>CM054144.1:22708525-22721025 GCA_028751875.1 Rapana venosa | reverse complement strand
GAGAGAGAGAGAGAGAGAGAGAGAGAGAGAGAGAGAGAGAGAGAGAGAGAGCGATTTCTATTTTTATTTTATTTTTTATTTCGAGGATAATGGAATAAGCACTTGTGTGTTTTATTCATCCAGTCCCCGTGTGTATGCAGTTTTTGTAAATTTTGTCATCCGTTCCCACCGGCACACAAGGGCCTACTCTTCCGAAAAGCGGAACGGGTTTTATCGTGTGCGCAAGATGTTCTGGGTGCGTTCGCACACGGGACCTCGGCTTCTGGTCTCATCCGAAGGACTTTTGGGAAGAGGGGAATCGTCACAGACGTTAACTCCAGAGGAAAACTTCTCTTGAACGAGAATCGAACCCAGGTCAGTAGATCACGAATACATCACTCTAACCACCAGGCTATCCCATTCCCCTAGAGAACTCGAACTCGAACTCAAATATTTTAATGAGGGTAATTGGGTAAGCCAGAGGCTTCTTTACACCACGCCCTCATAGGGAAAAGAGAGAGAGAGAGAGAGGGGGGGGGGGAGAGAGAGAGAGAGAGAGAGAAGAGAGAGAGAGAGCATTTTGCACACACGTTAAAATATAGTCCACCTTTCGGAAGAGTAGGCCATTGTGTGCCTGTGGGAACGGGTGAGAAAGTTTAAAAAACGCACACAGGCAGAGACTGGAAGCAAACATTGGATAAGAAGTGTGCGTGCATGAGTGTTTTCAATGGCCTCGCCAATATACCGATGCCAATACTTTATTATCTCAATAAACTGAGAAGTTCATGTGGGTTACAAGCCATATATTTTTATTTACTTTTTTTTCTTTTATATCGAGGATAATGGAATAAGCAC
The DNA here is from genome assembly GCA_028751875.1 of Rapana venosa. Lineage (NCBI taxonomy): Eukaryota > Metazoa > Mollusca > Gastropoda > Neogastropoda > Muricidae > Rapana > Rapana venosa. The sequence continues at coordinate 22,720,191 of CM054144.1, read as the reverse complement.
TCATGTGCTTTTTTACATCCAGTCCCCGTGTGTATGCGGTTTTGTAAATTATGTCATCTTTTCCCACCGGCACACAATGGCCTATAGAAAGTGAGAGAGACAATGGTCTATATAAAGTGTGTGTGTGTGTGTGTGTGAGAGAGAGAGAGAGAGAGAGAGAGAGAGAGAGAGAGAGAGAGAGAGAGAGAGAGAGAGAGAGAGAGAGAGAGAGCTCGCAAACAGAAAGATGTATTGTTGATTTCCCTCTGATAAGATTCACAGCGTATGAAGAGAAAAAAAGAGACACACACAGAGACACACAGACACACAGACGGGCAGACAGACAGATAGAGACAGAGAGGCAGAGACAGAGAGACAAAAATTCAGACAGACAGAAATCCAGACAGACAGAGACAGAGGCAGACCGAGATTATGAAAGGAGAGAGAGACAGAGAGGTAGATATAGACACAGACAGAGAGAGACAGAGACAGTGACAGATACAGAGACAGATTATGAAAGAAGGGAGACAGACAAACAGACAGACAGAGAAATCGGGGGGCAAAGAAAAATCGCACATTCGCATCACTCAGAATACTTAATTCTACCTGACATCTTAAATTATTGGATTTTATTTCCAACAAGCTGTTCGGCAAAGTACACAAGAAAAAGAACAGAATCAAACCCAGACTGAGACATAATCTGAAAGTGATTATAAAACGTTCACACACCGATGTCTCTGGAGCAGCGCTAATCCACCCCAGCAACCGATCCCTTAAGCCAGGCAATAAAACAGTACAAGAAAGAGTGATGGCACTAAGAACCGCTGCTGTCTGAAATGCCTGTGTATTTATTGCTGATCGCTAGCTATCCAAACACAGCAGTTGGAATTAGCCTGTGTCAGTTTGTACGGTAGATAAAAATTAATGTGTATCATAACTCGAACTAAATTGGTCATTATAGAAACCTCTGCTGTCCTCGTTACGCTTGTTCGGTTAGTTCGTGGTTTCGTGAGTGAGTGAGTTTATTTCTTTTATTTTTATTTATTTCATTCTTTTATATCGAGGATAATGGAATAAGAACTTATGTGCTTTTTTGCATCCAGACCCCGTGTGTATATGGTTTTGTTAATTCAGTCATCTGTTCCCACCGGCACACAATGTCCTACTCTTGCGAAAAGCGGAGCAGGATTTTAACGTGTCCGCAAGATGTTCAGCGTGCGTTCGAACACGGGGCCTCGGTTTATAGTCTCATCCGAAGGACTTTTGGGGAGAGTGGAGTCTGCACCGATGTTAACTCCAGGGGAAAATATCCCCCTTGAACGGGAATCGAACCCAGGCTGTCAGATTGCGAGCCCAATGTTCTAACCACTAGGGTATCCCGTTCTCCCAGTGAGTGAGTGAGTGAGTAAGCTAGTGAGAGTGTAACTTACTTACTTAGTGAGTCAGTTAGCAAGTCATTATGTGAGCTAAATAAATAGCTTGTTGCTGAGTCAAATGCTCGCTCTTGCTGTCTCCTTCTCTCAATCACTCACACACACACACACACACACACACACACTTGGCTCACCATATAATCTTTCTATGTTAATATCGAAATTCAGGTCCTATCGATTAAAAAAAAATTTAAAAACCACCAATCTGTACGGTTTTATACTGTTTTTCCTTGGTAACCTAGTATCTATAATTATTTGCACGATGCTGCTTCTGCCAGCTTTTCCTTCAGAGGAAGTGTATGGAGAGAGAGACAGAGAGAGAGACACAGAGAGAGACAGAGAGAGATGTATATACGCACACACGAATGCACACACACACAAGCCAGAGATCAAGGATGTAGGCACCTTACACACACCACATACACACATACACACATCCACCACCACCACCCCTCCAATACCCCACCTTCCCCACTACATCCTGACAGTATGCCAGCATTCAGACACACATATTTTTGCTTAAACTGTCAATATCGATAACTTTATACTTTTGAAGTTTATCAATTCACTTTTCCCTGATAAGTTTGATCGCGTTATGTGTATGTAGGCGGTTCTTTCTTCTTCAAACCTCTTTTTGCGAAGCAACCAAAATGAAGGGAAACAGTTTATGAATTCTTTATTCTAGTCATAGATTTCATCCCAGATTCATCTTTCAATAAATGTAACTTTTTTGTCTTAATCTCCGCCTACTTTTCCACCCACTTCTCTTACAAACTATGATTAAATCAATTTACCTTACCTCCTTAAAAATGATCCTGTCTGTCATTTGAGAAATGTCATATCCTTGTAAGGGAATAAAGCCCCCAAAATATCGTCGACTAAAATAACGGCACAAAGCATTAATTTCTTATCGAGACATCTATGATCATTTTCCCTAGAAGATAATGAAAATCCTCTGAAGCCGGTCAGTGGCTGCCTGTAATGAGAGACTACCATTCACGAAGTCTTCTCCATCCGGTGTGTATTTGCGGTCTGACCGTGTGTGATGAATGGAACGGTGTATATCCTGGGTGATCCCCGGAGTATCCATGCAGGGAAACGCCTCACAACGTTAACTAGCCACTGGAACCTGTCTTCAAAAGAGACACTGTACGGCTTGCAGACAGCTCTGCCCGCCACACTACTAGGTAAAAGCAGACACACTCCTTGCCTCTCCTTACCTCTCCCTCTATTCATCCCTTCTCGTTCTCGCTTTTGTTCTTCTATGTCCTTCTCATCTGTACCCTAGTCTTCCCGTATCGACGACAAGATAGAAGTAACAAGGAAGAATAGGATCGGACTGTCTGAAAGTCAGCATCCTCTACTCCAGTCTCGATCAGCACTATATTCTTCTCCCCTTTCCCCAGGAGGAAAGGTGCTTCTTTGCCCATGATTTGACCTGACTGTGACTTTTTTCCCTGTAACTCTTTGGGGAGTTGGATGTGCAGTGCAATGATGTGTTTCAGGCATCTGTTTACAAAACGTTCTGTCTGGCTTGATGAAGCCCATCCTTCTCAATGTAGCAGGATGCATGCTGGGTGTGTTTGCATCATTGTTTTCGACAGGATACGCGCATAATGCATACATACAAGCACACATACATATACAAGCATACATACATACATACATACATACATACATGCATACGTACATACGTACATACATACATGCATACATACATACATACATACATACATACATACATACGTGCATACGTGCATGCATGCATACATACATACATAAGTGCATGCATGCATACATACATACATACATACATACATACATACATACATACATACATACATACATACATACATACATACATACGTACGTACATACACACACACATACATACAAACATAATAATAATAATAATGTATGGAATTTATATAGCGCTGAATCTTGTAAAGCAACAAATCAAAGCGCTCAGATTTTATTTCATACCACTTTAAGTCATGGCAGATTTCTCTCCGTGAAATTCGGGCTGCTCTCCCCGGGGAGAGCGGGAGAACGCGTCGCCACTTAGCGCTGCGCCACCCTTTCACCCTTTTTTTTTTTTTTTTTTTCTGCAGCTGTATTTGTTTCCCTATCAGAGTGGCTTTTTTCTAAGAATTTTGCCAGGGACAACTCTCTTGTTGCCGTGGGTTTTTTTTACGTGCGCTAAATAATTACGTGTAACACACGGGACCTCGGTTTATCGTCTCATCCGAAAGACTAGCGCCCAGACCACCACTCATGGTCTAATGGATGGGGGAAAAATTTCCGGTCCAAACGGGGTACGAACCGCCGCACACTTCAGACCCGGACTTTTCGCTTTCTAGACAGGCGCGTTACCTCTAGACCACCGATCCACCATACATACATACATACATACATACATACATACATACATACATACATACATACCTACCTACATACGTGCATGCATGCATACATACATACAAGCACACATACATATACATGCATACATACATACATACATACATACATACATACATACGTGCATGCATGCATACATACATACAAGCACGCATACATATACAAGCATACATACGTACATACATACATACATACTTGCATGCATGCATACATACATACAAGCACGCATACATATACAAGCATACATACATACATACATACATACATACATACGTACGTGCATGCATGCATACATACATACAAGCACGCATACATATACAAGCATACATACATACATACATACGCGCATGCATGCATACATACATACAAGCACGCATACATATACAAGCATACATACATACATACATACATACATATATACATACACGCATACACATATACATATAGACATACATTCATACACACACATACATACCTACATATATACATACATACATACATACATACATACATACATACATACACACATACATACATACATACATACATACATACATACATACATACATACATACATACATACATAAACACATACATACATACATAAACACATACACACACATACACACATACACACATACATACATACACACATACATACATACATACATACATAAACACATACACACATACATACATGCATACATACATACATACATACACACACACATACATACATACATACATACATACATACATACATACATACATACATACATACATACACCTACACATGTAGCAATAGGCGGAATGGGGGTAGCTTATAGGTACAGCTAAAGAGATCAAGAGATCACTGTATAATAAAAACTATATTAGGCAGGGCTAAAATACACAGTGTTATTTTTCCCTTACACAAAAACACACAGCCTACAACAGCTTCTCTTCAAGCTGGTCAAAATAAAGCAATCCACCATTTCAAGCCCCTGAAAGATTCAACTCTACAGATTAAGCTTCACAGGGCAGTCGAACCTGCAAACGAAATCGAAAGGCTCACACATTTTATCGGTACCTAAACACTGCCGCTGGCAGTGCCTCTATCATGGCCGCTCCGATTACTTTTATGAGGCTGTTGATTCCAGCTAATTAACGGCAAGACTCCAGTGTGCCAGTCTTTACCAACCTTTCCATTTTGTGCACTTAGGATAAGAGAAAGGGTGGGGTGGGGGTGTAATATGAGGATTCCAGAACTTTCCAATCCGATGGGGGTTTTTTTAACAGAAATAGCTGGTGGATGGATGGTGTAGATGGAAGAAACAGAGGTGGAGAAAGAGAAGAGAGGTGGTGAGGGTGGTGGTGTGTGTGTGTGTGGGGGGGGGGGGGGGGGGGGGGGGGGGCAGGTGGGAGCAGGACATTGTTACAAGTTGCCATAAGTCTCTTGTCGTAAACACGAAGTTTTTTTTTAAAAACAAAACTGTAACCAGAACACAAGTCATACTAATATGAGCCTTATTAACCAAATCCAGCTACAATTACACGCATTCTGTAAAAAATGACGAACAAATCCAGGACATGACGTCACAGCAGATGACGTGGCACGCCTGTGGAATTCGAGCCCCCTCACTTCTTTGTGCAAGGCTGGAGAACTCAGAACAGCCTTCGTTAATGGGGGAGAACTAACGCACTTCCGCTATGTTGACCTCCCTTTGGTTTCTGGCGTAAAGGCAGCACACCGGTATTAAAAAAATCACTCTTTTCCTTCTGTTTTTCTATGTGACTCATATTCATACCGCATGTACTAAGGCATCCACAGAAATAAAAAACCACTTTTTGTGAAAGACTAGCCTCTGACTCAAAACTCATGTGATTTTGAACAAATTTGGTACGTTTGAATTTTTTTATTTTTCAGCAAACACTGTACCCCCTCAGTCCTTTGTCGTCTGCTAGCTTCCTTACCTCAATATGTATGCGCGAGGTCAACGCTGTGGGAATACAGGCAATCCTCATTTTTGATGTTATTTTCCAATTTCTCGTGACTACCTGGTATTGCTCTATGTCCTCAATCCCAAAAAAAGTGCACAGTCCATTTTTTCATGCTTAAAAAAAATTGTGAAAATCACCATTTTTTCCTTATCTACATGCCCACTATATTAGAAGATACACATGTCTACTAATATACCTTTGTGGACCCAAAGACAGAGCTGATCCCATGATTGTTAACACGCTTTATGCTCCAAGTCATTGGGTACACGAAAGCGTTTAAATCGACAGAACTGTACCAAAAATTATGTATGACCTTTACACTCACATCAGTGCAAAACACTGCAGGCACCACTACAAAGCCGTCCGATAGTTCCTGAACACTAAACAACACTACTGTGTATACAATGAACTTTTGTTTGTGACTTATTTCCTTCTTAGTAGATGGCGATGAAAACAGCACAAGCACGCATTCAATGTACCATCGAAAATAAAAGTTTAACTTTGACTTTGATTTTGACTTTGACACGAGGCACATGAACAGACTATTAAATGCATACATACATACATACATACATACATACATACATACATACATACATACATGTCTTGCATCATCCCTCTAAAACAACAAGCAAAGCAAAAACAAAACAAAACGTGCACAAAACATTCAGAACACATACGAGTTACCCATAACAAAATATTGGGGAAAAAAAGCTATACTGAAGTTGCAATATGACAGCCAACACGTATAAATAGACAGGGTACTACGAAGTAGAGACCAAAACATGTTTATCAAACAGCCGCACACCGGGATCTGTAAACGCGCTGCACGCTTAGAGTTTCACAATGACTTACATACGTCATAACAGACATATTCGCTGGACCAATGTCGTCAAAACTGACACAAAGATAGTTGTGAACTCTTCGAGGTCCTTGCCTTTCCGCTCAATCCTGGCGCCCCACTGCATCAGTGCTGTCACATAAGCTGAAGTTATTCAATTGCTGGCACTTTATCACCAAGCTGCTTTTGTCTTGGTGGCAGCGTGTCGTATCGTACAGCGTTTTGATGCAACCGATATTTGGGGTGGAAAATTCGGGGCTGCTTTTCTTTGAATTAGGTTCCGTCTAGTGTGGGGTCGTTTTCTGTTCTTGTTTTGTTTGTTTGTTTTTTTCTGTTTTGTTTGTTTGTTTTGTTTGTTTGCTTGCTTGGGTTTTTTGTTGGTTTTGGGGGGGGGTTGGTTTGTTGTGGGGGGGGGGGGGGGGGGTGTTGTTTGTATTGGTTGGTTGATTGGGTTTTAGTGAGGAGGCGAGATGTTTTTTTCAGCTATTTAAATACGATTGGGTTTTGATTGACGTCACGTATTAGTGATGTTGTTGACAGCGCTTTGAGTCTTGGTAATTGCTTTTAACTCTGCCATTAATTTGTGTGTGTGTGTGTGTGCTGTCGAAAACAACCGTTCTAATGTTGTAATTGCTGTTCTAGTCTCACACGTGGGCTTCAATATTTGAGTGCACACTGAACAAGAAAGAAGTCTGCTTGCAGGGCTATTTCCAGGTACCTTGCCGTTTACACAGCTATGCTCTGGAGAGTTCTTTCTCGTTTAAAGTAGGGTACAAGCTGTTAATGCTTCGAGCTTGCCATGGGTGAAGACAATCCCCATAGAGCATTTTAAAGCATTACGACGTTGTATAATAAGGCTTGGCTCTTTGCTTTTATCAATAATTGACAAGCTTTTGGACTGGACCAGTAATCACATTATGAAAATCAAGCAACAACAGCAACAGCAATAACAATACAACAACAGTAGCTGCATTCTACTACTACTGCTACAATGACGACGACGTCGACGATCTCGATGACGATGACAACGGCGATCACGACAACAACGACAGCAACAACAAGAACAAATCTACAAGTGAGAATCTGAACAACGTTACAAAACCAGTCGCAAGACTAGCAAACATCTGCTAGACATATACCCCACCATCAACACACCTCCACATCTACTAGACCTTGAAAGGTGGCTGGGTGTCAGTCTTTCGGGTGAAACAATAAACCGACGTTCTGTATGCATCACTCATGTAGCACACGGGCAAGAACCCACGCCAACAAAAGAGTTGTCCCTGGTAATAATTATTCTAGGGGAGAAAAGTCAATTTCGCAAGGAAACAAATGCACATAGAGAGAGAGAGAGAGAGAGAGAGAGAGAGAGAGAGAGAGAGAGAGAGAGAGAGAGAGAGAGAGAGACTGACCACATGTGTGGCGCCGCTTTTATGGCAGCATGTTCTCCCCTAGAATGATAAATAAAACTTTTACACAGAAAAAAGCTGTAACTTCAAGTGGAATACAAAACAAGGGGGACGGAATAGCTCAGTGGTCGGAGCACTCGCTATCCCCCAGCCAATGTTAAGCAGCGTCAAGCGGGTTACCAATTCGATGGGTGATAGTTTGTGCACCTTGGCTTCAGTACAGTCCCCCAGTTCACCCAGCTGTACATGGGTACCTGCCTCTTTAGGGTCAGGGAAGGTAAAGCAGCGAGGGAGAGGAGATGGGCGGCGCCCTCAATATGCTGGCCCCTTGAGAAGTTGAGGTCTCTGACACCTCGCTCCCCTACGATCTTATAGGTTATGGGACACCTTTACCTTTATGAAACAATACAGTACAATGCAGTACAATACAATAAACACAATACAAAACAATACAGTGCAATGTATTACAATACAGAACAGTACATTTCAATACAATGCAATACAACACAATACAATACAACTCGACAAAAAGCCTCAGTTTCTATGCAGGGCATTTTTTAAAAAACTTTTGTCAATCCACCAAGAGCTGACACAAGTAACGGGATCTTTAACGTGAATACATAATATTATGCATAATTATTATAATTATGTGTACACTAAATAGAGTAAGACACTGGCAGGTCCGCATACGATCTTCTGCATAAACGTATACACCAAGTGGAGTAAAGCACTGGCAGGTATGCAGACGGCTTAACCTAAATGTTGGAGAGAGTGCTCTCCCTTAGCCCACGTGATGTTGCTCGCGCGCGCCCGCACACATACACACACACACACCACACACACACACACACACCACACACACACACCACACACACACACACACACACACACACACACACACACACACACAACACACACACACACACCACCCCACCTCTACACTACACTACACGACACTGCCCTTCCTGCATCCTTCATCATCCATCCCTAGCCCTGCACCGTGAAACAATTAACAGGATACTGCCGGCCACTGGTCCAGATAATGGATGTGACCGATCTTGACCATCAGCCTGAAACCAAACACAACAGCTTCGGCGAATGACCGGATCAAAAGAGCAAAGGATGCCAATCAAAGCCTCGGGAAAAAAGGGTGCAAAAACAATGTATAGCGGCTGTCAGGTCATTTGCCTCCCTCTGCCTGTTCAGAGAGCGGTTTCCATCCATTTCGAATGGACGATCGAAGAAGATTACTGAAATAATTAAAGCACGTCTGGAACTGGAATTAAATGTGATGTGTTTTGGGTTTGGACTTTGTGAATGTCGGGGTAAATAGAAGAATTGATTTTGTTTCCGAAGGAAGGGGGTGTGGAGCTACATAGTTTGTTTTTGTTTAAATCTTAAAGCACCTGTCAAAGGAATAAATGTCAGCTGTGATGGGTGACGGGATAAAGTGTCGAATGTTTTTATCGAAGTGTTTTTGTCATGTTTTCATTTTAATGTACAATTACTTAAACTCGTGATATATGTATTGATTATACTGATGATATATTTCATGAAATGGGTTTAAATGACTATTGTGTGATAGTTTCGCTTTGTTGCTCTTAACCTTGATTGGTGGGTGTGGGTGTGGGTGTGCGCGCGCGCACATGAGTACGTGTGTGCGCGTATGCGCATGTGTGTGTGACGTAGAGTGTTGTCGGCTTTTAAGATATTATATGTATAATCTGTACTGCTTAAAAATGCATGCTGTGTAAATGTGATTTTAAAATGCCACTCATGATTTCTCTAGTTGAGACATCAAAGTATTCTTCAGTCTTGTGTCTATATACGTGCGTGTTTAACAGGAACGTGATTGGAAAAGGAAAAGAGTTATTGTCTGATATGGATTTCTTATGAGTCATTTCTTTTTAACGCAACACTAGTACTAGCTGTAGTGCTCATAACGCTGAAATCAGCATCAGCATTATCAGCAGCAGAAACAGCAGCAGCAGCAGCGTGTCCTCAATTCCGTCTTTGTCATCAACATCAGCAGCAGCAGCAGCGGCGGTGGTGACAGCAGCAACAGCACAACTATCACTTTTTGTATCATCATTATCATCATCATTATTATCATCATCATCATTGCCATCACAACATATCATCATCATCATCATCATCATCATCTCATCATCATCAGTAGCAGCAGCAGCAGGAAAGTGGCAGGAGCAGCAGCAACAGTGGCAGCATGAGTATTTCTTTCGGCGTCATCATCAACATCAACATCGTCATAATAATCATTTGCTATTTTTCATCAAGCCATCCATCAAAAGCAAGGCAATCACTAGAAGGCGATAGAAGAAGAAAAAAAAAACACGAACAAATCAGAATACAAGCGCAATATAATCGAAAGAAAAACACAGGCATCTCTCTTTACAAGAATTATATAACCCCCATTTCAAACATTACAAAAATTATATTAACCCCATCTCAATCATTCCTTTTCTCCTCTCCGTCAGCTTTTCACCAAACATACATGAAGAGACATACATACATCTATCTATCTATCTATCTGTCCCGTAGTCTGACGACCGTGGGGGCACCTTCAAAGACTCAGCAACCAGTTCCCTCCATTCTTCTCTCTGTTCTGCCTTTCTCAGGGTTTTGTTGAGTTCTAGGCCTGTCCATTCACTGATGTTATCCTCCCAGCTCTTCCTTGGTCTGCCTCTTCTTCTTCCTCCTTGCACAGTGCCTTGCAAAACTGTCTTTGTAATTCCTTGGGATCTTGTGACATGCCCATACCACTTAAGTTTACGCTTTTTCACGATCGTTAGAAGGTTCTCATAGGGTCCAATGGTTTGCTGGATTCTGTTATGCACGCTTTCGTTGCTTATGTGGTCTTTGTAGGAGATGCCAAGGAGTCTCCGAAAGCATCTCATCTCCACTGCCTGTACTCTTCTCTCCAATTCTGCAGTCAGGGTCCATGATTCACAGGCATACAGAAATATGGATATGACAAGGGAGCGCATTAGTCTGATCTTGGAGATAAGTGAGATATTCTTATCTCTCCAGATGGTGTTTAGTTTTGACAAAGCTGTTATTGTCTGTGCAGTCCTGCATACTACTTCTGGCTTGGATCCCTGGTCGGATACAATGGCTCCCAGGTACTTGAAGCTTTGAACTGTTTCCAGCTTCTGGTCATTAACCATGATATCAGTGCTAATGCCGTTGGTGTTATTAGTCATCAGTTTGGTCTTCTCTGCACTGATTTCCATGCCGTATGTTTTGGAGGCCTTATCCAAGTGTTCTGTTAGGCTGGCAAGCTCTTTTTCTGATCCTGCTATTCCATCAATGTCATCTGCGAAGCGGAGGTTTGTGATCGTTCTGCCACCAATGCTGACTGATCCTTCATGATGTTCCAGTGCATCAGCCATGATTCTCTCAAGGAGATGTTGAAAAGGGTGGGTGAGAGTAGACAGCCCTGCCTTACTCCAACTGTTGTTCGAAACCATTCTCCAATGTTGTTGTTGTAGTACATACATACTTAAAAATTAAGGGATTAATTTTCGATGAAAAAAATACTAAAAACAACAATAACAACAAAAACAGAAACAGCATCATCAACAACAA
>CM054144.1:22703525-22706025 GCA_028751875.1 Rapana venosa | reverse complement strand
ACCCCTCTCACCTGGAATCAGTGCTAGACTGTGAGTGTACAGTGGATGAGAGGTTTGCCTGTATGGCCGTTTTCAAAATGCCTTCCCATACTTTGTATTTTTCCTTTATTGGCTAGGGAGTGGGATGCTTACCAATGGTGAGAGTTTTGGGTATGTGACCGTTTTTTCCCCACCATTTAAGGAGGATGTCTATAGACGAAACCTGTGCGCATTTCAGGGTTGGTTTTTTGTTGTTGTTTTTTTGTTATTTGGTCGTAAAGGCATGAAAGGTGGAAAGGGTTTTAACGCATGTACAAGATGTTCTACGGAGCATTCGCGCACGAGACGTCGGTTTTAAAGTCTCATCCGAAGGACTGTCGGGGGATTGGAGTCAGGACTAGCGTAAACTCCAGGGGAAAATCTTCTCGAACAAGTGCCTCAGTGGTGGCTCGAACCTGAGCCGTTAGATGACGAACTCAACGCTCTAACCACCAGGCTACCCTTTCCCCCACCCCCTGCCGCCCGTCCCCTCCCCCACCCTCGTGATATCGACAAGCGTGTTCAAAGTGTGAACACAGCATTTCAAAGAACCTGCATCGTCTCCTTATAACTCTGACACTTTCTGTTCATCAAAAACTGACACAGATTCTGGCCTGAGGCAAGAGGGCAGAAAAGAGGTTTTGCAGCTCCTGTGACTAATATAAAGTGTCGGTGAATCGTACATACATGGTTCAGGTGCTGGATTTGTCATAACCATTATAAGAGAAGCTTGTTCTGAAAAGGAAAAAAATATTTGATCAGTGAGAAGTCCGAGGTATCCTACCCAATACGTTGAGATGACATAATATGACAGAATTTTCACTGGATTACACTTCTGACTTTAAAGAGAGTATGAAGATTGACAGTTTTATATATTTTTTGTTTAGACCTAGCACTGTAAAACAGCAACAACAAAGTTGTAAGAAATAAAACGAAGAAAATTTTGACCGTTTAAAGAAGCTGAAACAATTCAAAATTTCATTCTTTGTGAAGAAGAAAGCACACACACACATGTTAGCACAAAACCATCACAATATCAAAAATGTTATCCCCAGAACCCCTTAACAACAGTAAGAAAAATAATCGAGAAATAGTAAGAACAGAAAAGGTATTTAACAGAGAGCTCTGGCTTATTACCATAACATAATGTTTGGTAGACAGGGGGGACAACACATCACTGAAACAGCAGACAGCGATTAGACAGGGGGCACAATACATCACTGAAACAGCAGACAACGATTTGGCTGCAGTCCTGAATACTGAAGCAGCGGGCTCATCATCGTGTTCCTCTCTGTCCTGTAAACAATCATTAGCAGTGTCGCAAGGCCACCGCTAGGGGCTACACAACCAAATCTGCTCTGTCTGTTTGTCTGTCTCTTTGTCTATGTCTCTGCTTCTGTCTGCCTGCCTGCCTGTCTCTCTCTGTGTCTGTCTGTCTGCCTGCGTGTGTGTGTGTGTGTGTGTTGTGTGTGTGTGTGTGTGTGTGTGTGTGTGTGTGTGTGTGTGTGTGTGTGTTGTGTGTGTGTGTGGTGTGTGTGGTGTGTGTGTGTGTCTGTGTGTGTGGTGTGTGTCTCGATGTTTGGTTGAGAGGTATTTTTGTTGGGTTTTTTGTGTGTTCTTTTGCCCAGAGGGCTGGTTGTAAAAAAGCGTGTTTGCTAATGCCATAACCCTCTTTAAATAAAATTCATTCAATTCAATTCAATTCTCCCCGGGCATGTGTGTGTGAGAAAGGGAGAGAGATTATTTTCACAGAGTATAACATTGAGTAGCTGCGATTGTGCAAGTACTAAGAATCTTCTTCCTTCCTCGTTATTTATATGATCTCTGCATGAGATCACACAAAGTTTGTACAATCATCCTATCTCCCTTTCCTGTATCCTTCCTTCAATTTTCTACTGTTATGGTCCGCGTTTCACGTGCCTACAAAATGATGGACATGACCAGGAAATGCATCAGTCTGGTTTTGGATCCGATGGCGGTGTTCTTGTCACTCCAGATGACTTTTAGTTTGGTCATTGAAGATGCGGCCTGAGCTATACCTACTATAGGCCCGAGATATGTAAAACAATAGACAGTCTCAATTTTCTTGTTGTTTACGGTGATGTCAGTGCTGATGCCATTGGCGGTATTTGTCATCAACTGGGTTTTTCTATACCGATCCTCATGCCATATGCCTAAGAGGCTTCATCAAGGTAAAATACCAGGTCGACCAGCTCTTGCTCTTCTCCAGCTAGGCCGTCGATGTCGTCGGCAACACGCAAGTTTTTAATTACCCTGCCTCCAGTGCTGTCTGATTCCTCATTGTTTTCAAGTGCGTCAGCCATAATTCTCTCTAAGAAGATTTTGAAGAGGGTGGGAGAGAGAGAGAGAGAGAGAGAGAGAGAGAGAGAGAGAGAGAGAGAGAGAGAGAGAGAGAGAGAGAGAGAGAGAGAGAGAGAGAGCAGACATCCTTGGCGTATTCCAATTGGAAAATTAAGTTCAC
>CM054144.1:22683525-22701025 GCA_028751875.1 Rapana venosa | reverse complement strand
CTATCATCTATCTATCTACTATCTATCTCTGTATCTCTCTCTATCATCTATCTATCTACTATCTCTCTCTCTCTCTCTCTCTCTCTCTCTCTCTCTCTCTCTCTCTCTCTCTCTCTCTCTCTCTGTCTATCATCTTCGGATGAGACTATAAACCGAGGCCCCGTGTGCGAACGCACACAGAACATCTTGCGCACACGTTAAATCCTGTTCCGCTGTTCGTAAGAGTAGGCCATTGTGTGCCGGTGGGAACAGATGACAAATTTACAAAACCGCATACACACGGGGACTGGATGTAAAAAAGCACATCAGTGCTTATTCCATTATCCTCGATGTAAAAGAATTAAATGAAATGAAATGAAATCTATCTATATACTATCTGTCTATCTCTATCTCTTGACATGTGTTTCTGTTGATGTTACAAGGAGATTTTTTCTTTAAAAATTATGCTTTGTCTTTGTTATTTTGTTGTCGTTATGATTCTATTTGACTGAGGGCTGGATGTAAAATAAAATAAAAAAGCCATTATGTGTGCTTATCTTTTCCCTCAATAAAACGTTTCAATTTTCAAAACTTTCCAAGTTTTAACTCTCTCTCTCTCTCTCTCTCTCTCTCTCTCTCTCTCTCTCTCTCTCTCTCTCTCTCTCTCTCTCTCTCTCTCTCTCTCTCTCTCTCTCAGGAGTGTCTATCAAAACCGATTTTACTGTCACCTCCATCCCCACCCCAATCTCCACCCCACCCCATGTTCACTCGTCCACTCATAACATATACGCCATCGTGGTTCAGTGGTCTAGAGGTATAACACACAATCTAGAAAGCGACAAGTCACAGGTTTGATCCTCGTCTGACTCTGAACTGTCCCCCATAAAGACCTTGCGCTAGAACTTGAGAAGTAGTCTGGGTACAAGTCTTTCAGATGAAGAATCGAGGTCGTATGTGATACATGCGTTTATTTTATTTTTTTCATTTTTCATTTTCATTTTGATACCACTTTAAGTCACGGCAGATTTCCCTGCATGTATTTCGGGCTACTTTTCCCGGGAAGAGCGCGTCGCCACAAGAGCAGCGCCACCCATTATTGATTTTTTAGCACAATTAAAAGAAACTATGACAAGAAGAGAGCTGTCTCTAAAAAAAAATATATATATATATAAAAACAACAACAAACCTTTGCAGAAAAGCCACTTCCAAAGGGAAACAAACACACATGCAGGCTTGTTAAGTGTTTTTTTAAAAGGTGGCGCTAGTCTTATGGAGAGGAACCTGAGGGATGAGTGAGATAGATGGCACAGTCCGTGTGGCTCCACAAGTTGTTAAGCTAGAGAACTTGCACCAATAAAAGCAAGAAGAAGAAGAAGAAGAAGAAGAAGAAGAAGAAGAAGAAGAGAGGAGGAGGAGGAGGAGGAGGAGGAGGAAGAGGAGGAGGAGGAGGAGGAGGGAGGAGGAGGAGGAGGAGGAGGAGAGGAGGAGGAGGAGGATCATCATCATCATCAAAGTTCCGCTGAAAACTTCCCATCCAGTTGCAACGCGATTTGAAAGATAAAGACAGAGACACAGAGAGAAAAACAGAATGACATAAAGAGGAAAAAAAAGCAAGAGAGAGTAGCTAGGAAGAAAGAGAAATGTAAAAACAGACTCAAAGATGGAGACAGAAAGAAAGAAGGAAGTCAGCAGGGGGTGGGGAGGGGGTGGTGGATGAGACAGCAGTGAAGGAAGCGGTAGAAATGGGCTTGTTTGAAGTCCGCCGTCACATTTCTAATTGCCCGTCAGACTGAGGTATGACAAAGTTAGTATATCATGTCATGGAATTTAAGGAAGAAGGGTGAGGACCTCTTGGTGGCTTCAAACCTACGTTATCCATCGATGACGTAACGTCGTTAAGCGTGCGTCCGCACAATCAACACAGTCTTTTGACGTAAGCAAGCAAGGGGCCTGACGACGACCCCAAGGGGAAAAAACAGGGCAATGTTTCTGACTGCAGCAGGAAGGATGCGCTGAGTGACGTTGGTGTTCGGGTGTGACACGCCCTACACTGCAAAAATGCGTGTCGTCTGTGATGAAGGCGCTAGAGTGCGTCATCACCAGAAACAAGCAACGACAACAGCAACAAGCAACAAACAACAACAACAGCAACAAGCAACAAACAACGACAACAGCAACAAGCAACAAACAACGACAACAGCAACAAACAACAACAACAACAGCAACAAACAACAACAACAGCAACAAGCAACAAAGAACGGCAACAGCACCAAACAACAGCAACAAACAAACAACAGCAACAAACAAACAACAGCAGCAAAAAAAACAACAGCATCAGTAACAGCACCAGCAGAAGTAGCAAAAACAGCAACAACAACAACCGTAATAGCAACGATTATAACAGCAAGAAGAACGAAGCTGTGGAAAGTACTCAAGAGAAAATCGGACTCCGAGAAGACACTTTCTTCTGGTACGTGTTTGGACCCTTGCTGTTTGTAGGGGAAGGGGAGGAAGGGGGGGGGGGTCAAGCTTGCTGCTAGTCAGGAATGGGGGTAGGGTATTCTGATTACTTCAGTCTTTCTCTTTCTCCGCAAGACGTAGAGATTTGTTTGTGGCGTAGTGACTTGGAGACAAGAATAAAATAAAAAAAGAAAATGTCACCAGCCACTATAGCGCAGTGATTAGTGCGTTTGGTTTACTGGCTAGAATGTCGCAGGGTCGATTCTCATGCATTTCATTTTTTTTCGGATTGAAGAATTAGTTTGCTATAGGCTCATTGGGAAGACTTATGACCACTCAGTCGAGATTTATACATATTACAGGTTCGATTTTGAGAGTGCTGTTCAAATTACCTGACCACCACGCAGGTGTCTGTATCACTTGGGCCCTGTTAACCCTGCGATATGTTATGATAGGAAGCGTAGAATCCAGTCCTGTCAAGTAGTTTTAAAACACACGCACTTCTATTGCAGTTCCAGTGCATCATCGTCACCATCACCGTAACATGCAATAGAAGAGTGTTGCCTCACATTCGGTGGCCCTGGTTGATCTGGTCTCATGATGACTTGAATGGGTTCTACATTCTAACGAGTGATTTTGCAAGGTTTTAGGTGGGTGGCAAGGTGCGTCGTGGGATTTTGTGGAGATCACCACCTGGATAGGATCTCAACACGTCTGGTCGCGAATGGACTATTATCCTCGATGGAAAGAATATAAATAATAAAAACTATTATGTTCGTCACTGGGTCTTAGTAGTAATCAAGAAATGATTCAGTGCTATGTAAATTTCGTACATTATTTTAATCATTACTTTAGCAGATGGCGTCCTGCGTATGTTCGCTCAGAACAGGCACCGCTGAGCAGCACCAATGTGGCCCAGCAGCATGCAGTGCAGGGCCCCTCTGGCTGGTGGCCCAGCGATGACCGAACAGTGATGAGTTCACTGTGGACTTCTGACCCTGAGGGTGCGACATGATGAGAGAGGACATGGCTGAAGAGGAAAGATCGATATCGGCGGCGTTAGAACAGCAGAATGGGAAGGTCTCAGAAGATACAGCAGCAAAATAAAAATATGAATATATAATACATGTTGATAGGTGAAACACAAATAACATAAATACATAAATGAAAAATAAAGAAATAATAAATGGAACTTATATAGCGCTATATCTTGCAAAATCAAATCGCTGGTATGCAACCTATACTTACAGTCATTCAACCAATGACAAACAATCAATAGTTTAAACAGATATTACAAACATGGTACCTGCAGACCAAATCTATGAAATAAAAATTTCTATAGTCAAAACCAGTTTTTCAAAAGCGCGCGCACACACACACACACACACACACACACACACACACACACACACACACACTGAGGTCATCTACTTTGGCGGGGTGATGGGACATAGGTTAGTGAAGGTGGGACAGTTCTGATATGAAACAGGAGAGGAAAATCTTAGCTTTGAAACAAATATGTCTTGAGGCTGGGTTTAAAAGTGTCATAAGAAGGATTTTGGCGAAGAGAGAGAGGGAGCTAATTCCAGGTCGATGGACCCGAAATAGAGAAAGAGCGGCGACCAACGGTGGATTGGTTGAATAGAGTCGCCTTGTCTCTTTCGTACAACTTCAGGTACATTCGCGGCTGTAAACACCTTTTAGCTTTTAATCTCTCCATTAAAGAAATGATATTGTAGCAAGAAGGTACACACAAAATAGTTAAACAAAATAGTTCACCTAAGGAATCCTAAATATCCCCACCCTTAAGTCACTATACGCGGTCGAGATTCGTACCCAAATTGCCATTTAAGTGTTGCCAAAGGTCAAAACTGTTTCATATTTTTAGTTAGTTTCATACAATATGAAACCTTTTGGCCCAGGCCAAAATCTGTGTCTGTTCTTGATGTCAGCTAATTGCCAAGGCCTACACTAAGATGTTGTTATGTTGTAAAATGTGTGAAGATTGCCTTCAGCCATGTGAAGCTCTTAACATAACAACCTGCACTCTCCTCTAAAGGAGAAAAAAAATCATCTGAAGTCGGAGTATGGCTGCCTATATAGCGAGGTACTTTGAAAGAGTCATACACGCAAAGTTCTCATCCTGTGTTGTTCCTATCTCACAGTATTCCCAAGTGGGATGAATGAGTCAGAGTACATGTTCTGGGTGACCACCAAGGTGTAAATCTGGGATCGCACAACAACAACAACATATGAAACCTTTGATGTACGGCTGATGGTGTTTTGAAATAAACTTTGCCTTGCCTTCCTGGCCTTGCCGCGTCTTGCCGCGTCTTGCCTTTTCTTGTCTTGTCCTGCCTTGCCTTGTCCTGCCTTGCCTCGCCTTGCTTTGCCTTGCTTACCTTACCTTGTCTTGCCATGCCTTGTCTTGACTAAAGCGATGTTTTGATATCCTATGAACTAAAGGTGTACCATACCATCTTTCTAGGTCAGGCTCTGTATAGTACCCCTGTGTTCCTCGAGACATTTGAGCTTTCTTCCCACTGTTTAATGCCAGAGTTTTTGAAGCAGGTGGTGTGTGTGTGTGTGTGGTGTGTGTGTGTGTGTGTGTGTGTGTGTGTGTGTGTGTGTGTGTGTGTGTGTGTGTGTGTGTGTGTGTGTGTGTGCTTGTGTGTGTTTGCGCGAAGCGTAGGTGCAGAAAAAGAAAAAGATCATCATCATCATCATCATCATCATCATCGTCATCATTATTATTATCATCATCATCATCATCATCATCAACAACAGCAACAACAACAGAAAATATATAACGCACTAGCAATAACATAATATCAACAAAATTGACAAAAAGCGTCAACTAACGTTTCCGGAACACACACACACACACACACACACACACACACACACACACACACACACACACACACACACGCTGTGTCTTTGTATATAACAGATAGCCGCTCCATGACATTGTCAAGACAAAAGTCATGATATTCGAATTGCTTACAGCTATTGTGTGTTGGCTAGCAACGCTCACACTCGATAATTGACATGGTATAGACAGGTTTGGGGGTTTTGCTGTCCTTTTTATTTATTGAAATTGATTAGAAGGTGAGCCAGTGACTTGGTTAGCTAGTTAGTGAAGGTGTGAGGTGAGTGAGGAGAGAGGAAGGGATGGAATTAGTGAGTGAGTGAGTGCGTGAGTGAGTTAAGTTTTTTTCTTTTATTTCGAGGACAATGGAATAAGCACTCATGTGCTTTTTTTTACATTCAGTCCCCGTGTGTATGCAGTTTTCTCAATTTTGTCATCTGTTCCCACCAGCACACAATGGCCTACTCTTCCGGAAAAAACCGGGTTTTAATGTGTGTGCAAGATGTTCTGCGCGCGTTCACACACGGAAGCCTCATCCGAAGGACTTTTGGGGGAATGGATCGGTGGTCTAGAGGTAACGCGCCTGTCTAGAAAGCGAAAAGTCCGGGTCGTGAAGTGTGCGGTGGTTGAATCCCGTTTGGACCCGAAACTTGTCCCCCATCCATTAGGCCATGAGTGATGGTCTGGGCGCTAGTCTTTCGGATGAGAAGATAAACCGAGGTCCCGTGTGTTACACATAATTATTTAACGCACGTAAAAGAACCCACGGCAACAAGAGGTTTGTCCCTGGCAAAATTCTGTAGAAAAAGCCATTCTGATAGGGAAACAAATAAGTTGCAGACAGGAAAAAGAAAAGAAATGGGTAGCGCTGCTCTTGTGGCGACGCGCTCTCCCCGGGAAGAGCAGCCCGAATTTCACCCAGAGAGATCTGCGTGACTTAAAGTGGTATAAATAAAATAAATGAAATAAATAAAAAAAAGAGTCGGCACGGATGTTTAACTCCAGAGGAAAAATCCTCTTGAACGAGATTGGAACCTGGATCAGCAGATCACGAGCGCAATGTAGGTAGGTAATTAACTAATTAGGTAGGTAGGTAGGTAGGTAGGTAGGTAGGTAGGTAGGTAGGTAGGTGTTTGTTCACGTGTTTAACTTGGGGTTTTTTGGGGGGGTCTGAATTGATCGGCTCCTCATATTACGGTTATTTCCAACAAATCTCTCTTCTCTCTCTCTCTCTCTCTCTCTCTCTCTCTCTCTCTCTCTCTCTCTCTCTCTCTCTCTCTCTCTCTCTCTCTCTCTCTCTCTCTCTCTCTCTCTCTTGCTCTCTCTCTCTCTCTCACTCTCCCTCTCTCTCTCTCTCTCGCTCTCTCTCTCTCTCACTCCCTCTCTCTCTCCGCTCCCCCTTGCAATTCACTTTCCTAACTTTTTGGTTTCATAAGCTGCAGAGCGATTTTGAGGCAGAGGATGAAAGAGAACGTTAAACATTTGAACAATTGTTGCCTCTACATGCAAGTCTATTTGATAAGTGACATGTGAAAGAAAGCGGGTTTGAGAAATAAGGCGCAGAGAGAGAGAGTTCCCCCCCCCTCTCTCTCTCTCTCTCTCTCTCTCTCTCTCTCTCTCTCTCTCTCTCTCTCTCTCTCTCTCTCTCTCTCTCTCACCACACACACACACACACACACACACACACACACACACACACACACACCACTCATGCACACACACATACACACACAATATTAAATACTGAAACTTTTTGTCCTTTGATTTACAAGACCATTTGAAAGGGGGGTTGAAAGAGAGTATGACAAAAGCAAATAAACAGAAGACAGAGGACAGACAGACAAGCAGAGAAGACAAAGAAGACGAAGCAAAAGACGGTAGGCAGGTGAGAGGCCTCGGAACACGGAAAAGAGTAGCATACGTTTTACGCAGAAGAATATTGTAATATGTGCAGCTGTCAAGAAATAAAATGGTTTTTTTCAGACAGTTAAATTTGCTTTAAGGGCCATTATCGCAAATTCTGCACCTGTACCAGTTTTGATGGGCTTAGATGTTACAGATCTTTGTTATATTTTGTGTAAGTTGGTTGTGATGACATCAACGGACTGGCAGGAAACGAACAGGAACTAGCCAACCTAGTGTACCACCTGGACGAAACATCCTCCAGATACGGCATGGAGATCAGAGCCAAGAAGACAAAACTCATGACAAACAGTGCCCAGCCAATCACTACCAAGATCACAGTCAGTGAAAAAGAACTTGAGGTTGTAGATCACTTCAATTACCTTGGAGCTATTATTACTGATGAAGGTTCAAAGACCAAAATCCCCGTAAGAGCTGCACAAACAGTAGCAGCAATGGAGAAGCTCAAGACCATCTGGAAAGACCGAAACATCTCAAGGTCAAGCAACTGCATGCACTGGTCATCTCCACATATCTGTATGCACGCAAGTCCTGGACATTGAATGCAGATCTACAAAGGAGGATCCAGGCTTTGGAGATGAGATGCCTCTGAAGACTCCTTGGCATTTCACACACGGACCACATTACCAACGAAGAAGTCCGACAAACCATGGCCCAACAAGTAAAGCACTAAGAAGACCTGCTGACCACAGTCAAGAAAAGGAAGCTCAGACTTTATGGACATGTGACAAGATCAGATGGGCTCTCCAAGAAGGAGCAGTGAGTGGGAAGAGAAGGCGAGGCAGGCTGAAGAAGAACCGAGCCGACAACATCACTGAATGGACCGGGAAGAGCTTCTCTACACACAACCCAGGGCTCTTGCCCATAACCGCGGAAACTGGTGCAACGTTCATCACTGCAGTGCCCCTACGACCCCGGAGGGGGTTACGGGAACAGATGAGATGAGAAGTTGGTTGTCTTTCCGTACAACCTATGTATGTTTAGAGAGGTGGCTGTGAGAGTGACTCAGCGATGGAAATTACTGTATCCAGTGTCGGTGACGTTCAGTTTGGTCTTCTGATACCTACATCAAATTTGGTAGACAAAGGAAAGGGGCCTATGTGCACAGTGCTGCAGTCTGTCTTCTCTTACTTCTCCCTTCTTCCTTGACGACACTGAGATTGGGTTGGGTTGTAGTGTAGTGTAGTGTAGTGTAGTGTAGTGTAGTGTAGTGTAGTGTAGTGCAGTGGAGTGTAGTGCAGTGTAGTGTGGTGTAGTGTAGTGTAGTGTAGTGCAGTGTAGTGTAGTGTAGTGGAGTGGAGTGGAGTGGAGTAGAGTGCAGTGTAGTGTAGTGTAGTGTGGTGTGGTGTGGTGTGGTGTGGTGTAGTGCAGTGTAGTGCAGTGTAGTGTAGTGTAGTGTAGTGTAGTGTAGTGTAGTGTAGTGTAGTGTAGTGTAGTGTAGTGTAGTGTAGTGTAGTGTAGTGTAGTGTAGTGTAGTGTAGTGCAGTGGAGTGTAGTGGAGTGGAGTGTAGCGTAGTGTAGTGCAGTGTAGTGTAGTGTAGTGTAGTGTGGTGTGGTGTGGTGTGGGTGGTGTGTGTAGTGCAGTGTAGTGTAGTGTAGTGTAATGTAGTGTAGTGTAGGAGTGTAGTGTAAGTGCAGTAGTGAGTGTAGTGTATGTAGTGTAGTGTAGTGAGGAGTGGAGTAGTGAGTGAGTGTATGTAGTGTAGTGAGTAGTGGTGTAGTGATAGTAGTGTAGGTAGAGTGTAGTGAGTGTAGTGTGTGTGGTGGATGTGGTGTAGTTTAGTGTAGTGTAGTGTAGTCGGTAGTGTAGTGTAGTGGTATTTGTAGTGTAGTGTAGTGTAGTGGTAGTGGAGTGGAGTGGAGTGTGTAGTACGTAGTGTAGTGTAGTGTAGTGTGGTGTAGTGTAGTGATAGTGTGGTGGTGTGGTGTAGTGTAGTGTAGTGTTTAGTGTAGGGTGTAGTGTAGTGATGTTAGTGTTGGTGATGGGTGGGTAGTGTTGTAGTGTAGTGTAGTGTAGTGTAGTTGTGGTGTGGTAGTGTAGTGTAGTGTAGTGTAGTGTAGTGTAGTAGTGTATGTGGTAGTGTGTAGTGTAGTGTAGTGAGTGGTGTGGAGTGGATGTATGTTATGTGTATGTATGTAGTAGTGTGTAGTGTAGTGTAGCAGGTAGTGTAGTGTAGTGTAGTGTAGTGTAGTGTATGTAGTGTAGTGCATTGTAGTTAGAGTGGTGTGTAGGTAGTAGAGTAGTGTAGTGTAGTGAGTGTAGTGTAGTGTGTGTATGTGTAGTGCATGTAGTGTAGTGTAGTGAGTACGTGTGTAGTTGTAGTGATGTAGTGTGTGTAGTTGTAGTGTAGTGACACTGTAGTGTAGTGTAGTGTAGTGAGTAGTGTATAGTGTAGTGTAGTGTAGTGACTGTAGTAGTAGTTGTTAGTAGTTGTAGTGCACTGTAGTGTAGTGTAGGTAGTGCACTGTAGTGTAGTGTAGCGTAGTGCATGTAGTGTAGTGTGTAGTGTAGTGTGTAGTGTAGTGTGCAGTGTAGTGTAGTAGTGTAGTGTAGTGTGAGTAGGTAGTGTAGTGTCAGTGTAGTGTAGTGATGTGTTAGTGTAGTGCACTGTAGTGTAGTGTAGTAGTGTAGTGTAGTGTAGTAGTAGTAGTGAGTGTAGTATAGTATAGTGTAGTGTAGTGTAGTGTAGTGCACTGTAGTGTAGTGTGAGTGTAGTGTAGTGTCAGTGTAGTGCAGTGTAGTATAGTATAGTGTAGTGTAGTGTAGTGCACTGTAGTGTAGTGTAGTGTAGTGCACTGTAGTGTAGTGTAGTGTAGTGTAGTGTAGTGTAGTGTAGTGCAGTGTAGTATAGTATAGTGTAGCGTAGTGTAGTGTTTAATACGTGTGCCAAACACTATGGACCATTGCGACTCAAGGTCATGCGGAGACCTTGATACAGACCAAGCACTCGTTCCAAGATAACTGCGCTAAAGTAAACAGCTAAGCGGTCACTCGAGCCATATTTTCCCCTTATTCTCCCTTTCTTCCTTCCTTCCTTGGTTTGTTTTTATTTGGTTGTCCTCTCTTTCTTACTTTCTCACATTGATTGTTCTCGTATTTACAGAAATTTTATGAATGTTTGTCTCAGTCGAGAAAGGTCAGGTTGTTCTTGTTGTATACTTGTTTATGAAGAAAACAGCATGAGTATATAGCAAGAAAGATAATATTTATGAGGAAAACAGAGCCAAACAGACCAATATACAGACATTACAGAAATGGAAGACATGAAAAAAGAAATAAAGAGAGAAAAGAAGACAGAAAGACAAAATGGCAAAAAGACAACAACAAAAACCCCACAATACAACATTTTTATCAACAAAAACAACAACGACAACAAAGACGACTTCAACGACAACAGCAACAATATCAACAACTACAACTACAACAAGGACAACAACAAAGACACACACACACACACACACACACACACACACACACACACACACACACACACGGCAGAGGGGAAACATGCCACTACAAGCTTCCACGAACATCGCTTAATTTTTCTTGCGCAAGCTTTGCAA
This sequence comes from Rapana venosa, assembly GCA_028751875.1. Classification (NCBI taxonomy): domain Eukaryota; kingdom Metazoa; phylum Mollusca; class Gastropoda; order Neogastropoda; family Muricidae; genus Rapana; species Rapana venosa. The sequence continues at coordinate 22,690,227 of CM054144.1, read as the reverse complement.
AAGGTAAGAGCTGTTACTCCGCTGCGACGGAGAAGAAAAACACACAGCAGCTATCGGTTTGACGACCTTTGGCGATGCTATCATCATATCTTATCAGCATTACATAATGCCTTGGTAGCTAGCAGTTTGAAAGAGAGACAGACAGACAGACAGACAGAGACAGACAGTCAGACAGACAGAGACAGAGAGTCAGAGAGACGGATAGCCAGCCAGACAGACAGAACAGAGACTAGACAGACAGAGACAGACAACAGAGAGAGAGAGAGAGAGAGAGAGAGAGAGAGAGAGAGACAGAAGAGAGATGAGAGAGAGAAAGAAGATGAGAAGAGTGACAAGAAGAAAAAAGAAAAGAAAAAAATGTGTGGAATTTATATAGCGCTGAATCTTGTACAATGACAAATTCTTTTTATTTCGAGGATAATGAATAAGCACTCATGTGGTTTTTTACATCCAGTCCCAGAGAGATAGAGAGAGAGAGAGAGAGAGAGAGAGAGAGAGAGAGAGAGAGTCTGTCAGTGTGTCATATTACGTAAGTTTGTTGGGGGAAGAGAGGTGGGCGTGCGACAGAGTGGAAATGTGAGGTGAAGTCTGATCTGTTCGCTCCTACATGGGGTCCTAGGTGTCTGTCTTTCTTAGGTGATCTTTTCTTTTCTTTTCCAGCGTGTCTGTCTGTCTGTCTGTCTACTGTCTGTCTGTCTGATACACTATTGGTATTCACAGTATTTGTTTCTGGTTAACTTTGTCTGTCTCTCTGTTTTCTTTTTCTTTTTCTGACTGTCTTGTCTGTCTCTGTCTTCTGTCTGTCTCTGTCTCTGTCTGTCTCTGTCTCTGTCTGTCTGTCGCTGTCTCTCTCTCTGTCCTTTCTCTCTTTTGTTTTTTGTCTATCTGCCTCTGTTTGTATTCATTTTGTCTGCCTGAATGCCTGTCTCCTGCCTGTCTGTCTGTTGTTTGTTCTTTCTCTGTCTGTCTGTCCGTCCGTCCGTCTGTCTGTCTCTCTCTCTCTCTCTCTCTCTCTCTCTCTCTCTCTCTCTCTCTCTCTCCTCTCTCTCTCTCTCTCCTCCTCTCTTTTCTCTCTCCCTCTCTCTCTCTCTCTCTCTCTCTCTCTCTCTCTCTCTCTCTCTCTCCCTCTCTCTCTCTCTCTCTCTCTCTCTCTCTCCTCCTCTCTCTTCTCTCCTCTCTCTCTTACACACACACACAAAACACACACACTAACCCATGAACGTGCTTGCCTCTGTACCCTTTAGAAGGAAGATGCAGAGGGAAAATCGATGCTCAGTGTGTGGAGACCTTTCAGCTCCTCAGCATTACAGACAAGGGATCAAGGCAAAAATGGGTTATTAGCACCGAGATGCTAGTTTTCTTCTTCTCCTTCCTTTTCCTTCTTTTTTCCCTTCTTTCTTTCTTTCCTTTCCTTTTTTCCTTTCCCTGAGGTGTTGTTTGGGGACGCTGCACTGAATTTGTCAGGCTGTCTCTTAGGCAGGGGGGACAGAACAGCTCAGTGGTCAGACCACTCGCTTTCCCCCCAGCCAAGGTTAAGCAGCGTCGAGCGTGGTTACCACTTGGATGGGTGAAGATGGGTGACCGTTTGCGCGCCTTGGCTTCAGTACAGTTCCCCAGTTCACCCAGCTGTAAATGGGTACCTGCCTCTTTAGAGTCAGGGAAGGTAAAGCGGCGAGGGAGGGGAGATGGGTGCCACCCGCAATATGCTGGCCCTTAGAGAAGTGAGGTCTCTGACGCCTCGCTCCCCTACGATCTTATAGGTTATGGGACACCTTTACCTTTTACCTCTTAGGCAAGTTGAACTTGTCAGAGCCCAGACTTCTCCAGGAACATGGGTGCATGCTGGGTATGTTTGTGTTTCTGCATCTCACCGAATGCTCATATGAATTACGAGATTTTTAACATGTATATTTGGTCACTCGTATGCATGTATATAAGTTGGACCTGCAGATCGAAAAAAATGTTCACCCTTAATTTACCAAACACCGCTGCCGAGGATCGAACAATTGACTTTATGGACTCAAAGGATGATAGTCAAATACTCTTATCCGCTCAGAGGTAGATTTGTATTTGTCCAGGTTTTTCTTCTTCTGTTTTACATTGTGATACAAATAGCGTTCAATGATGAGAAATGTCTCATAATCCCAAAATGATTAATTTGGAGATTGTCTGTATATCTGTCTGTATGTCTGGTTGGTTGGTTGGCTGTTGGTTGTTGGTTGGTTGGTTGGTTGGTTGGATGGTTGGTTGGTTGGTTGGTTGGTTGGTTGTGATGGTTGGTTGGTTGGTTGTTGGTTGGTTGGTTGGTTGGTTGATTGGTTGTTGGTTGGTTGGTTGGATGGTTGGTTGTTTGGTTGGATGGTTGGTTGGTTGGTTGGTTGGATGGTTGGTTGGTTGGTTTATATATTTAAGATAGTCTGTCTGTATATCTGTATGTCTGTCTGGTTGGTTGGTTGGTTTGATATATCTAGATAGTCTGTTGCATCTGTATATCTGTATGTCGTCTGGTTGGTTGGTTGGTTGTTGGTTGATCTGTCCGTCTTTCTGTCTGTCTGGTTGTTGGTTGGTTGGTTGGTTGGTTGGTTGGTTGGTTGGTTGGTTGGTTGGTTGGCTGGTTGGTTGGTTTGCTGGTTGGTTTTATTGGTTGGTTGGTTTGATATTTAAGATGTCTGTCTGTATATCTGTATATCTGTCTGTCTGTCTGGGTTTGCTGGTTGGTTGGTTTGGTCATTTTAATAATCTGTCTGTATATCTGTCTGTCTGTCTTCTGTCTGGTTGGTTGGTTGGTTGGTTGGTTGGTTGGTTGTGTTGTTGGTTGGTTGGTTGGTTGGTTTGATAAATTTTAAGACAGTCTGTCTGTATATCTGTCTGTCTGTCTGGTTGGTTAGTCAGTTGACTAGACGGTTGGTCGGCTGGTGCCCATCTGTTTGTTTTCTGTGATCTCTCTCTCTCTCGTCTTCTCTCTCTCTCTCTATCTCTCTCTCTCTCTCTCATCTCTCTCTCTCTCTCTCTCTCTCTCTCTCTCGCTAGCTCGCTCGCTCGCTCGCTCGCTCGTAGGTGTGTACGTCTAGTCATCTGTCTGCTACTCTTTGTCTTTATCTCTGTCTTTCTTTTGTTCTTCTACTTCTCTTTCCTCTTCTTTCTGCACTGCATTAATTTCTTTTCAGCAGTGTGGTGTGGGCTAGTTGAACCTAGGGACTGCTGTCGTTCTTTAGGTATCAGGTTGAGTGCCAAGTGTATTCCTGTTACCTCTGCCTCGGGCCATAGCTGACCTACTGTATAACAAGTATACACATTACATATATGAAAATGCCATCACACATACGCACGCACACACACACGTGCGTGCGCGCACGCGCACACACATACACGCGCGTACACACGTACGCACACACACATACATACACATATACACACACACGCAAACACTCACACACCACACACACACACACACACAACACAAGCACACACACACTCACACACACACACACGTGCACATAATTATGCATTACACAACACCATATCATATTACAGATGTACAAGATGGGTTATCGGCCTGTAACGATTAAGACTGCGGATGTCATGAGAGTGTTGCCACATTGTTCAAATTGCCTCAAGCCATGTCATCACATGTTTTCTACTCGTGCATGTTATCTAAGGATCATTGTACCTCATCTGCATCCCCCCTCCGCCCTTGTAATAATCTTTTTCATCTAGTGATAATGCGTTCAGTCACAGCCACCACACCCAACCATATTGCACAATGGTTTAACTCGTCATAAGTCACCGAGATAAATAATATGTAATGCCAGTACCTGGCCATAGGGGATGGAATAGCTCAGTGGTCGGAGCACTCGCTTTCCCACAGCCAATGTTAAGCTGCATGACCGTTCGCATCGCGGCTTCATTATTGCCATGTCCCGTTTGCCTGCTTTGGGTCAGTAACAGTTCCCTCTCAAAGTTTCACCACATGTAGGTACTTTGGCCCAGTTAAGGTAAAGGAAGGTAAACCAGGCTGTAGGGAAGGAGGCGAGAGATCGCCCGCTGCTACTATATCACTTCCCACCAATGGTATGGGTTTTCCAGTAGTACAGGTAAGTGTCCATCAACTCACTATGTGGCTTGTATGGGACACGTCTAAACCTTAGCCCTACTGGCACTAACCTCTCCTCGGCCTTCTGGTTATAGGACACTTTTACCTTTACCTTACCTGGCCACAAACACTAACAGATCTGAGCTTTACTGAGACCGTACATTTGATGTTCTTTCTTCAGACGGCACTTGAGTTTTCAGTCCAGGACAACATGTTATCAGTATCAGAACAAGCGGGAAATCGCCTATTCTACAGTTTGAGTGTGAATGATAATTTTTTTACATCACATTTGCTAATGATAATGACAGTCTAGTAAGCTTAGCTCCGCGAAATTGTTTTTATTACACCTGGTGAAAAGTGTTTCAATTCCAGATCTGAATTTCATATCGATACAAAAAGCAATAAGCTATGTTTAAAGAGCCATCACTAGTGCCTGTAAACGTCAGTACGCAGAATGATTACAAGTAATGACAGAATTGTACCTTGTGACCCACCTATAGTTGTAAAACAAAAAAACAAAAACAATTAAATGGTAATCCTCCCACTGTCGGGATTCTGGGGGCTTTTCCAGTATAAACAGCATCCCCACCTTCTGGACATACTGTGGCGGCAACTTCGTCTAATATCACTTTAAGTGAACAGACGTAAAATCGAACACATACACACACACACACACACACACACACACACACACACACACACACACACACACACACACACACTTCCTCCACTCAGGCATCACTCTCTTTGATTCTGTCTTTTCCTTTGGCTTATTTTCTGCCACCCCAGTCTTACCCCTGCCTTTTTCATTCAAATCTTACAAATACTTGTCTTTTCATAAGCATAACCATGGTACTCCTCTATCTCCAAATTCCGAAATCAGCTACCTTAATGGTAAGGAAAAAACGGTCGCACAAGCAAAAATCTCACCATGGTGAACTTGGAACGTAGCCAGGAACATGAAAAAATAATAATCCTTCATTTCTAACAAAATTGTTTTAACAAGGCATGTCTCAGAACTATACAATTATGTACATCTTACAGCCATGTGTGAAAGTCTACCTAGCTGAAGTTGAGGCCAGATCATCGTCCAAGTGCATAAGAAATCAAAAATAGCAAAATAATGTACACAACAGTAGGGCTGGTCTAGAAAGTCATAAATCTTATCTCTATTACCACAGAGACAGCATCATCAATATTTCTGTTTCATCTACATGCAAGCTGCAAGGGTTCTCGATTTTTTTTTTTTGGACTGACTTCTTGGGGTCTGTTAGTATTAATTTTATAAATACTTTCATAACAACAAATGTTTCATCAATTAGACAGAGATCGTGCATACATTTACCAAGCCTTTTTTATCTTAAAGGCGAATAATGTCTATTAAAAAAATTCAAAAGTAAGGTATTATACGGCTCCAAAGACATAAAATAAAAACGTGTGTTAATATTTGAATAGCTTATCTGCACAGTTATAAGGCGCTGGATGCAATACCATGTAAAACACATTTATTGTTCTTTCTTTTTTTAGGGGGGATAATAAGGTGGTCGTTGTTTTCACTATTTTGACTATTTGAGAATGTTCCCCTCAGAAACGTTGGTTTTGTCCTGTTTTGTGTAGAAAGCCTGACAACGAAAACTGCCATCATTCCCATACAAAAGTAGATTACATTTTTTTAAAATTAATGTCAGCTTACTTTTATCTAATCTCTCAAGACTGAAATTGACTCAATTCAATCCTGCCAAGTGAGGCTGACTCAGTTCAATCCTGCCAAGTAAAACTGACTCAGTTCAATCCTGCCAAGTAAAACTGATTCAGTTCAATCCTGCCAAGTAAGACTGATTCAGTTCAATCCTGCCAAGTGAGGCTGACTCAGTTCAATCCTGCCAAGTAAAACTGATTCAGTTCAATCCTGCCAAGTGAGACTGGATTCAGTTCAATCCTGCCAAGTGAGGCTGACTCAGTTCAATCCTGCCAAGTAAAACTGATTCAGTTCAATCCTGCCAAGTGAGACTGGATTTAGTTCAATCCTGCCAAGTAAGACTTGATTCACTTCAATCCTGCCAAGTGAGACTGGATTCAGTTCAATCCTGCCAAGTAAGACTGATTCACTTCAATCCTGCCAAGTGAGACTGGATTCAGTTCAATCCTGCCAAGTAAGACTGATTCACTTCAATCCTGCCAAGTGAGACTGGATTCAGTTCAATCCTGCCAAGTAAAACTGATTCAGTTCAATCCTGCCAAGTAAGACTGATTCAGTTCAATCCTGCCAAGTGAGACTTGATTCAGTTCAATCCTGTCATAGTTGCTTTCTAGTGAGTTGTATCGTGGGATTGTCCTCACACAAAAATATTACCCAGTATTAGTTGCATCACCCCTCACTTCCACGCTTTTCCTTTATGAATTGACATAAAATCCTGGGAGGGGGGGAGGGGGAGGGTTTCGGGTCTGTCTAAGCTTTCAATGTTAATATTCTGTTTATATCTTGTTTGTTCCTCGGCTAGAGCTCAACGCTTCGCCAATCGTGACATTTTTGTGTATGCGACCCCAGTTGTTTTTTTTACCTTCATCATTAAGCTAGCCCCATGCTATATTTGTTTAAATAAATAGAG
>CM054144.1:22638525-22671025 GCA_028751875.1 Rapana venosa | reverse complement strand
AAATAAAATGTATAAAATGTATCTATCCCATCCACACACACACACTCACACACACAACACACACACACACACACACACACACCACTGTATAAAATGTATCTATCCCATCCAACACACACACACACACACACACACCACACACACACACACCGAGAGACACAGACATACAGACACACAGACTGACAGAATGACCTATTGATAAAGGAAGGGAATGGACGGGAGAAAACTCAATTTCTACAATTTCAAGCTGGCGTGCGCTTTCCCTACTTATTTCCCTTTGCCTGAATCATGGCTTTGAGCTTCTCAGAAGACAAGAAAGCTTCCGTATGGTGGCAATAGATGAGTATTTATATTCTTTTCATACTTTATTCATAACAGAGACATACTATACTCGCAAGTTTATATAATCTGTGAGTGGTTATCTGAAAATGACGTTGAGAAAAAATCTATGGAAATCGGAGAGAGAGAGAGAGAGAGAGAGAGAATAGGTCGATATAATATGGAGATATTATATATATATATATATATTATATCCATATTATATCGACCAATTCTCTCTCAATATATATATATATATATATATATATATATATATATATATTAAACGATCATACAGGTGTGACAATGTGCAAAATAGGTATCACAAAATCAAACCATGATAATTTTTTAAAAAACACCATGGAAAACCAGTGAAACTTGACACTCATAATGTATCAGATCTCGTTAATACTAATGAAGAAAATGTTAAAACATAGGAATAGAGAATGAAAGGAAACGCCTCTAAAACACGTAACAAGACATGTGCAGCACCAAAGATTCATATCACATACACCCACAGCGCCAGCGCGCGCGCACACACACACACCTACCATAGTTTTTAATCTTAAAATAACTTTGTGTTCTCTTTTAATCTATTCTACACTTTCGACAAAATGAGAGCTCTGACCTCGTCCCCCCCCCCCCCCCCCCCCCCCTTTTTTTTTTTTTTAACCTTTTACCGTAGGCTTTCATTTCACTTTCCTCTTATGTTTTTGTTTACCCTTAGACCGGGTCTGTAGAAAACCAAAAAAAGCATTCAATGTCCACGTTATGGAAGTGTCGATTTGGGGTGATCAGTTTACGGTAACTTTGGTCAGAAAACTTGCCATTATCTCTCTCTCTCTCTCTCTCTCTTTCTCTTGGGAGAGAGAGAGAGGATGGGGACGGGATAGCCTGGTGGTTAGCGTGATGCACTCGTGATCTGCTGACCCGGGTTCGATTCTCGTTCAAGAGCATTTTTCCTCTGGAGTTAACATGAGTGCCGACTCCACTCTCCCCAAAAGTCCTTTGGATGAGACTATAAACCGAGGTCCCGTGTGCGAATGCACACAGAACACCTTGCCACACGTTAAAACCCGTTCCGGTTTTCGGAAGAATAGGCCATTATGTGCCAGGGGTAACGGGTATAAAAATTTACAAAACTGCATATACCTGGGGACTGGATGAAAAAAGCGCATGAGTGCTTATTCTATTATCCTCGAAATATAAGAACAAAAATAAAGAATAACAAAATGTAAAATCTCTCTCTCTCTCTCTCTCTCTCTCTCTCTCTCTCTCTCTCTCTCTCTCTCTCTCGTGAGACTATAAAACGCGGTCAGGTACAACAGCTTGCGCTCACAATAAAACCTGTTCCACCTTTTCGAAGAGTTGGCTATTGTGTGCCAATAGGATTGGATGACACATAAGTTTACAGAGCTCCGTGCATAAGAGGAATGTAAATGAATCTAAATAAACATATGAGAGTTTATCTATTATCCTCAAAATAAATGTTTTTTAAAACAAAAAGGTTCTCTCTCTCTCTCTCTTCTCTCTCTCTCTCTCTCTCTCCTCTCTCTCTCTCTCTCTCTCTCTCTCAACCTAATGACCCACCCTGCCTCCATAAGTTCAGTATAGTGATGTAAATACTAATAGACAATCCAAGCATACAACTGTTCTAAGCAATCACTTCCCTGAGTAGACAAGGCAGGCGTGCACCCACGTCTTCCACCAATCAGAAGAACTCTTTTTTTGTGTAGCGCAGTTGTTTGCCCCTAGTGTTGGTAAAGACGTTCCAGTGGGGCAAAAGTTATGGGGTCCCATGGAGGTCAACAAGCTGAAATCCGCGTTGCCTTGAAGGCTGGAGTCCTCGTGCCGTGGGACTGGTTAATCTGCTCTAGTGTGGGTCATTTTCTTTGACCCAGTGGGCTGGGGAGATTGAAATGTTTATTGGGCGGTTTAGTTAGCAGATTTGTACAATATGTTATTTTGTATTAATGTGTTCAATAGCTTGACCGTGTGTGTGTTCTTATGCGTTCGAGTGTAGATATATGGGATTGATTGGCTGGATGATTGATTGATTGGTTAGTTGGTTGATTGATTTATTGATTGGTTGATTGGTTGGTTGGTTGGTTGATTGATTGATCAGTTTTGCATATTTGAGTCTTTTTTTTTAATTTATGAAAACATTTTCTACTATATAATAAAAGAAATACGACATGCAAATAGTAAAAAAGGACACTTTTGGGAAAACAAAATTGGCCATAAAAAGAAGTAGACAACAACAACAAAATCACACTGAAGAAATAATCAGTAAAGATCGATCAAGTTTTGTACTTGTTTTCAGTTCATGCAATGACTATTCCGAAAAATGTCATATCTTTTTAATGTGAGCTGAACGAAATAAGAACGATCGTGCATGTTAGCACATATTAGTGTGTGTGTGTGTGTGTGTGTGTGTGTGTGTGTGTCGTGCGTGCGTGCGTGCGTGCGTGCGTGCGTGCGTGCGTGCGTGCGTGCGTGCGTGCGTGCGTGTGTGTGTGTGCGTGTGTGTGTATTTATTTACTTTTATTATTTTTTATTTATTCTTTTATATCGAGGATAATAGCATAAGCACTCATGTGATTTTTTACATCCAGTCCCCGTGTGTACGCAGTTTTGTCAATTTTGTCATCATGTGTGGGTGTGTTAGGGGGGGGGGGGGGGGGTCAATCAATCGAGTTTGCAATGTGAACGAGATTGTCATATTACTTACCATTAACATTTCAGCAACCTAAAAAAAAAAAAACGGTCTGCTTGACTTTGTCAACAACTTTCCATTTTTCCATGTCCATCTAATGTCTGAAGCGTGCACCTACAAGACCTTAACCCTTAACGAATCTTGACAGTAAAACTCACAGAGGTGCTGCTCGGAACCAGCACTCTGAATAACTGACGCTCTGGAGCAAAACCTCCTCGTTTCCTGATTTGTCAGTCTATGCCAGAGTGATCTGGCCACCTTTGAGGAAGTGGTGCGGAGAGGTGAGGAGGGGGAGGGGGGACCAGTTTGTTTTTCTGAGGAGATATTCTTCACGAATTTAGATTGTAATTCACTATTGAAAGCGTTTTTCTTACTGTTGGGATTATGGGGCGATGTTGTAACTGTATTCAGGCTTCAGGGATAAGAAGTTGTTTGATGTTACATATAATAATAATAATAATAATATATGGAATTTATATAGCGCCGAATCTTGTAAAACAAACAAATCGAAGCGCTTGCACTCATATCATTTACGCGCATGCAACTTTCCTCAAATATAATAAAGAACATATTTCAAATTTATGCACGTGTATGTACACACACACACACACACACACAACACACACACACACACACACACACACACACACACACACACACACACACACACCGCGAACACACTTAGGAGATGAAGGATGCTGTTGAAAGAGTAGAGACGGATATGAGGGAAAAGTGTCAGGTAGGAAATAAGTGTGTTTTCATTGTCCAGACAACATATGTTACAAGTTAACGACTATCTGACGATAAGTTGATCCCTTCCTGAATAATAATAATAATAATAATAATAATAATAATAATAATAATAATAATAATAATAATAATAATTAATAATAATAATAATAATAATGTATGGAATTTATATAGCGCTAAATCTTGTAAGCAACAAATCAAAGCGCTCAGATTTCATTTCATACCACTTTAAGTCACGGCAGATTTCTCTCCGTGAAATTCGGGCTGCTCTCCCCGGGGAGAGCGCGTCGCCACAAGAGCAGCGCCACCCATTTTTTTTCTTTTTCCTGTCTGCAACTGTATTTGTTCCCCTATCAGAGTGGCTTTTATCTAAGAAATTTGCCAGGGACAACTCTCTTGTTGCCGTGGGTTCTTTTACGTGCGCTAAATAATTACGTGTAACACACGGGACCTCGGTTTATCGTCTCATCCGAAAGACTAGCGCCCAGACCACCACTCATGGTCTAATGGATGGGGGAAAAGTTTCCGGTCCAAACGGGGTACGAACCGCCGCACACTTCAGACCCGGACTTTTCGCTTTCTAGACAGGCGCGTTACCTCTAGACCACCGATCCACCAATAAATAAACTATATAAATAAACCCTGTGATGAATGGTTGGGGCCTGAACTGACTGCACAGACTGAGCCTTGCAGACCCCTACCCTCTCTAGGCGATGAGAGTTACTGTGCGTACTTCTGGTATAGCAATGATGATGGATAGTCTTACAGTCTACATCTGTCTATGTTATTAGGATACTGTCGGTACGGAAATGTACCAAAGCACACTGACAGAAAGGATAGGGGTGGGGGGGGGGGGGAGAAAAAAGGGTGTATGGCAAAAGGAAGGGTAGAGTGGGGGTAATGGGCGGGGGAGCTAGTGGATCAGTGGTCCTTTACGTCCACGTTGATTAGTCAAAAACCGTTTAACTTTACCGTGATCCTAACGCACGGAACACCCAAGCAATACGTCTTTTCTTTTAAATGGCTCGACAGTGGAAGTGATCCAATAAGAAAGCAATGCAGCGTTGACACAGCTGTGCTGTACGTGTGTGGGTGTTGTGGATTAAGACGGTGAAGTGTTGAGGGGTGGACGAGAGAGGCAGGACTAACTGCCGCGTGGTGTGACAGTTCTCTCCTGTCTGCTGGACCGAGTTCAGTTCCAGAGTGGCTGTGTGGCTGCCTGTGTGTTTTGGACACGTCTGTTTTGGTAAGGGGGTGCCGACTTCAAACATGTGGATGGTTTAGAGTGTTAGCAGTATGTAGGTGTTGTTTCGGTGGAGAGTGGGATGTGAGGACATGGTGGTGAGTGAGTAACCGTGTGTGTGTGTGTGTGTGTGGTGTGTGTCGTGTGTGTATGTGTGTGTGTGTGTGTGTGGGGTGTGTGTGTGTGTATGTGTGTGTGTGTGGTGTTTGGCGGAGGGGGATTGATTGAATATGTGTGTGTGCCTATGTGTGTATGGGTCTCTGCGTGTGTGAATGTCTGTATGCGACAATGTATACTTTCTTTAGAAGAACAGGAAATGAAGCAAAACTCTAAAAACATACATAACAAGATACAAACAAATAAAAATGAGAGCAAAATCTTGATACAGCAAAATACAAAAGCTAAAAACAAAAACAAAATAAATGAGTGATTATTTAAATTAAATTATAATTTTAATTAAACTTAGATTAAATAATATCAAAACAGATAATGCAAAGTAAAATATGCCTTACTTTTTTCTCCTTCTTTTTGAAACAGACATCAAATATGCTTGCAGTTCTTCTTTTTCTTTTAAACTTTAGTATCTGTAAAACTATAATTCACTCAAAGAGTGTGCTAACGTTAAAACATTCTAAAAGTACAAGACGTATTTACCTGTAAGAGTTGTATTAATTTAAAGAATACTCTTACCTTACTCAGCTCACTGATTATTGATTCAGATGATTAAACTCCCATTTGTTATGATCCAGATAACAGCGCTCAGCCTACTTTATGGTTGCGGATAAAAGTTCAAACAAGGAATCATAGGATTATAAGAATCATTCGCTCTATGGAATAAACTTGGAACTAGCTTTACGGGCCGTACACCAAATTCTAAACTGGTTTTTCAAATTTAGGTCTCCGTTCACAACTGTCCGTTATAAGAGTTAACAAAATTGGAAGATAGCAACTTAAAGTATAGACAATAAATTTCGAATAAGACCAAACTGAGCCAGACAGACAGACACAGAGAGAGAGAGAGAGAGAGAGAGAGAGAGAGAGAGACAGAGAGACGAGAGAGACAGAGACAGAGACAGAGAGAGCTCTAATGTGCAAGGACAAAGATCTCAGGCCAAACCTACTCTTACAATCTGTCCTTGTAAGTATATATACATCGAAACAATCAGTATACCTGGGGATGGGGACACATTACTCAATAGCAATGTAGATAGATAGATAGATATAGCTATATATATATATATATATATATATATATATATATATATATATATATATATATATGTATATATATATATGTATATAGATATATGTATTCTTTTTTTTCGAGGATAATGGAATAAGCACTTTTTTCATCCAGTCCCTGTGTGTATACAGTTTTGTCAATTTGTGTCATCCGTTCCCACCGGTACACAATGGCCTACTCATCCGAAAACCGGAACGGGATAATAATAATATATAAATAATAATAATAATAATAATAATAATAATAATAATAATAATAATAATAATAATAATAATAATAATAATAATAATAATAATAATGATAATAATAATAATAATAATAATAATAATATAATGATGATGATGATGATGATGATGATGATGATGATGATAAATGGAATTTATATAGCGCTTTATCTTGAGGGGACATATCAAAGCGCTTGCACTCAACTCATTCTTACACAGTCATACAACCAGTAACAATTAATAGTTCCATCAAGTCCAAATGTGTACGCACGCACGCAAGCACGCACGCGCGCGCGCGCACAAGCACACACACAATAATGTAGTATTTCAGTATAATCATTAAGAAATGTGTTCTTAGATGGCTTGATGAAAAAAAGCAAATGCATTGCTTATTCAATGTACCATCTGGAAATAAAATTTTGACTTGACTTGACTTGACTTCACACACACACACACACACACACACACACACACACACACACACACACACACACACACACACACACACACACACACACACACACACACACACACACACACACACACACAGGGGGGCGGGGGGGGGGGGGGATAGCCTAGTGGTCAGAACATTGCGCTCGCAATCTGACGACCCGGGTTCGCTTCCCGTTCAAGGGGGATATTTTCCCCTGGAGTTAACACCAGTGCAGAATCCACTCTCTCTAAAAGTCCTTCGGATGAGGCTATAAACCGAGGCCCCGTGTGCGAACACACGCAGAACATCTTGCGCACACGTTAAATCCTGTTCCGCTTTTCGTAAGAGTAAGCCATTGTGTGCTGGTGGGAACAGATGAGAGAATTTGCAAAACCACATACACACGGGGACTGGATGTGAAAAAGCACATAAGTGCTTATTCCATTATCCTCGATATAAAAGAATAAATAGATAAAAATAAATAAATACATAAACACACACGCACACACACATAGGTCACATACCCTGGCAGGGCGATAGAATCTTGACTGTTGAAGGCAGGGAAAAGCTATGAGATGAAGCAGGAGAGGAAAATCTTAGGTTTGAAATAATTATGTCTGGAGACTGGATTTAAAAGTGTCATCCGAAGACTTTTTAACGTGAGCGCAAGTTGTTCTGCGTGCGTTCGCACACTGGACGTCAGTTTATAGTCTCATCCGAAGGGTTTTGGGGGAGAGTGGAGTCGGCACTGATGTTAACTCCAGAGGAAAATTACTCTTAAACGAGAATCGAACCCGGGTCAGCAGATCACGATTGCATCACTCTAACCACCAGACTATCAAGAGAGAGAGACAGACAGACAGAGACAGACAGACAGACAAGAACAGACAGACACAGACGAGAGAGCAGACAGACAGAGACGACAGACAGACAAGAAAGACAACAAGAGGAGGATGGAGAGGAAAAAAAAAAGAGGCAACACAAAAAAAACAGAGTCCTAAAAAACAGAAACAGGACTGAAGAAACAATACAACATGCAACAAAGAACTCTGGTCTAGAAAAACAAAGGAAAACTAATGCAAGAAAAGCACTCCATTATACATAATCCATTAATTAACAATTAGTCACTGAAGCAAATCGACTTCTATAACAGTCACACTGCAGTCACGACACCTGACAGATCAAAGACAGAGCGCCTCAGGAATTATGGGTGTGAGTGCCAATGAGTATTTGGCACCCGTATTGAATATGTGTCAGCAGTGTGTGTAAGGGAAGGGGGGGTCACAACGTCGAAAAGTGTTATATGTATTAATCTTATTCATGTATTTCAGTTTTCCATTCAATTCATTCATTTGTTCATCCATTCTTTATAGTTGGTGAATTCGTTGATTGATGAATTAATTGATTTTTAACTATTCGCTATAAATGAATAGTTAGGTAAAAAGATGCATAAATGAATTTATATATACGTGAACGGGTAAAGTATCAAATAACTAATCAATTAAACTGATTTGAGTTAAAGCTAAAACCCCAAAAGAAGACTTTTTAATGCAAGTATGCCAAGGTTCCTTTTTTAAGCCGAAAATAAAGACAGAGAAATAACTGGAGGAAGGAAAAGATTTAAAATATATATATATAAATAGATTGTTAAAATATATATAAATAGATAAATGAAATTAAAAATAGAGAAAATGAAATAAAGATACAAACAGAGTGGCCGAGGGCATTCTTGAAATAGAGAATAATTTATTGAGGTGAGGGCGTACACGTAGGAGAATGCAGGCAGGTGCTCGATTGCTTGTATACCCACTCCTACACACACACACACACACACACACACCACACCAACACACACACACACACACTCACACACACACACACACACACACATACACACACACACACACACACACACACACACACACACATGTTCACGCACTCGTTCGCCTGTTTACAAGCAGGTGAACTCAGAGAGACAGAGAGAGAGATAGACAGAGACAGAGAGAGAGATTTGAACTGTGAATGGGTTTAACCATATGTATACGGGCCTTAGGCTACAATACATGGAGTTTGGGGGAAGGAGGAGAATCAACATGCTGGTATGTAAAATACAGTGGAACATGAGAAAAACAACAACCGATATTTATTTTTTTTATTCTTTTATATCGAGGATAATAGAATAAGCACTCATGTACTTTTTACATCCAGTCCCTGTGTGTATGCCGTTTTGTAAATTCTGTCATCTGTTTCCATCGGCACTCAAGGGCCTACTCTTCCGAAAAGCGGAACAGGATTTAACGTGTGCGCAAGATGTTCTGCATGTGTTCGAACACGGGGCCTCGGTTTATAGTCTCATCCGAAGGACCGATATGAGAGAGAGAGCTTACTAGGGTGAAAGGTAACAGAGTTTGAAAGGTGAAGAGGGGATCAGCCTCACGGAGACTCCCAGAACAACAGCTTAATCAAAGCACCTGGGGTCCAGATCACAGAGAGCACAACACATCCGATGCTGACACTTAGGCACACATTGTTGCCAGCGAACGTGTGAGTCTATAAACTCTAATAACTGAGCCTGCCTTTATGCCTGGGTCTCTCTCTCCACCCCTTTCATTTCTTGTTTTTCTATTTTCACCCCCTTCTGTTTAAAGTGTGTGTAACTGCCATTTCTCAGTTTACCGATTCCATGTGTTTTAAAATCAGTTTAACGTACGCATGTAACTCTATTTGCTCCCCACTGATGTCTATGTGATTTGCTTGCAAGAAAGAATTTTAACCAAAGTGAGTAGCAATCTTTTGAAATGATAAGTTGATATTGTGCACGATTTATTCAATAATTGGCATTCTTCATGTAGAATATAACCTTCGTATTATTCTAATTGACCAACATTATTTTTGGCCTTGATTTTGTTTCCTTAGTTGGTGTCTCTCCCTCTCTGGATTCTGTTCTGACTGCTTTACATGTGTTTATTCTATGATTAGATTTGTTTCCTTATGTGATTTACTCCGTTTTCTTTTCACATAGCAGAGATTGCAATCGATGCAAATTTTTATTGATTTACACTTTGCAGTTTAGCAGGCGTCATGTTCATGTTAATCTTCATTGTTCAGTTGAGAAAAACCATAAGCTACCAGTTTGTTGTTGCTATGACTCCAAATTGCTGTTTGTTTTCAGTGTTTGTTCCAGTTACTAAGTAAAAGCTATATTTTATTTTTAAAAATTCAGAGATGTAACAAACCCAGAAAAGTGTTGTAAAAAAATTAACTCAGATATAACAAACCTAGTAAAGTTTTGTAAAAAAAAAAAGTAGCTCTGATTTGTAGCAAACCCAGTAAAGTTTCAAACATGACTTAACTCAGATATCAACAAACCTCGTAAAGTGTGGTAGATAATAGTTTAACTCAGATATTAAGAGACCTCGTAACGTGTTGTAGATGATAGTGTAACTCAGATATTAACAAACCTCGTAAAGTGTTGCAGATAATAGTGTAACTCAGATATTAACAAACCTCGTAAGGTGTTGTAGATAATAGTGTAACTCAGATATCAACAAACCTCGTAAAGTGTTGTAGATAATAGTGTAACTCAGATGTTAACAAACCCAGTAAAGTTCTGTAAAAAATTAAGATGTGTAGCATACCCAGTAAAGTTCTGTTAAAAAAAATGTACTCAGATATTAGCAAACCTAGATATATAACAAACCCAGTAAAGTGCTTTTCCAGTGTATATTTGGTTATAAATGCATCTGTAGTGTGTTGCTCCTCCCCCCCCCCCCTTCCCCAAGCTTTTCTATTTCTTTATTTTTCAAATTTCGCTTCAGGTACTGTAATCAAAGCTTGATTTATTTTCTCCTGAAGAGCAAAGCGTGTCAACTTGAGTTGCTCTACAGATGACTTGATCAACTATATAAATTCCATACATTATTATTATTATTATTATTATTATTATATTATTTATTTTTATTATTATTATTATTATTATTATCAACTATCTGGAGAAGGTGCTGGTGGCCTCAGTTAATCACTATTACTTTCATCTGCATTTCTGAATTACTTGCACTTCTTGCTTTATCGTAAAAGATTATGCACATTTACTTGCCATCTTTTATGGATGTCCTTGAGTTCCACGAACACACATTTATCCACAAATTAATCGTGTAGGCAGAGGTGGCTTTACAAACCCAGTTTGGAGATGATATGTGTGAGAGAGAGAGAGAAGTTGTATGTGCGTGCGTGCGTGCGTGTGTGTATGTGTGTGAGAGAGAGAAGTTGTGTGTGTGTGTGCGTGTGTGTGTGTGTGTGTCCGTGTGAAAAATTGAAGTACTTTTGTACCATTAGTTTACACAGTTCTTGATTAAATCATTGACGCTGGGGGCAACAGCAAAGTGAGAGGCTGTATGATCAGTGGCTTTCTTTCCCACTCATGGAATTCCACTTTACAGCTTAGTCTTTAGTGATCGACTATGACTCTCTGACTAGGAGGCTTGACTTGCACAGTCCTTATGTGCTGCAGCCCTGGGGGCTAGTTGGCCTTTGGAGAGCATCTCCAACGCTGACTGTCCTTATGCCCACTTGGCCGAGAGAGTGGGGATGTACTGTGGGCAAGGCATCTCCACTATAATCAAATTTCTGCCCAATTTCCGAAACAGCAGCTGCCTCCTCTGCTGTTTTGGAGGTCATCGTCGGACACGACGGACAAACATACATACATGCATTTTTTTTATATAGAAAAACTAAACTAACTACACAAAAGTACTCCCATTAGACATAACCCATTGACTGACAGTCACTGAAGCACACCAACCTCAGGACAGCCCTGCATGCAGGGACACAAAGAGTCTAGGCAATAACCCCATCAACAGCTGTGGTGCATAAAATTAATCAGTTATCGATGATGATTAGCCTTTCCCCAAATATTGTGTGGGGAGGCAGCATACTACAAAAGAAAGTGTGCAAGGGTATAAGAGTGTGTGTGCGTGCGTGCGTGTGTGCGTGTGTGTTGTGTGTGTGTGCTGGTGTGTGTGTGTGTGTGTGTGTGGTGTGTGGTGTGTTGTGTGTGTGGTGTGTGTGTGTGTTGTGTGTGTGTGCGTGTGTGTTTGTGTGTGTTTGTAAGACAGAAAAGACAGACAGAGACAGAGAGCGAGACAGACAGACTAGACAGACAGACAGACACAGAGATAGAAAGACAGACAGAGACAGAGAGGATGTGGACAGAAAAAGACAGACAGATAGAGAGACGGGGAGAGAAACAAAAGCAGAGAACAAAGAGAGATGGAAAAAGGGAAATGAAGAAAATGTGAACAGAGAGAGAAAGAGACAAAGAAGAGAGAGAAAGAAGAGAGAAAGAAAGAAAGAAAGAAAGAAAGAGAGAGACAGAGAGAGGAGAGAGAGACAGAGAGTCAGAGAGAGAGAGAGAGAGAGAAGAGAGAGAGAGAGAGAGAGAGAGAGAGAGAGAGAGAGGATGAGAGAGAAGAGAGAGAGAGAGAGAAGAGAGAGAGAGAGAGCTTCAGAACAAAACATAGTATAAATAAGAGAAGAAAAAAGAATCGTGAGCGTTCTAAGCCCACACGTAAACTAATACAAAATAAGCACTCCATTATACATAATCCATTAATTAACAGGGAGTCACTGGGCCAAATCAGACCTTCAGCTAGCTCCAGTCACACCTCACTCACAACGGCCATCTGATCAAAGACGGGATGAATGCCTCTCAACCAACCGGTGCCAACAGGAATGGATAATGTTTGGGTGGTACCAAACACAGGCAGAGAGAGAGAGGGTGGGGGGGAGAGGGCAGAGAGAAAGAGAGAGAGAGAGAGAGAGAGATAGAGAGAGATTTGCTAGATTGTTTGGTTGCCTGGCTGCTTTTGTTTTGCTCTTGGGTTTTTTTCTGTTTTACTGCTGTTGTTTATAGGGGGGGGGGGGGGGGGGTGG
The DNA here is from genome assembly GCA_028751875.1 of Rapana venosa. Classification (NCBI taxonomy): domain Eukaryota; kingdom Metazoa; phylum Mollusca; class Gastropoda; order Neogastropoda; family Muricidae; genus Rapana; species Rapana venosa. Next base: position 22,658,167 of record CM054144.1, on the reverse strand, counting down.
AGGGGGTTCTTGGATTATTTGCACAAAAAGATATGGAAAGGAATCAGGCAAGGGGATGTTTCAGATTCTAGAAAGTCCGTTCTTAGCGACTGCTCTTTATGTCATTATTGTTGTTGTCGTTGATGTTGTTGTTGTTGTCGTTGATGTTGTTGTTACTATTGTGGCAGTGTAGTTATTGCTGTTGTTCTTCTACCTTCCGAACGAGGAAAAAGACAACTCAGGTTAAAGGTCCTGTGATTAGCAACAATAGCTGAGATCATTCCTAATCCGCATCTGTACAATTGTCCTCCCAAAAAACGTTGTTATGCCCTTTTCTGAGTTAAGAGAGGGAGGAGGGAAAGGGACAGAGATAGTGGGAAAAGACAGACACAGAGAAAGAGAGCACAGGAAGATGAGGCATGGAGGTATACAGAAGACAAAACAGAAAAGAGACAGAGACAGAAACATACTGGGAGTGAGTGAGAGAGGCAGACAGACAGACAGGTGGACAAAGCTGCAGAGACACATATGGAGATTAACATTTGGAGGATTTCTTCATTTTGGCCCTGGCCCCTCATGCAGAAGAATGGAAACACTACGTGGTTTAGAAACATAATGGAATGTGGTAAAACAACTACGCAACGAATACAGATATAGATAGAGGCAGAAACAAAGAGAGACAGAGACAAAACGCGAGAAGAAACAGACACAACGACAGAACACATAGAATTTGATTTATTTATTTATTTTATTCTTTTATATCGAGGATAATGGATAAGCACTTATGTGCTTTTATACACCAGTCCCCTGTGTATGCGGTTTTGGAAAATTTTGTCATCTGTTCCCACGGGCACACGATGGCCTACTCTTACATAAACCGGAACAGATTTAACATGTGCGCAAGATGTTCTGCGTGCGTTCGCACACGGGGCCTGGGTTTATAGTCTCATCCGAAAGAAGGAAGAATGAGAGAGGAAGGGGTACGGAAGGAAAAGTCATGCAGGGTAAGCGCTCCATTAGACATCATAATCCATTGATTAGCGATCACTAGAGCGGACCAGGAGAGCAGCCTGAGGGATACCGTGGCCCCACTGAGGACCAAACCACCCACACCATGCCAGGGGCGGTGCCTTCAACACCTGCTGGGGGACACTGATAGCTGGGAGCTGCTGAACTCCTGTACAAACACCTCAACAAGCTGTGGGAGGGGGGAAAAGAAGTAAGGAGGGGACGTGTTGTGTGATCCTGATCCCACGCGCATGAGTGCACGCGCATTAGTGCACGCACGCACGCACGGACGGACCGCGCACGCGCGCACAGACATACACACGCACGTGATCATATACGGGTAGATAGATAGATAGATAGATAGATAGATAGATAGATAGATAGATGATAGATATAGTAATAGATAGATAGATAGAAAGATAGATAGATCAAGATGATAGATAGATAGTAGAAGAAGTAGATAGAAAGAGTTCAAATGAGAGAGACAGAGAGAGAAGAAAGAGAGACAGAGAGAGACACAGAGAAAGAGAGAAGAAGAAGACACACAGAAAGAAGAGACAGACAGACAGACATATACATACATACATACATACATACATATAGATATACATACATACTATACATACATACATACATACATACACTTGCGGCGCGCAGTATAAAGACATAGAGGCAGATAAGAAAGGAGGGAGGGCAGAGAAAGAGTTCCACAATGAGAGAGACAGAGAGAGAAAAAAATAGAGACAGAGAGAGACACAGAGAAAGAGAGAGAGACACACAGAGAGAAAGAGAGAGACAGAAAGAGAGAGACAGACACACACACAGAGAGAGTGCGCATTTGAGTATCAACAAGGAAGCAAATGAGGTTTGAAAAGCCTAAAGGGATCAGCCTGGGGGGAAAATAGCAGAGTAACAGCTAAAACCACCCTAACTATTCACATCAAAGAGAACGTAACGCACTTTATGCGGGTACTTGGGACAAACATTGTGCAAGAAATGATCAGTCTCTAAGCCTCCTCCAACCCCGCTCCCCTGCCCTGGTTTCTTGCCCTCCCCACCCTTCACACCCTCGCTCTTTTTCCTCCCTATGGCTTCATCTGGTTTGCACAATGTCTTTTGTTATTTTCGTGTGCAGTTAGCCCCATGAGAATGCTCATGACGTTTAGTTCTTCAGCTCAGAAAGGTGCAGTGTTCCTCACCTGCTGTGTAGTAGTTACCTATGCCGGTATGATTGTAGTAGCGAAGGTGAGTGTGGCTAACACTAAGATGTTGTACCTACGTTTTCTAGTCTGGCCTTAAAGTGGTGTAATCTGATGGCTTGTGTAGAGTAGTTAATACACGGTTTTGTGTAGAGCTGTTTTGCTCTGTTTTTTTGGTGTTGTTTGGTAGTTTGACTAAGTTTGAGGCTGGGTTTTTTTGTTTATTTATTGTTTGTTTGGGGGGGTTCTTCTTTTTTTCGCTTTTGTATAGATAGATAGACAGACAGATAGACAGATAGATAGATAGATAGATAGATAGATAGATAGATAGATAGATAGATAGATAGATAGATAGATAGATAGATAGATAGATAGATAGATAGATAGATAGATAGATAGATAGATTTGATACTAAGGTTGAGAAGTTGTTCAATATAACCAGCAGTCATTTAATGCTTAAAAACCGGGTAAAACTGGGGTAATTCAAAAACGCCCTAAACTACTACAAGACCCTATCACCATCATTTTATTTCTCTTGTTTGCATCCATAGCTGACTACCCAAAAAAAATAGAATTAGCTTTAAAGTTTTGGCGGGGGATAACTCTTGCCGCTGTGGGAATTGTGGTGTGTGCTAATAACCTGGTGCGCACAAACACACCAATCTGTTCATCTATTCACAAGATTAAAGCAGACGAGCCTAAGTTCGAGCCACCATCTAGAAGCCTGTCAGGGATGGGGTTTTTCTCTGGACAAAACCTCAGTACTGACCCGCTTCCCCAGAAGTCCTTTAGAAGTGTCCATGAACCAAAGCCCGGTGCACGAACACATGCAGAACATTTTGTGCACAACCAGTTTTGCCTTTTGGAAGAATATAGACCATTAATTTGTGCCGGTAAAAACGGATGAAAAAAGAACTAAAAATGCATGCATTCTAGAATCATGTTCAGACCTCATCTCCGAAGTGAGAATGCAGCTACCTTAATTGTGGAAAAGAGGTTGCAATCGCAAAATCCCACCAGTGGTAAACCTTGGAACTCTAGCCAGGGAACAAACAAAAATTTAAAAGAAACAAAGATCATGGAAAAGATCTTTCGAAATGGATGTTTTACTTCTAGGCCACTAAACTAACTTGTATTAACTAATTGCAAAAGCCTTGTCAACTGGATTGCAAATATGATGCTTTGTTGAAATACATTAATTATATTCGTGTCTGTTAGACACACTCTTCTGTGTAGACATAAAACTGTAGACATGTTCCCCTACACCATCACGTTTTATTTTTCCAAGAATAAGATAAAACCACACCAGTAATTATAAACAGTAAAGGCAACTGCTTTGGATCTCTAAACAACGATTCAGTTTAAAAATGCGCTCATTTTAGGAAAGGGGGAATGCCCATTGTGGTTTTTAAAAATTTACATAGTTACTTTTCTGTATTCCTACAAAACTTATTGAAATGTTTATCATAAATAGAATATAAATGGCGTGATTCTTTTTATTCTCAAGGAAAAACCTGACGGTCGCACAGGCTATACTTATTTCACAACAGGAATAAATCCCTTCTGATTCAGATGGTCATTGCAGTGGAATTTTTGTCAATCCTAAAGTGTGATGAGTGAGAGAAAGTGCATATTCTGGGTGACCTCCAAAGTGTTAATCTGGGGAGTGCCACGAACAACAGCAACAACAAAAGCATAATGATAATAATAATAGTGATAATCATCATCATCATCATCATCATAATCATAATAATAACATACTCTCCCCCCCCCCCACAACTGCTATTAATCCACTTAACACCTGTTTCACCTCTTACTGCATGCCTCATTGCGCTAGGAGAATGACGTGTAAAAAGCTCGTTTTCCTACCAAGCCAACACCAATACGCAACCGTACCTAATCCATGCACTTCAAAGGAAGCTGCCGCTGACCGAAAACAAACTAATAAACGATATGCACATGGGATTAAGTGTATCAATCACTCTCCTCAGTGAGCGTTGTCACCAACAGCTGTACACCGTTGAATAACCAAGGTGCAATTTGCGGTTCTGTATTGTTAACACTGGCAAAGAAGAATCACCGGGTGGTGATGTGGTGGGTTTTTTTACTGCAAGGAGGGGTAGGGGGCGGGAGAGAGAGAGAGAGAGAGGAGAGAGAGAGAGAGAAGAGAGAGAGAGAGAGAGAGAGGAGAGAGAGAGAGAGAGAGATTGACAGACAGAGCCAAACAGACACAGAGACAGAGAGAGAGGGGAGAGAGAGAGAGAGAGAGAGAGGGAGAGAGACAGACAGAGCGAGAGAGAAAAGAGAAAGAAGATTGACAGAGCCAGACAAACAGACAGACACAGAGAGAAAGAGAGAGAGGGGCGGGGGAGAGAGAGAGAGGGGAGAGAAGCGATAAAGAGAGAAAGAGACTGACGACAGGCCAGACACAGAGAGAGAGCGATAAAGAGAAAGAGACAGACTGAAAGACGAGTGCCGACAATAGCAGACAACGAGAGTGAGGACTGACAGACAGACAGCAGAGAGAGAGAAGAGACTGACTCGACAAGCCTAAGACAGACAGACACAGACGAGTAGAGGTGACTGTGTAGACCAGAAAAAAGCAGTAAATTGGGCTCTCCTTTGTTGTTTGTGATCAGTTGTGTGTTGCTGCTGCTGTATTTTTGCATCTTAAACTGCTTCTTGTTTTTGGCGTTCCACCCACCCTAGCTACCCCCTCACCCCTCCCCCGACTTTCTTAATGCTGTCAGCTGGGGTCCAGAACTGTGTCGTGTGTGACGTTGAAAAGAATGTTCTTTTCTCTTCATTCTATTTCTTATCGTATTTATCTCCTCTCTTCTACTTTACTTTTCTTTTCTCTTCTCGTCTCTTCTCTTCTAAATTTCTTCTCTTCTTTTTCATTCCTGTCTTTTCTCTCTCCCTTAACTCCTTGGCGAGTCATTGGGTACGTCACCGAATTTTTGGGGTAGGTCACAGAATTTTTCAGGTAGGTCACAGATTTTTTCAGGTAGGTCACAGAATTTTTCAGGTAGGTCACAGAACTTTTCAGGTAGGTCACAGAACTTTTCAGGTAGGTCAAGGAATTTTTCAGGTAGATCGCAGAACTTTTCAGGTAGGTCACAGAATTTTTCAGGTAGGTCACAGAATTTTTCAGGTGTCAGAATTTTTCGGGTAGGTCACATAATTTTTCAGGTAGGTCACAGAACTTTTCAGGTAGGTCACAGAACTTTTCAGGTAGGTCACAGAACTTTTCAGGTAGGTCACGGAATTTTTCAGAACTTTTCAGGTAGGTCACAGAACTTTTCAGGTAGGTCACGGAATTTTTCAGGTAGGTCAAGGAATTTTTCTGGAAGGTCACAGAACTTTTCAGGTAGGTCACAACATTTTTCAGGTTGTGTCTCTTGGCAAGTTAAACCAGGTGTAGCCCATCCCTCTCCTTTATGTTTTCGTAATCCACAGAGGGGACGAGATAGCTCAGTGGTCAGAGCACTCGCTTCCCCCCAGCTAAGGCTAAGCAGCAACGCGTATGGTTACCACCTGAATGGGTGATCGTTTGCGCGCCTTGACTTCAGTACAGTCCCCCAGTTCACCCAGCTGAAAAAAGCAGCGAGGGAGAGAGAGGAGATGGGCGCTGCCCTCAATATGCTGGCCCCTAGAGAAGCTGAGGTCTCTGACGCCTCACTCGCCTACGACCACATAGGTTATGGGAACACCTTTACCTTTTAATCCGCAGAACTCTGGCATGAGTTAATGGATTTGTAAATGCATGTTGTATCTTCTGCATATACACACGAGGAAAATCAAGGCTCTGGTAGGATGTACTTGAAGCTGACCCGGGCTGGAGATGGTGCGAATCCCCGCCCTTAATTCATCAGACAACGTCGCCGAAATTTAGCACCCGCTACTTCATAAATTTGTTGTTGTTGTTTTTGTATGTTTAAAGCCTATTCAGATTTAGTGATATTAGACACGAGACAGACAGACAGACAGACAGACAGATAGTGGGGAGAAAGGGAGGAATAGAAAAGAAGGGATGAAGAGGGACTGCAACAGAGCATGAACAGGAGACTGAGAAAATTAAAAGCTCTAACTGTGTCAGTTCGCTCTGGTTTACCAGCAAGCGTACTAACAGATTCATGGACAAACGGGATTAAAGTCAAACGCTATAGGCACTGCATTAAATTTTGTATTGTTTTGTTTTGAATTGTATTGTATTAAGTTATGCTGTATAGTGCTCTTTTGTACTGTATTATATTTGTTTTCTATTGTATAGCACTTTCAGTCGCATCAGATTTCCCTGTGTGAAATTCTGGCTGCTTTCCACTGTGGAATGCATGTATGTTGCCAGAGAGGCATCAGACACTGTTGCCGAGATTTAACACCCACTACTTCATGGATTCCTTGCTGTTCTTGTATGGTTAAAGTCTGTTCATATTTAGTGATATTAGACACGAGAGAGGCAGACAGACAGACAGACAGACAGAGAGTGGGGAGGAAGTCTAAAATCACTAAATGTGAATAGACGTTAAACTGAAGAGGCAGAGTCGCTCTTTTCGTTTTCCTTTTTCCTATCTGCGTGTCTTTTTGTTTCCATGTGAGAGTGTTTTCGTTGTGGTGGGTTTTTTTTTTTTTTGGGGGGGGTTCTTTATTTTATTTTATTTTTTTACTAAATTTGCCTGGGAGAATTCTCTTGTTGCCCTGTTTTTGTTTTTATCATTGTTCTCCTTCTAACTTCTTATACTAAATGCGTACGACACAGGTACGTTTTTTGCCTCATCCGAAATGCTAACACACAGACCACCTCTTAGGGCCAATTACATGGGGGGAAAAGCTTGGGTTCGAATCCATAGCGTCCTGCTTTCGTAGACGGGTGCGTTACCCTCAGACCACCGATCTACTGGGCTGTAGTGTTGGTGCCAATGAGAGTCACTTGAAAACCAGACATTGTAGTACTGTACGTTGATTGACAGCTCATTACAGCCGTTTATTGGCTACCATTATGGATGCAGGGATCCGAACTTTATGCTTGACTTAACGTGAGTTTGATTCCAGTGTGTGTGTGTGTGTGTGTGTGTGTGTGTGTGTGTGTGTGTGTGTGGTGTGTGTGTGTGTGTGTGTGTGTGTGTTTTAGAAGAGAGAGAGAGAGAGCGAGCTGTATAATTACATAGGCAGATACATAGATATAGACAAACAATGTATTTTCTATGTTTCAGATACAAACAGAGATGAGCAGACGACACAAGTTAACGAAGAAACAGCCTCAAAGCTCCTCACGTTCTGAGATGACATTTATATCAGTCTGAATTATTTGAGTTATGTTTGTTTCAGTTTGATTCTTATGGGGGGCATACGTTTACCTTTGTTTCAAGACACAAACATTTAAGAGAATAGCAATTCACACTCCATTTCTTTTTTTCTTTTTTTTTGTTTCACCAGAAACGTTTTTATTCCAGACCTAATGATTGGTCAGACTGTGACAAGTATGACGTCAGTTGAATAATAGAGGGAATATTTTTAGTAGTCAAAAGATCGAAAATAGTTCCAAAAAATGAACGCTTTTATAAATAGTCACGATGTGATACTTTTTTCGACGTAACAATTAGAAAAGAAAGGACTCTATTTCGCTACCTTCAAGCGTCACATCACACAAGCGTGTCATCATCAAGACTTTGAGTGACGTCATCATGTCTGTGACATCACGGCCGACGACAGCAGGATCTCGCCCCACTACTGGGGGCAGCTCACGTCATACAGGCAGCTGCTTCAGGCCTGTCTACGTCACCCCTGATTCTAGCACCGGCAGATCGAAGGTATGTAAGGGTGAGAGATGTAAGTGTGTGTGTGTGTGTGTGTGTGTGTGTGTGTGTGTGTGTGTGTGTGTGTGTGTGTGTGTGTGTGTGTGTGTGTGTGTGTTGTGTGTGTGTGTAAAAAAACGAGAGGAGAATGAGTAAAATCAGTGTTGTATTCATATCATTCCATCATCTATCATCATCATCATCATCATCATTATCATCGTCATTGTCATCAGTAGTAGTAGTAGTAGCATTATCATTATCATCACCATCATCATCATCATCGCCATTATCATCATCATCATCATCATCATCATCATCTTTCTGTTCCTGTTGTTATTATCATTGTCATCATCAAAGATATTATCATTACTACTACTACTATTACTAATATCAGTACCATTACTATAATCACTTCCTTTCTTCTTCGTCTTGCAACTGTTGCTACTAGAAGTAGTCGTAGAATTGATAGCAGTAGCAGTTAGTAGCAATATATCTAACACTTAAAAAGACGGTCGTGTCTAAAGACCTTGCCAAGTCGCTTTGATAAAGGAATAAAAATCAATGAAGTCACAACGCTTTGATTACAAACAATAACGACGTAAAGCATTCATACTTCATCAAATATGGCTCAGGATAAAAACCATTGTTAGTTGTTGATGTAAGCAAAGTACCAGGGCATACATTTCAAAATGTTGACTTTTTTTTTATATCGTGTTCATATCATCTTCATCCATGAAAAGCTCCTGGCTAATCCATCTGTATTCTCCGTTTATGGAGACACACATTCTCAAGAGTCAGAGTCTCACTGCCTGTATGGCGAGGCATTTCAAAAACAGCCATGATTACACACAGACTTCTTGTCCACTGTGTACTTGCCGTCTCAGGGCGATTCTTTGGTGTGATGAGTGAGACTGGAGTGCACGTTCTAGGTGACCCCCAAGGTGTTAAGCATAGGAGGGGGGGGGGGGCGGGGGTCCTAACAGCAAAAACGTGATATTTCATTTGATGATCATAACTTGCCCTATATGTATTGAAAAGGCGTGGTGAGGTCGGGCCGTGCGATGCATTGTTGCTAGTGGCCTGTGCCCCCTTCTTCCTGCACCCGTTTGTTTTGGCAGAGGGCTTGGGGAGATGAAGAAAGAAGGTATAGTGTGTTCCCAGTGACTGTGAGATACGGATTAAAGCTTGGAAGGTGGGGAGGGATAAGTGACAAGCTGAAATGGTTTGCCGCTTATTGATTGATTTTATTGATCGACTGATTGGCTGGTTGATTGATCGATGGGTTGGCGTGTGGTTTGGTTGGCTGCTTGGTTGGTTAATTAATTTATTCACTGAAAAGTGCGAAATTAAAGAGATTGTAATCGTCGAATTGACGACGACAAAGGCATCGACGTCGGCGAAAACAACGATAACGACAACAAGGGCGACGACGAGGATGTTGACGGCAACGACGACAATGATGAAGTGATCTGATCTGAGACACCAAGTGATCAGCTAAGTAGTTGATTAGTAAAGAGGGATTATAACTAAGTACATTATACGCTTCAGGTCACATACTTTCAAGCCAATAATGTTGTGTCCCCTACCAACCAGCTTACACGGTAACGGCCGACACAAGACAAACCAATGGAATTATCTATAAAGGTTTCCAAGCTGTTCGTGTTCCAGTCCGAAGCATAAGAACCATGGGTTTAATTGATAGCTATGTCTAGTTGGGTTGTTGTTTGTTTGTGGGGTTTTGATGAGTTTTTGGAGGGCAGGGGGGATGCCGTGTTTGGCATTTTCCTTTGCTCCTTATTTTTGTTTGCTTTTGAAGGGGCACGGGGGTAAAAGCACTATGTACTTTATTTTCTTAAATATTCACCTCCCGGCCTCTACCGTCTCAAAGTGGACTTTAATAAAAGAAAAAAATAAATTTAAAAGGTAAAGGTGTTCTATAACATATGCGGACTTTGGAGAGCAAAGTGTCAGAGACGTCAGCTTCTCTAGGGGCCAGCATATTGAGGGTGGCGCCCATCTCCTCTCCCTTGCTTCTTTACCTTACCTGTCTTTAGAGACGGCAGGTACCCAGTTGCACCTTGATGAACTGGGAGACTACTGAAGCCAAGGCGCACGAATGGTCACACATCCTGTAAAAGATAGGACTTGAAAGTGCCTGATGTATACGGCATAGAAATTGGAATGGCTGTCTTTGCCATGTTCTTAGCAGTTGATACCTCTTTACGTACCGTTTTGGGGAGGGGAGAAGTTTTCCTTTCTGGCAGGGCTATATCGCTGTAATTCTAGGCAAAAGGGTAGATCTTTGTTGGCGAAATGATATTACCTTGCTCTTAAACATTAATGTTTTCAAGAAAGAGGTGATGTTCCAAGGTAGGAGCCTGTAGGAACCGAACAAGTAACATGATAGAGCATAATTATTGGAAGTGTCTCTGGCGCAAACACACATTTAAATCTTCAGAAATGAAGTAGGAAAAGCACCAGAACTCACGTACATAATTTTAAACTTTTAAAATAAATAATATGTAAAATGCGAGATAGATCTTTTCATTCTTATTGCTATTTTTCCGGTCAAAGACAGGACTGTAGTGGACTGTACGAGAGTTAGCTTTTTACTTGAAGGTTGTTCATTTGCTTGCCTAGCGAAGTGTGGCAGCTTTCAGAGGTCTTTGCTGTAGAGTGGTATATAGAATGGTGCATAGTGTTACGCTTAAGATATAAAGGGGGTAATAAGAGAGCGAGTCACCAACAAAAAGGTGAGAGCAGGGAATAGTGAAAAAAGTTCCGCTTCCTTTTGAAATAACTAGTATGCAAAGAGTGCTGGACTAGTTGAAAGAGAAATCTGCAAGTCATGTCTTTCCGGTCTTTTTTTCTTTTAATATTAATAATAATGTAAGGACTTTATATAGTGCTGAATCTTTTGGTTTGTGGGTGATTAATCTTTCTGTGTTGTTACTGTTTGTCTGTAAGTCTGTCTGATTCCGTCTGTCTGTCTGTCTGTCTGTTTGTATCCTTTTTAGCTTTGTTTCTCCCTGGCCTCCCTCGCTTGCTCTGTCTGTCTGTCTGTCGTCTGTCTCTCTCTCTCTCTCTCTCTCTCTCTCTCTCTCTCTCTCTCGCTCTCTCTCTCTCTCTCTCTCTCTCGCTCTCTCTCTCTCTCTCTCTCTCCTCCTCTCTCTCCTCTCTCTCTCTCGCTCTCTCTCTCCTCTCTCTCTCTCTCTCTCTCTCTCTCTCTCTCTCTCTCTCTCTCTCTCTCTTCTCTTTCTCTCTCTGTCACTGTGTATCTCTTCATCTGTATATATTGTATGTGTGTGTGTGTGTGTGTGTGTGTGTGTGTGTGTGTGTGTGTGTGTGTGTGTGTGTGTGTGTGTGTGTATCTGCCTGTGTTTCAATGGCGTAAAAAGACAAATGTCACCTGCATTGTGTGCACCAAGAAATGCAGTTCACACAGCGCACTCTGACATTTTAGCTTTCAAACAAACTTCCTTTCAAGCAGCTCACAAAACTGCAGACGGGGGCTGATCAAAGAGTTGACAAAGGGGGCCACGGCATATCCTGAAAATTACAAAGGCCATTGCACCAGAAAGTCATCAAAATCATGTACACCTCGGCTATTGAGGAATCGACATGGCTGACTGGTGCCAGACATACAGCCTGTCGGTGGCTTTGTTGTTGTTGTTGTTACCACTTTGTATGCTCTGTCTGATTGTGTGTCTATGTCTCTATCTCTGTCGGTGTGCTTCTGTCTGTCTGTCTGTCTGTCTGCCTGTCTGTCTATCTGTCTGTCTCTCTCTCTCTCTCTCCCCTCTCCTCTCTCTCTCTCTCTCTCTCTCTCTCTCTCTCTCTCTCTCTCTCTCTCTCTCTCTCTGTATGTGTGTGTGTGTGTGTGTGTGTGTGTGTGTGTGTGTGTGTGTGTGTGTGTGTGTGTGTGTGTGTGTGTGTGTGTGTGTGTGTGTGCGCGCGTGTGTGCGTGTGTGTGTGGTTTGTGAATGCAGATTTTGGGATCAAGAAATATATTCGACTAAACAAAATTTCTTGCTGACGTGAATGTTGCCCACATCAAAGTAAGCAAGCCTGACGATATATTTTACAGCTGGTATAACTGTGCAGTTTAAGACTCAAAACATGGCGAACTAAGACAAGACTCTTTGATTTTTGGTAGTGCTCAAGGCGTGAGTTCAAATCCTGGCGTTGCTTGGTGTATCAAAGTAAAGGATTTTCACAGTTGTCCGTAACATATACATATCTGCCATTGCCTCACTTTCCTACGTGTATAAAGTCCTTCGGATGAGACTATAAACTGAGGCCCCGTGTGCGAACGCATGCAGAACACGTTAAATCCTGTTCCGCTGTTCGAAAGAGTAGGCCATTGTGTGCCGGTGGGAACAGATGACAAAATTTAAAAACAAAAACAAAACAAAAGCCGCATACACACGCATTTTTAAAAAAGTAAGTCGTCTGAGCGCTTTGATTTGTTGCTTTACAAGATTCAGCGCTATATAAATTCCATACATTATTATTATTATTATTATTATTATTATTATTATTATTATTATTATTATTATACACACGCACGCACACGATCATGTCACAGATTCCGTAATTTGCATCATCATTTCGGTGGGGGCCGGGGGGTGGGGGGGTGGCGGGGGGGCCGGAGGGGAGGGGAATCATGTTAAAGACCTCCTGATATACTTTAACATTGATCGCGTTTAAAGAAAGAAACATGTTGAAGATCCTCTAATTCGCGACAACGTTTAGATCGATTAAAAAATAAGTGTTAAAGATTCTCTACTTTCCACTACCGTCTTGTTGTATAATAAAAAACATGAAAAGGGTGCTGTCATTGGTGTCACTGTTTTGGAGAGTTGTAAAAGAACATGTTAAGAATCTTTTAATAATTTGCTTCAATGTTTGTGTGGGTAGTACTCCCCCCCCCCCCCCAACACACACACACACACACACCACACCATCACCATCATCACCACCACCACCACCACTATTACCACCCAAAAAGAATCTTCAGATTAAACCCAAGGCCTGACCAGTGTACTTGGCATAAGCAGTTGGTCAAACATGAACGAAACGGACTTCTAATTGGACGTGTAGAAGTGTGTATGAAATGTTCAGCGCGCACAAATGCCTCCTTGAAGAAAGTTCAATACTGAAAACATGTGACACGTGGTGCGTGAGAGGTTACAGTAGGCATGTCGTAAACACAAGATGAAAGAAAGAAAGTAAAAGGCAATTTTGGTTAGGGTATATACAAGGGGGTATCCAACCTGGTGAAGTGGGATAGGTTTTTCTCCGGTATTAATTTTCTGCCTTTGTTTGCTTCATGGCGATTTTTTTTCAAAGTCTCTATTGATTATTCCTATAAAAAATGTTCAAAGGTCACGTGCAGTGATGTGTGACTTTCTCTCTAGCTCTGTACGGCCTTATATCTGTGAGAGTTTATCTCCCTGTTTCTCTGCTGAGCTGTATCTACGCTTTTCTTTGTCATCTTTGGGTGACTTTCAAGTAGGAGGAAAATCTAAAAGATTAACTGATTGAATGATTGATTGATCAATTGATCGATCGATCAATTGATTGGTTGATTGATTGGTTGGTTGGTTGGTTGGTTGGAGGACTTACTGGTTACTCTCTGAATATACTGTGTCTACTTTCTCCTCTTCGTTTAGCTTTTGCGTCTGTCTACTCTTCGGCGCACGCGCGCGCGAGCGTGCACACAAACAGACAAAAAGCTAGTCAGGCAGAGAGACAGGCGAGCAGACAGACAGGCAGGCAGGCAGGCAGACAGACAGACAGGTAGACAGACAGAAAAGTAGCCAGACAGACAAAAAGGCAGACAGATAGAGCACACCTTGTCAGAAAGGCCACTTATCTTCGCGCTACAGTGTCAACGAAGCGTCCAGTACCTCGGTACAGGTAGAGCTGTTTTGTTGATCTTAAGGCTTGTGTGGCCGGCCGCGCGCAAGTGACCCCATGGGTTACAGCCGCTCTGCCTTTGCGGGTTTCGGGTTCACGCCTAGGCAAACACCAATGGGTGGTCTGTAATTGACGCCGACAAAAAGTATGATATTCCTTTTTGTAGACATGTGGCTTCTGTTCCTTTTCGTTCCTGCTTGCACACACACACACACACACACACACTTGTGTGGGCACGCGCGCGCACACATACACATACATTCGCAACCGCACGCATACGTGTGCATGTGTCAGCTAGTGAGCATACATCTGCCATTATTTTTTTTATGTATGGCTAAGCTTTTACTGTATTACAATTTTGAGTCTAAGGCAATACGCGAAAAGTTAATTTCAATAAAAAGAAGCAGGTGAGGGCTTTTTTGTTTGCTTGTTTGTTTGTCTGCGTGAGTATTCATTTTATTTATGCTGAAAATAGGTTTTTATAGTTCTCATTGCTATCCTTATCCTGGTATCACCGTCATTATTATAACAACAATAATAAAATCATCGTCAGTCATGACAATGACGACAACGATGATGATTATTATTTTCGTTGTAGTTGTTGCCAGTATCATTATCCCTGTTATATTACAAAAAAATAGTATATCAACCAACGCTTGTAACTATATTTTACTTTTAGCTGTATGAAGTAATAACTTGTCCGAGAAATAACAAATCTTCCGCAAGCTCTACGAGAGAGAGACAGACAGACAGACAGACGGACAGACAGAGACAGACAGACAGAGACAGACAAACAGAGACAGACAGACGGAGGACAGAAAAAAAGAGACAGACGGACAGAGACAGACACACAGACACTGAGATAGAGATTTATTATTTATTTTATTTTTTTGTATTTGTTATTCTTTTATTTCGAGGAGAGAGACAGACAAACAGACAGACAGACACAGACAGACAGACAGACAGACAGAGAAAGAGAAGGGGTAAAAAGCTACGGTTAACGAACAACCCGATATTTTCAATCTGTGCTAAGCCTGTGGGCAGAGTGAGTGAGTATCCTCCACTTAAAGAGCAAACGGTCCCTGCACCGCCCCATAAGTTTTGCTTCGGAGAGAAAGCCATTAGAGGGCAGAAAGTGAGTTTGCCCTGGAGAGCGTATGGAGACTCAGGTGTCCATTCATCCTTCGCTGTGGGGAGTCTTTCAGGTCCAGTCAGCCATAGCTCCAGTGGCTCTCAGCGATCCAGAGCATTGTGTGCAAGAAATGGTCATGTCACTCAAAACATAACGCGCGTCTTTTCTCTGCTCTTGTGTGTGTGTGTAATCCTTAGAAAGTGGGCTTTAGGGTGGTTTTGGAGTGTGTGTATATATATGTGTGTGTGTGTGTGTGTGTGCGTGTGTGGTGTGTGTGTGTGTGTGTGTGTGTGTGTGTGTGTGTGTGTGTGTGTGTGTGTGTTTCTTCTTCTTCTTCTTCTTCTTCTTCTTCTTCTCCTTCTTCTTCTTCCTCTTCAATTTAACCTCTATTCACATTAAGTGATATTAGACACAAATAGGCAGACAATTCAGAAAAAAAGTTAAGGGAGCTGTCTAACTACTGAATCTATAATACACTGAAAGAAATGAATTTACTTTATGAATAAATATAGCTAATTAAACTACAACAGATCAAAAGATACACGTCATGTATTCCACACCAAAAAAACACTGGGGTAAAAAGGTAATAATTTTGAAAACTTTACCTAGGTGGGTAGAATGCCTCTGCTTCAAATCAGTAATGACATACTATTTACCTGCGCTATAGTACATTACTAACACAACTCTCTGTGTGTTAGTGTGTGTTTGTGTGTATGTGTGTGTGCCTGTGTGTCTGTGTGTTTGAGTGTCTGTAAGTGTGTAGTTTGGGGGTGTTTTGTTTGTGTTTGTTTGTTTATTTTGGGATGGGTTGGGTGGGATTTGGGGATGGAGTATGGGTGCGTGTGGGTAAAAATAAAAGTTCTGTGAGATTTATAATGTGTGCACATGTAGGCCTACACAGTATGTGTGTGTGTGTCAAACAGACAGACAGGGAGGCAGAGAAAGACAGTAGAGACAAAGTGTGTAGGTCTGTGGGTGAATGGCAGTGTGTTTGTTTAATAAGTGAGTGAGAAACACCAAGAAAGGGAGAGAGTGGGTCCGAATAGAATGTGAATACCTGTATTGCTTGTCTATCTATATGAATTTATACTGATTTATTACAAAAATAAAAATGGTGTACATAATTTTGTCTGATTGTCTGTCTGTCTGTCTGTTTTCCGTGTGTATGTCTGTCCGTCTGTCTGCCTGCCTGCCTGCCTGTCTCTCTCTCTCTCTTCTCTCTCTCTCTCTCTCTCTCTCCTCTCTCTCTCTCTCTCTCTCTCTCTCTCTCTCTCTCTCTCTCTCTCTCTCTCTCTCTCTCTCTCCTCTCTCTCTCCTCTCTCTCTCTCTCTCTCTCTCTCTCTCTCTCTCTCTCTCTCTCTCTCTCTCTCTCTCTCTATCTATCTATCTATCTCACTCTATCTCCTTCTTCTTCTTACACACACACACACACAACGCACACACACACACACACACACACACACACACACACACACACACACACACACACACACACACACACAACACACACTACGTAGTTACAAAGAACCCAAGAAAATACTAATATAAACCAGACACACAAACAATAACAGACAGACTAAATCAAGCCCAAGATCTGGAACCCAGTAAGTTTTGTTGATTATTTTTGCTTGTTTGTTTTTGTTTGTTACGTATTTTTAGGGGGTAGGGGGGGGGGGGGTAGTGTGTGTGCTGTGTTCTTCCTTACAAAAAACGTCAGCAACAAAACCGGCCACCACCACCACCACAAACTCATGTCTTTACAGTACGGAAAGACAGAGGCATTCGGGCAGGCATGCTGAAGTGTTTGTCTAAGTACACCAAGACACTTCATTCCGTTCTCGCTTCGCCTGAGTGGTTGCAAATAACAAGCTTTGAAAGCTGGTTCTATGGGGGACAAAAAAACACCCATAATTAACTGGAGACAATGATACTGTAGCCAGTCTTAGACTCCATTCTGCCAGGAGTTTAGAGTTTCGTAAGGACAGATTATCTCTCTACTACTTTAGATCACGTTCTAGATTTCTGTTGGAGGGGGATAGGGTGGGGGGTGAGGGGTTTGAGGGGGGGTTGGTGGAGGTGTTAATGGAAATGGATAGGGGAGTTGAATGTGGGGGTGGTGGACATGTCGGGGGGGGGGGGGCATGTATGTGTATGTTTGTGTGTTGTGAGGGGAGAGGGAGTGAACATGCATATGTTTATGCAAGGGAAGGGGGATTGAGGGGAATGTATATGTCTGAGAGATAGCCTGTATGTGAATGTCTGTCTTTGTGTCTGAGAGAGAGAGAGATTTAATGTGAAAATGGTATTAAACGTATCATTATTGAAAAAACTAGCACTCGCACACACACACAGTTAATTCCAATAAAGTCTCTCTCTCTCTCTCTCTCTCTCTCTCTCTCTCTCTCTCTCTCTCTCTCTCTCTCTCTCTCTCTCTCTCTCTCTCTCTCTCTCTTCTCATCCACACACACACACACACACACACACACACACACACACACACACACACACACACACCACACACACACACACACACACACACTAACAGGTACATTCACCTCTATCAGATAAACTCTTTCCTAGAACGAAGAACACAGAATTAATGATGTAAGGTTTTCGCGCAGCACAAAACACTGACGCAAAGCCCTAAGAACCTTAAAAAAACAATTTTTGAGAAAATTCAGCTTGGAGAGCGATCTAGAATGGATAAGATTTGCTTGTCAATCAGCGAAAAAAAAATATAGCCATTGGTTTGTCAAGCACTTTTAACACAACTAACGGCCTTTTCTGTGCCGGACACACCAGTCCCTGTGTTCAAAGCTTGCTGTTCCTTGTTAATCCTGGTGTGTATGCCTAATGGGGGAAAAAAAATGACATACTAATCGATACAAAGGAACAGGGGAGGGAGAGAGAGAGAAAGAGAGACAGACAGACAGACAGACAGAGGCAGAGAGAATGGATGAATCTTTGAATGAATCTCTTTTTCAAGGGTAACAGAATAAGCATGCGCATACTTTTTTTTTTCCATCCGGCCCTTAATGGAGAGAGACAAAGAGACAGAGAGGGAGAGGCAGACAGACAGACAGACAGACAGACAGACAGGCAGAGAGAGAGAGAGAGAGAGAGATAGAGAGAGAGAGAGAGAGAGAGAGAGAGAGAGAGAGAGAGAGAGAGAGAGAGAGAGAGAAAGAGAGAGAGAGAACTTTTAGAGACTGAGTCTAGTGGAAGGTAGACTTCTTTTACCCCCTGAAGTAGTCAAAGAAATGTAAATGCCAAGTGCTCTTACTGGATAGGAGAGAGACACAATTTACCTCCCTTTTATTTTGTTATTACACACTGTCTTAAAAAACGAAATAAAAGAAGATAAAAGAAAGCACAATGTCTGCACTGTTTCCTCTTTTCCATATTCATATTTTGTCTGTTGCACATTCGTATTACTTTATTTTCAGTCATAGAGTGTAGATGTTTTTATTTCGCTTCACTTTTGAAATCGTTCTGAGATCTGTAGTAGGTTTTCTTGGCGCGGCATTACAAGACTTTAATAGGATTTAGGGCTTTTGTTTGTTTCTTTTTCTTTTCCTTTTTTTTTGGGGGGGGGGGTGGGGGGGGTAGTTGGTTTTTACCCTTTTATCGCTGTTTCGGGAGACTTTAATCCTGATTGTACAGTTCAAGTAAACATGGATTATGTTCAAGTAGACATGGATTATGTTCAAGTAAACATGGATTATGTTCAAGTAAGCATGAATTATATAAACTTTCAACCACATGTTGGCTTCAGTCGCCCTAGAAAGTGAAACAACTCATTCGGCGGTGTAAAAAAAAAAAAGCCCATGAATTAAAAAGAAACAAAACCAGAAAATTAAAGTCTAAAATAAGTACTACCTAAACGTCAGCAATTAGGTTCCAGTTGTTCAGCGCTACCTGTTGCTTTGCTGAAAGTAAAACAAAAACAAAAACAAAAACAAAAAGAATAAGTCTCACCAATTTTCCTGTTATTTCTCTCTCTCTCTCTCTCTCTCTCTCTCTCTCTCTTCTCTCTCTCTCTCTCTCTCTCTCTCTCTCTCTCTCTCTCTCTCTCTCTCTCTCTGCGTGCCTGTGTGTGTGCGTGCGTGCGTGCGTGCGTGCGTGTGTAAGTATGTGTCTGTCTGTCTGTGTCTGTCTGTATGTGTGTCCGCCTGTGCGTGCGTGCCTTTGCGTATATGCGTGCGTGCAAATGGGTATCTGTATGCTCGGGTGTGCGTGCGTGTATGTATGTGTGAGTGCGCGCGTGCATTTGTGCGCGCACGCGTAAGCCTGATTGTAGGAGTGCTTGTGTGTGTGTGTGTGTGTGTGTGTGTGTGTGTGTGTGTGTGTGTGTGTTGTGTGTGTGTGTGTTTGCGTGTGTGTGTGTATGTGTGTGTGTGTGTGTGTGTGTGTGTGTGTGTGTGTGTGTGTGTGTGTGTGTGTGTGTGTGTGTGTTGTGTGTGTGTGTGTGTGTGTGTGTAGCAGTGCCTGTGTGTGTGTGCGTGTGCGTGTGTGTGTTCGTCTGTGTATGGTCACTTAAGACGTAAATGATAAGCTTTATGGTATGATCTGATCTTTGGTGTCCATGTTACGGTTAACTGACGTTA
>CM054144.1:22631025-22633525 GCA_028751875.1 Rapana venosa | reverse complement strand
CATGCTCCTTTGCGAAGGGTCAAATCTGGGGTCGTCAGTCGGCGCAGGCGCACTAACTCCAACGCTGGCAGCGAAAGCAACGAATCCAACATCACGTTTGCCTCTGCCCTGGGCTCTGTGGACTTCGACCGTGACTACCTGGAAGACTTTGATTATGATGGTGAGTGAGCTGGTTGAGCGCAGATGAACGAGGTAAAGGAAGAAGTACTGGCTGACTGAACGACTCAATGAATGAATGAATGAATGAATGAAATGACTTTCTGGGGAGTGAAGTCAGTACTGATGTTAACTCCAGGGTAAAACTCCCCTTGAATGGGCTTCTCTGTGATGGCACAAAACCAGGCTCCATCCCGAGCCTTCAATTTGGGAGCGCAACGCTCTTACCACAGGCTAACCACAAATATAAAAAAAGATAGAAAGAAACAGATAAAGAAAGACAGACAGACAGACTGGCAGGTAGACGGGCAGACAGACATAATGAATATAGAAAGTGAAGAGACCCGCATTTTGAAGAACTGAAATAATTACAACAGGAACAAATCGATGAAACAAAGAAAAAACAGCAGCTGCAAAGGAGGGGTGAAGGTGAATGTGAGAAAAACACGGCTAGATTTTTAAAAAATTACAAAGGGCAGACTTGGGAAGCAAAGTCATGGATAGCAACAAAAATCTTTCAAAGAAATATATCATTCAAGCTATTTCTTATGTTTGAAATTTGGGTTTACTTCTTTTTATACGGGTTTAAATTTTAAAAACAACTAGGAAGTAGATTCTTTGCTCAGAAATAACAAATAAAAAAGCTTCTATAAATGGCAGTATCGTCTAAATATGTCAGCAAAAAAGAAACCAAACACACAAGCAAACAAACTTGAATGCCATTTGACGAAAAGACTGAACGAGAAGATACATGGCAGTGGTAGATATGAAGATAAAACTGTACGTTGTTTCCCAAAAAGCTGTTCGCATACACTTTTAACTGTTGATTTTATAGATCCACCCATGTCCTGCCTGATGCCCGGTATAATTTAGATTTCCTTATTTTAATATTATATTTGTGATTGTTTATAATTTGAAGAGGAGGAGTTGTTATTGAGATTATTGCTTGTGTGTGTGTGTTTGTTGTTTTTTGTTGTTGCTGTGTGCTTGATTGCTTACTTTGTTGATGGTGGGTTATTGGGGTTTTTTTGTTGATGCTGTTTGTTGTTTGGGTTTTTAAAGGTGGGGGTTTGTGCAAGGGATTGGGGAGGGGGGCTTATTTCCAGAAGGACTGATTGGTGTTAATGATTTTAAGAATAGTTTCTTGTTTGTTAGTAATGATCTTTCTTCCTCGCTATTCCCCCTCCCTTCTCCTTCCTCTCCTCTTCTTCCACATTCAGCCGTTGATGACGACCTCGACCAGTCCCGGAAGAGCGTGAGCGGAAGTCACAGTCAGATGATATATCTGCGCATGTGCAAGCAGCTCAAGGTGACCCCCAACAGTTACGTGATGCGCAACTTGACACGTGACCACCTGATGCTAACGCACCACCTGTTGGGTCCTGACGGGGTCAAGGCCCTGTGTGTGGCTCTGATTGTGAGTGCAGCCGCTAGCTTGATCGATGAACCTGATGTTTGTTGAGATGTAAACAACACCCTTGGATGTAGTGAGAGTACAAAGAGTATTCTAGGGGAAGGGGAAGGGATGAGCATATAATTAATAATAATAATAATAATAATAATGATGATGATGATGATAATGATGATGATGATGATGATGATGATGACGTATGGAATTTATATAGCGCTGAATCTTGTAAAGCAACTTCTTTCACCGGCACACAATGGCCTACTCTTCCGAAAAGCGGAACAGGATTTAACGTGTGCGCAAAATGTTCTGCATGCGTTTGAACACGGGGCCTCGGTTTATAGTCTCATCCGAAGATGTAGTAAGAGTACAAAGGGCATTCTGGGAAGGGGAAGGGGTGAGCATATGACACAGGATATTAAAAAAAGGAATTAAAAAAAAAGACGTTGACAATTTGGGGTAACCTCACTGAAAGCTTTGATCCAATCACAATATGAGTCTTCATTTACCAACAACAACAACAAAATTTGGCCTATGAAAAGAAACGGGTTAATCAATCACACAAAAAAGGGGGGGGGGGGGGAAGAAAAATCGAAATGACTACGGATAAAACTAACGAAAAGGGAAAAAGACGACGACTCTTCACCTTACGTGCGCAACTTGAGGCGCTCCACACAACACCACACCACGACCCAACACACACACACACACACACACACACACACACACACCACACACACACACACACACACACAAAGAGAAACACTCACAACACACACACACACACACACACACACACATACATACATACACACACAGGACACACACACACACACACACACACAACACATACACACACACACACACACACACATACATACACACACAGGACACACACAGGACACACACACACACACACACACATACCCCCCACCA
>CM054144.1:22613525-22626025 GCA_028751875.1 Rapana venosa | reverse complement strand
TCTGTCTGTGCCCCTCTGTCCATCTGTGTGTGTCTGATTGTTGCAACATTATAAAGATGACACTAAGTGTTCTGGTCGCACGTGCACAGGCTGGAACGACAGTCTGGAATTTCTGGATCTGAGCTGGAATCATCTGAGGCGACAAGGAGCCTCTGCCATCGCTGCCTCCCTGGCTGTAAGTGTTCCTCGTTGTCTGTGGAGACCTCCTCCTTTTGCTAGAGTGAATCACGAGCAGGGGATGGGAGGGTGGAAGAAGAGGAAAAATAAAGGGAGTATGAGTAGGTAAAGTGTGTGTATGTGTGTGTGTGTGTTTGCGCATTCCCCTGGATGCATGTAGCTGCATATATGGAAGACGAAACTGTATATTATCAAGGCAAACCTGATAACTGACAAATCTTAATTAACCTACTGAACCAAACCAAACAAAGAACGATACATTAGAGTACTACCTTGTCAAGTAGTGACCTGATAACCTGACAAATCTTAATTAACCTACTGAACCAAACCAAACAAAGAACAATACATTAGAGTACTACCTTGTCAAGTAGTCTCAAAGCATATGCACTTCCACGGCAGCAGCATTACGTCATTCTCATTATCATTGATCATCATGCAATAAAAGAAATTGCCTCTGATTCGGTGATCCCAGTAGCTCTGCTCTCATGGTGACATCAGGCTCGGTTTCTCCATACACCTCTGTGCCTGTGGTGAATTTATGCCAAAGCCTTTGGGGTTAGAGGTTCGCGGGGACGGTCGTTGGAGGGACGTTGATGTGGTTGCCGGGACGGGATAGCCTAGTGGTCAGAACGTTGCACTCGCAATCTGACGACCCGGGTTCGATTCCCGTTCAATGGGATATTTTCCCCTGGAGTTAACATCAGTGCAGAATCCACTCTCCCCAAAAGTCCTTCGGATGAGACTATAAACCGAGGCCCCGTTTGCGAACGCACGCAGAACATCTTGCGCACACGTTAAATCCTGTTCCGCTTACCGTAAGGCCATTGTGTGCTGGTGGGAACAGATGACAGAATTTACAAACCGCATACACACGGGGACTGGATGTAAAAAAGCACATGTGTTCATTCCATAATCCTCGATAAAAAATGAAAATAAATAAATAAAAATTAAAAGAAATAACCATGGGTGGGCAACTCACCCAGTGTGGCTCCACGACTGAGCTATTACTGTCTTTAGTAGGGGGCTTATTAGGTGGTATCCTGCGTGTGTTAGCTCAGAACAGGCACCACTGAACACCACCAAAGTGACCCAGGACCAGTGCAGGGCCTCTGTGGCTGGTGGCCCCATGGCGTCCTGATATTAATGGACTCCCTGTAGACTTCTGACTCTGAGGATACGACATAACAAATCTGGGTATGGCTGTGGCGTGGAGATCAAAATGAACGGTGTGGGAACAGTAGGACAGAGACGTCATGCAAGATGAGGCAGCCAAAAAGCAAAAACAAAAAGAACGACACGTTAGGATAACTCCTTCTTCCTCCATTTTTTTTGGGTCCAGATCAACAGCGGACTGAAGGAGCTGGACGTGTCGTGGAACGGCTTCTACCTGGAGGGCAGCAAGGAGCTGGGCAAGGCCCTGGAGAAGAACAAGACGCTGCAGGTGCTGGACCTCTCCTCCAACAGGATCAACAAGGAGTGCCTCAACCACCTCACCAAGGGACTCAGACACAACACCACCCTTAAGGTCTTGAAGGTAAGAGCGTAGCGTAGGTGTGAGGAGAGGAAGATGGTGGTTTGGGGTAGGGGAGAGGTGTGGATGTGTGGGGGTTGAGGGGTGTGGGGAAGAGGTGTGTGTGTGTGTGTGTGTGTGTGTGTGTGTGTGTGTGTGTGTGTGTGTGTGTGTGTGTGTGTGTGTGTGAAATCAAGTCAGGTCAAATGTTTATTTCCAGATGGTACACTGAATAAGCAATGCATTTGCTTGTTTTAATCAAGCCATCTTTCTAAGAACAAAAATTTCTTAAAGAGAATAGTGAAGTACTGTAGACATTATTACAACCTTTACCAATAAAGCGTACCAATAAAAAAGAGGAAAACAAATAAAATGATACACTGTGTGTCTGTCTGTGTCTATCTCTGTCTGTCTGTCTGTCTGTGTCTATCTCTGTCTGTCTGTCTGTGTCTATCTCTGTCTGTCTGTATCTATCTCTGTCTGTCTGCCTGTGTCTATCTCTGTCTGTCTGTCTGTCGGTCTGTCTGTGTCTATCTCTGTCTGTCTGTCTGTCTGTGTCTATCTCTGTCTGTCTTTCCCTGCCTGGACATAATTATTTGTGTGTAAAATCGACTGCATTTTCAGTACGTCTGTCTGCAACGATGCTTTATCTGTGCAATAGCTCTTTTGGTTCACGTACGTATATGACTGTGAAATCACAAATATTTACATCCCTATTAAAAATGAATCCAGTCATTTGTCTGTTTGTGTGTGTGTCTTCCAGTTAGCAGACAACCCAATCACGTCATCGGGCGCCATCTTTTTGCTACGTCAGCTGCTGGAGATCAAAGGATCTGGAATCCAGAGGCTGGATCTTGGGGTAAGGGGTTCGAGTCTGACAGGGTTAGGAGAACGTGCCGGAGTGCGTGCGTGTGGATTCTCTATGTTCCTGTTTAATTGCACGCGTGTAAGATTGAGTGCAGGGAAATATGCAGCTTTTATGTCACGTTAGAGAAAACAATATAATACAGAGCAATGCAATAATTATAATACAGAGCAATGCAATACAACACAATGCAATACAAGGCAAGAAAATATAGTACAGTACAATGCAATAAATTAGAGAAGCGTCGGTAGCAAGGAAAGTCAATAGTCCTTGAAAAAAAAATTCTGAAGATGAAGCCACTTTCAAAGTCAAATAAGACAAGTATTTTAAGGGGAAAAGGCTTCCTTTATCAAGCGATGCGCCTTCCTGAGACAGCGCCTGAATTTGAGAGAGAGATTTTCTGTGACTAAATTACAAAACAATACATTTCATAGCTAATTTTGACACATCATTAATTTTTGTTATGTGTTGAATACACAGATTTACCTAAGTATTTGCTTCTTATCTGAAAATCAATCTGACACTTTAACCTAGATAGTTAGATGCTTTTTTTTTATTGAAATGAACATTTTCAAAGTAATTTGCTTTTTATTGTTACTTTTTACAAACTTTATTACCTACTTTTTTATCTTCTTGATTCTTACATGGTGGTAGTTCTGTGATTTTGGCACATTGCACGCCTTCCCTAAAGTGTGTATATTCTTTCTTTCTTTCTTTCATTGACCACTCTCTGCATTTTTCCTCATTTCTGATTTTTTTTCTCTTCTCTCCATCACTGTTCATGGTTGCATGCACGTAAATGATTTGAGTGCAAGCGCTTCGATTTGCTGCTTAATAAGATGCCGCACTCTTTGTATTCCATACATTACCATTGTTCTTTGTTATTATTTTGTGGATGCCTACATGAGAACCTTTTTATTTTTTTTATTTCGAGGATAATGGAATAAGCACTCATGCGATTTTTTACATCCAGTCCCCGAGTGTAT
Organism: Rapana venosa; assembly: GCA_028751875.1. Lineage (NCBI taxonomy): Eukaryota > Metazoa > Mollusca > Gastropoda > Neogastropoda > Muricidae > Rapana > Rapana venosa. The sequence goes on along the minus strand of CM054144.1, from coordinate 22,622,487 downwards.
GCAGTTTTGTCAATTTTGTCATCCGTTCCCACCGCCACACAACGGCCTACTCTTCCGAAAAGCGGAACGGGTTTCAACATGTCCACAAGATGTCCTGCGTGCGTTGGCGCACGGGATCTCGGTTTATAGTCTCATCCGAAGGACTTTTGGGGAGAGTGGAATCTGCACTGATATTTACTCCAGGGGAAAATATCCCATTGAACGGGAATTCCGCTTCGGTTTATAGTCTCATCCAAATGACTTATGGAAGGAGAGGAGTCGGCACTGATGTTAACTCCAGATAAGAACAAAAAAAAATTCCTCTTGAACGGGGGTTCGAACCCGGGTGAGCAGATCACGAACACATCGCGCGCTCTAACCACCACCTGGCCACCCCGTCCTCAGGACCAGAGCGTGGAGCCGGAGTTCCTGGTGGTGCTGTGCCAGCTGCAGGAGGACCGGGAACTGGCTGTGCGCCACGGGGCCGTGCTGGGCCAGGACATGGAGTCCCGGGATGACGAGATGGAGCTGATGGACGAAAACCCCGTGGTGGTGAGGAGGCCCCCCACCCCGAGTTAACCCCCCTTGTTGGGTAGAACACTGCAGGCTGGGGCACGCAGGAGAATAGGTGGTAGGTGGATCGGTGGTCTAGAGGTAACGCGCCTGTCTAGAAAGCGAAAAGTCCGGGTCTGAAGTGTGCGGCGGTTCGTACCCCGTTTGGACCGGAAATTTTTCCCCCATCCATTAGACCATGAGTGGTGGTCTGGGCGCTAGTCTTTCGGATGAGACGATAAACCGAGGTCCCGTGTGTTACACGTAATTATTTAGCGCACGTAAAAAAAACCCACGGCAACAAGAGAGTTGTCCCTGGCAAAATTCTTAGAAAAAAGCCACTCTGATAGGGAAACAAATACAGCTGCAGAAAAAAAAAAAAAAAAAAGGGTGAAAGGGTGGCGCAGCGCTAAGTGGCGACGCGTTCTCCCGCTCTCCCCGGGGAGAGCAGCCCGAATTTCACGGAGAGAAATCTGCCATGACTTAAAGTGGTATGAAATAAAATCTGAGCGCTTTGATTTGTTGCTTTACAAGATTCAGCGCTATATAAATTCCATACATTATTATTATTATTATTATTAATATGGAGGAGGTGGACATAGCGGTAGCGTAGTAGACAGCGCTTGTTGTTGCTGAAGGAAATGACGTGTCGAACGTCTGTTCTGAAAAATTGCAAGTTCAAACTACCAGTCATTTTGCGTGAAAATCGGTATTTTTCTCATCTGACGGAATATATTGTTGATCTGGATGTACACTATGGTATTATGTAGGTTCCTGTGCCTCTCACCCTCCCCCCGCCCCTTCATCCCATCTCCGCTCCCAAACCCTTTCCAAGATTATTACAGTCAATGACCAAAAGCTGTTTTCCGTTCCTCCAGAGAGGGTAAATATGGGGCGAGGGAGGACACTTTACATACACTACATTTACACTGCATAATGTCTGCCAAGAACCCCGCTCAGCAGATGTTTCATAAAGTATACCAACCATTGCGCTGGTTAAGTCGTGGGTTCGGGCTAAGAATTTTGGTGGGGGGGGGTTTTCACGCCACCCAAAACAAATGAGACAAAACTGATGGCATGAAGCTGTGGCTGCTGTTGTTTCTCTTCCTCCATGGTGGTAGGAGCAAGGCTAAAGATAGTACAGGTTTTAGCCTGCTTTCATCTCATTCCATGGCACTCACATTCCCGTCTCAATGGTTCTCTCTCTCTCTCTCTCTCTCTCTCTCTCTCTCTCTCTCTCTCTCTCTCTCTCTCTCTCTCTCTCTCTCTCTCTCTCTCTCCGTTCTCTCTCTCTCTCTCTTATTTCTCTCTCTCTCTCTCTCTCTCTCTCTCTCTCTCTCTCTCTCTCTCTTGTTATAGCTTTGGTGATTATTTTGACAAGACGTATTAACAACCACAATAACGATGTCGGTAGTGATATTCATGATGAAAATGATCTGGGTTGACGTGATGGTGATGGTGGCGGTAAGGTGGTGTGAGGATGATGACAACGACAGTGATAACGATTACAACAGAACGATATTAAAAGATGACAACGACGACGGTGATGATGATGATGATAGTGATGATGATGATGATGATGATGATGATGATGATGATGATGATGATGATGCGATAATCATAATCAACAACAACAACGTCGTTGATGTTGATGCATCACCAACAAACCAACCAACCAACCCCTCAGGTGCTGATGGAGTTTGGCAAGCTGCTCAACTTACGTCTGGTCGACCTGTTCTCCATGATGGACAAGGACGGCAGCAAAACCCTCACCCGATCTGAGATCAAGAATGGACTGCTGGTAGGATCTGTTTGTCTGTCTGTCTGTCTGTGTGTTTGTCTATCTGTCTGTATGTCTATGTGTTATCTATTTATTTATTTATCTAATCATTTTTTCTTTTATAACGAGGATAATTGGATAAGCACTCATGTGCTTATTTACATCCAGACCCAGTGTGTATGCGGTTTTGTTAATTTCGTCACCTGTTCCCTTGTGTGTGTCTGTTTGTGTATTTGTCTGTCAGTCTGTCTTTCTTTTCTTCACTTTCTGTCTTTCGTTCTTTCCCTTTTTGGGGGGTTTAATTGCTCAATTGTTTGTCCCTTTGTCATCTTCTCTGCTTCTTATGAAGTATGTTTAGGGATTTTTTTTTCATTTGTTGGTTATGTGGTTTTAACTGTCAAGGATTTTCTTTCTCCTCCTTCAAACCGGTAAAAGTATAGAGTTTTGTTGGTTTTTGACGTTTTCCTTTAAAGCATAAGGAGAGTTTTTGTTGATTTTGGCGTTTTCCTTTAAAGTATGAGTTTGGTTGATTTTTGATGTTTTCCTTTAAAGTATAAATAGAGTTTTGTTGATTTTTGACGTTTTCCTTTAAAGTATAAGAAGAGTTTTGTTGATTTTTGACGTTTTCCTTTAAAGTATAAATAGAGGGGTTTTTTTTGGGGGGGGGTTGACGTTTTCCTTTAAAGTATAAGTAGCGTTTTGGTTTTGACGTTTTCCTTTAAAGTATAAGTAGCGTTTTGTTGATTTTTTATGTTTTCTTTAAAAGTATAAGTAGATGTTTGCTGATTGTTGACGTTTTCCCTTTAAAGTATAAGTAGATGTTTGCTGATTGTTGACGTTTTCCTTTAAAGTATAAGTAGAGGTTTGCTGATTTTTGACGTTTTCCTTTAAAGTATAAGTGGAGGTTTGCTGATTTTTGACGTTTTCCTTTAAAGTATAAGTAGAGGTTTGCTGATTTTTGACGTTTTCCTTTAGAGTATAAGTAGAGGTTTGTTGATTTTTTACGTTTTCCTTTAAAGTATAAGTAGAGGTTTGCTGATTTTTGACGTTTTCCTTTAAAGTCAAAGTAGAGTTTTGTTGATTTTTGACGTTTTCCTTTAAAGTCAAAGTAGAGTTTTGTTGATTTTTGACGTTTTCCTTTAAAGTAAAAGTAGAGTTTTGTTGATATTTTTACGTTTTCCTTTAAAGTAAAAGTAGAGTTTTGTTGATATTTTTACGTTTTCCTTTAAAGTAAAAGTAGAGTTTTGTTGATTTGTTTACGTTTTCCTTTAAAGTAAAAGTAGAGTTTTGTTGATTTTTGTACGTTTTTCCTTTAAAGTATAAGTAGAGTTTTGTTGATATTTTTACGTTTTCCTTTAAATTAAAAGTAGAGGTTTGTTGATTTTTTTACGTTTTCCTTTAAAGTAAAAGTAGAGGTTTGTTGATTTTTGGTGTTTTCCTTAAAGTATAAGTATGGGGACGGGATAGCTCAGTGGTCGGAGCACTCGCTTTCCCCCAGCCAAGTTAAGCAGCGTCGAGCGTGGTTACCACTTGGATGGGTGACCGTTTGCGCGCCTTGGCTTCAGTACAGTTCCCCCAGTTCCCCCAGCTGTAAATGGGTACCTGCCCTCTTTAGGGTCAGGGAAGGTAAAGCAGAGAGGGAGAGGAGATGGGCGCCACCCTCAATATGCTGGCCCTAGAGAAGTGAGGTCTCTGACGCCTCGCTCCCCTACAACCTTATAGGTTATGAAACTCCTTTACCTTTACCTTTTACCTATAAGTAGAGGTTTGTTGATGTTTGACGTGTTCCTTATACCCAGCACAGTATCGTCGCTGCTGCTTGTAACGTCGCATGTGACAGTTGGCGGAGAAGAGCGAGTAACTAGCTTCCCTGTACTTCAACAGGAGGCCAACATTCCTCTGTCAGAGAAGGCACTGGACCAGCTGGTGGAGAAACTGGATGCTGACGGGGATGGAGAGATTGACTATGGGTATGGTCCTGTATTCATCCTTCTGTCGTTCTCAGAGTCTTAAGTGAACACAAAGTTCACTTTGTCGTTCCTAAAATTTAAAAGTATATATAACACTTTGGGGACGAGATAGCTCAGTGGTCGGAGCACTCGCTTTCCCCCAGCCAAGTTAAGCAGCGTCGAGCGTGGTTACCACTTGGATGGGTGACCGTTTGCGCGCCTTGGCTTCAGTACAGTTCCCCCAGTTCACCCAGCTGTAAATGGGTACCTGCCCTCTTTAGGGTCAGGGAAAGTAAAACAGCGAGGGAGAGGAGATGGGCGCCGCCCTCAATATGCTGGCCCCTAGAGAAGTGAGGTCTGTGACGCCTCGATCCTCCACGATCTTATAGGTTATGGGACACCCTCTACTCTGTATATAACACTTTTGAAACAAAGATAACGATGAAAGGTAGAAAGACTGAAATAAAGAAAAAGGAGAGGGGAGCAGAAATAAAAGATACACACGTAAGTGTGGGCTAATGGAACGAAAGAATAATGGTTAACAACAATTTCTGCAAAATGAGAACTTTGATTGGTGTTTGGATGTTAAGAAATGCTACGACGATGCTAACGAACGAATACGCACGCACAAGCGCGTGCTCGCACACACACACACACACACACACACACACACACATGCACGCACCCACGCGCGCGCGCACTCACACACAACTGTACCAAAGTGAGAGCCTCGATCCAAAATTTTCGCAAATTCAAAAGAGAAATAACCCATACCTTCTTTCAGCCATGTAGTTACTGCCCTTTACATCTATTGATATAGGAGATGGGAACGAAGATAAATTTTGGGGTGTTTTTTTGGTTGGTTTTTTTTTTTTTTTTTGCTTTTGCTCTAGACTGTATTAGGCTCTGAGCTTTTATATTTTGTCCCAGGTTGTGTTTTATTTTTGTGCAAGCTCTGCTACTTGAAGGACACCAGGCTGGGTCATTGAATAAATAAATAAATAATTAAAGCAGCTTAATGACGCTGCAGGGCCTCTACCCACTCATATCTATTTTCGCTCAGTTTTTGTTTTACTATAAAACTTCACATGTATGTTACTTTCGTTAAAGTTCTCTCCCTGTACCCGAAGGATATTTGGTGTTGAGATATAAGGAAGTCATTGAGCCTTGAGTGATACTTGGCCCTGAAAAAAACATAGGAGAAATTGAGCTATGAATAAAACACATCCAGAGTACTATTCCATTGTCGTCTGTTTCTGAGCCACCTTATCCGTCGTGCCCTAGGTGTTGTTGTTGGTGTTGTTGTTGTGCGTTCCCCAGCTTAACACTCTGGGGGATCACCCAGAATGTGCACTCTGACTCACTCATCCAACCTAGGAATCACTGTGAGATTGAAATTGCACACTGAATGAGAAGTTTGCGCGTATGAATGTTTTAAAATACCTCGTCATATAGGCAGCCATACTCCGACTTCAGAGGATTTTTTATCCTTTAAAGGAGAGTGCAGGATGTGTTAAGAGCTTGTCATGGCTAAAGGCAATCTCAACACATTTTACAACATAGCAACATTTTAGTGTAGGCCTTGGTAATTAGCTGACATCAATGACTGACACAGCTTTTGGCCTGGGCCAAGTACCCTAAGTGTGATCCATTCACGCTTTAAGCAGAGGGACTCTGTAGAGGCCTAACCTCTGTAGAGGCCTAACCTCTGTAGAGACCTAACCTCTGTAGAGGCCTAACCTCTGTAGAGACCTAACCTCTGTAGAGGCCTAACCTCTGGCTTTAGCTGTCCAGTTCTGAAGGAGTATGATCACAAGATGGAGCAGCCTGTCAGAGATCAGCTTGTGTAGCGCAGGCCGTGGAGGTACAGAAAGAGGCAGCCAGAAAAAAGCGACAGGGGATAAGAGACTAGTGTAGTATAGTGTAGTGCAGTGTAGTGTAGTGCAGTGTAGTGTAGTGTAGTGTAGTGTAGTGCAGTGTAGTGTAGTGCAGTGTAGTGTAGTGTAGTGTAGTGTAGTGTAGTGAAGTGTAGTGTAGTGTAGTGTAGTGTAGTGCAGTGTGTGAAGTGTAGTGTAGAGTAGTCTAGTGAAATGTAGTGTAGAGTATGTGTAGTTTAGTGTAGTGTAGTGTAGTGTAGTGTAGTGTAGTATAGTGTTGTATTGTGTAGTGTACTGTGGCATCTTTTATTGGTTTACATGATGAAAAAAAAACCCACAGATAATAGCTATTGTCATTTTGTTCTCTTCTGCCGATATGCATACCAAACAGTCTCCAACGTTTGTTTGTTAATTGATTGGTTAAATGTGTTTACATTCACAACTAGGTGATTTATACATATGCACGGTAGTTAATATTTTATTCTCTGTGCACAATTACAACAGGTCATATCATATGATTAGTTACAATAGACTTCTTACGGAAGAGGTTCATATTTCACCTGATGCTATCACGAATTGCTGAGAGTCATAGAGAACTTGTTGAATATTTGTTTTCCATAAACATGCAACCCTCTTCTTTGATACACATCTCCAAGAACGATACATCTAAACAACAGTTAAAAGACTGTAATGAATTTAGAACAATAGCAGGCTACATCTTTAGAATATTTAGTATTCTACATATTCGCTGTTAATTCAATCTCACTCTTTCTCAGTTTCATTTGCAGGAAATATTTACAAACTGTTTGCTTCTAAGTTTAGAATGCATTTTATAATTGGTTAATTTTGAATTAATTTCATGAGACGAAAACCCTAAACGAAAATAACGAGCTTCAGAAAATATTTTCAGATTCACCTTGATTGGCTAATGAATCAGAAAACATTCAAATCATGTCCGCTATGTGACGGAACCAACAAAAGGGATTCTGATTCACAGAGAGAGAGAGAGAGAGATAGAGAGAGAGAGAGAGAGAGGGAGAGAGAGAGAGAGAGAGAGAGAGAGAGAGAGAAGGGGGGGTATCCAAAGAATAAGCTTTGATTAGCAAAATCAATAGATAAAGTATGAACCTTATAATATAAGCTTATATCCTGTTAAAATAACATTTGGGCAAGCGCTAAAATGTGCTTAGCTTGTTTCATCAATTGAAAATTGAAAACACTTAGTTTGCAGTTGCTGAACCATAATCTGTGGATCTCTGTGATCTTTACTGATATATTTGATTTGTTGCTTTACAAGATTCAGCGCTATATAAATTCCATACATTATTATTATTGTATTATTATTATTATTATTATATCTGGATGGTTATTTACAGAGAACTTGTGTCAATGCAGTACTTACAACCAGAGGGCAGGTATATCTGGATCGGTTTTTTAACTTTCAGATTTTTGTTTCCAATTCTGGACTTTTCTTGGGCTTTGGAAGGTCACCTGTATAGAACTGTATGCAGACTCTTTGGGCTTAGTTGTCTTCTTTGCATAGTGTTCTGAGTGTCTCTCTTTGACTGCCAGTCTATCTCTCTCTGCCCCTCTCTTTCTCTCACTCTCTCTGCGTTAGTAACAGAGTCTCTGTCTCTCTCCATATCTGTATCTCTCTCTCCATCTTTGTTTCTCTGTCTTTCTGTCTCTCTCACTATCCATCTATCTCCGATAGTCTTCTTCTTTTTCTTTAAATTCTTCTTTGCCTCCTTCTCCTTCTTCTTCTCAATCTTCTTCTTCTTCTTCACAATTCTCTTCTTCTTCTTTGCAATTCTCTTCTTCGCAGTTTTTCTTCTTCTTCTTCAAATTCTTCTTCTATTTTTCTTCAAATTCTCCTTCATTTCCTTCTTTAAACTCTCGCTCTCTTCCTCCTTGCACTAGTACTAGTATCGGCTTGAAATTGTATCTGGCATGATATATCTGGACTGCTTTTCCTTTGAGTCTTATCTATATAGTCTAGCACTATGCTATCTACAGCTTTAATCGCACTGCACTCTATCATTATATGCACACACACGGGTGAATGCACTATAGATTGCGTTTATCACAGTTCTTGATTAAACCATTGACGCTGGGGGCAACAGCAAAGTGAGAGGCTGTATGACCAGAGGCTTTCCCACTCATGGAATTCCACTTTACAGCTTAGTCTTTAGTGATCGACTATGACTCTCTGACTAGGAGGCTTGACCTGCACAGTCCTTATGTGCTGCGGCCCTGTGGGCTGGTTGGCCTTTGGAGAACATCTCCAACGCTGACTGTCCTTATGCCCACTTGGCCGAGAGAGTGGGGATGCACTGTGGGCAAGGCATCTCCACTATAATCAAATTTCTGCCCAATTTCCGAAACAGCAGCTGCCTCCTCTGCTGTTTTGGAGGTCATCGTCGAACACGACGGACAAACATACTTTTCTCTGCTAGATTCGTTTTGTGGGTGGATGCACTATAAACAAAACTCCTTTTCTTTTCTAGATTAGTTTCGTTTTTCTTTTCTGAATAGCTCGCACAATCTCTTGTTTAAAGGACCACTCTCTGGAAATGGTCTCTGAATACTTTGGTCATAAAGATTTGTAAGTGTGACGATATTTAAGTGATCATAAGCGCACGCGTGCCTGTGCGTGTGCGCGTGCGTGTTTGTGTGTATGTGCCGGTTTGTCTGTCTGTCTGTCTGTCTGTCTGTCTGTCTGTCTGTCTCTCTCTCTCTCTCTCTCTCTCTCTCTCTCTCTCTCTATATATATATATATATATATATATATATATATATATATATATATATATATATATATATAG
>CM054144.1:22528525-22608525 GCA_028751875.1 Rapana venosa | reverse complement strand
TGTGTGTGTGTGTGTGTGTGTGTGTGTGTGTGTGTGTAGTGCGCGCGCGCGCGTAAGTGTGCAACGCTGAATAGTTTTAATTTATGAAGAAAGAAGAACGCATCTGCCAGTTTTCAACACATTGCTCGTTCTGGTTCAAAATCCCAAATGAAACTGTCGTTGAAATACTGTCATGAAACGCGTACTAACTGTTTTGTCTTTCTTTAGAGAACTACATTACAATGGGTTTTTCACCAGCATGATAATCTCTTTTTTTTTACAATGAAGTTTTTAATGCGTATGAGGGAGGTAAGTTTTACAAAATCTAAATCAAATTACCTTATGTCTTATCGTCTGATAAACTATCTTGTCGAAAAATGGAAGCTTGAGCTTGAGAATACCAATTTCATTTATTATTATGACGATATATGTGACCGAACTTTCGGTGATTTTTCTGAAATAGTTTTTTTTTTCTTTTTCTTTAAAAAGTGCCTGGTCAATGCTTACAGTCCACACAGTAAATGAGAGAGAGATGTGGGAGGGGGACACAGAGAAAGACAAAGAGAGACAGAGAAAGTACCAGTGTATGTGTGTTTGTGTATGTGTAGATGATAGGAATGATTTTTAAGTTATACCCGTTGTTTAGTTGTATATATATGTACGTTTTGAAGGAAAACGCATATGCATCTTTCAAAAAAAAACACCAAAGCCTGTGATACTTGTGTTATTTTCAGAAAACGATGTGTTCTCCAACCCATTTGGAAAGAGGATAGGATGGAAAGGTGGGTTTACCTAAGTGTCTTGCATTGTTTTGAACGAATGTCCCTGTGATGGTTGTCTTTGAGATTTGATTACAAAGCGTGCTTCAGCTTATTTGAAGATTAAAGCAGAAATATTGAATTCTGTTTGACGTTTTGGACAAAGTTTTTATTGTCAAATGACAGCTCTCTCTAGCTCGCTCTCTCTCTCTCTCTCTCTCTCTCTGTCTCTCCTCTTCTCTCTCTTTCTCTCTCTCTCTCTCTCTCTCTCTCTCTCTCTTCTTTTCTCTTCTGTCTCTCTTCCTTTCTATAACCCTTGAAAGAGAAAACAAATGAAGATTATAAAGATCGTCAAAAAAGTAGTAAAACTCATGCATAATCTGTAGGACTGATAATATTTAATTAGTGCCTAATTTCAGTTTCATTTCAGTGATGTCAGTCAGTTATTCTCACTCTAAATAAATAAATTTGTTCTCTACCCTGTGGGTTGTACTTAGCAAAAGCAGAACAGACTGGAAATAGTCACAATGCATTATCGAAGAGACAAATCCCTTGATAGAAGTTATTGTTTTTTTACTGTTGGGTGTTCTCCAACTTAACATCCTGGGGCGCCATCCAGAATATTCACTCCCTCTCGTTGCACTAGGGGATCACTGTGAGACTGTAAAATTCAAGTACATACTAGTTGGGAAGATTGCTACAATGGTTAAATGTAAATACATCACCATACAGACAGCCGTAAACCAACTTCAGAAAGGTTTTTTCTCTTGGAATGGAGAATACACCTTGTTAAGCCAAGAGCTTGTCATGGATGACTACAATCTCAGCACAACATTCCAAAGTATTGCACCATTTTCATATCACCCTTAGAACTTTGTTTCCATCAGTAGCTGACAAAGCTTTGGACCAGGGTCACAGATACATATCTGATATAACAGTACTTTTATGCTTGGCAGAATATACCAAAAAAAAGTTGGTCGACTGCTTTGCCGCACCTATTGCATCTCAACTATCAATATTTCCTTGCCAGGGTTTCCAGCAGCGTGTGAGTGTATTTATGGACTAAACTGAACACACGCGCTTACGCTCGCTTACGCTCGCTCACACACACACACACACACAGGTTTTTTTTATAAGATGTCTTTCTTGCCATTTTCTTCAAACATATAATTATGAATGCACACATCAAATGGTCCAAGAAAACTTTAAAAATTGCGATATCATGCTTGAAAATTGAATGGAGAAACTACGGGTATAAGAGGTTTTCAATTTGAAATTTAAAAGAAACCCAAAACACCAGGGCACTTATAAACAAGTCACAAAAAAGACGACAATCCACAATTTCAGAATAAATAACCAATTAAACAACCGCCATTCACCCTAACACTGAATACACGAAACTGATTATGCAAAGAAATAAATCACTTGATTCAAGAACACAATTTTAATCATGTGAATCCCATCAACACCTTCTGTACACACTTTTAAAAAAATAACTTGAAAAACAATGCACCAGTCAGTTCTTGTGAAGGAAGTGACGTCAAATACCGGGAGCAGGCCCGGGCTTGCGAGGCATGACTTTGATTGGTCGAATTTTACAGCTCTTCCTTTTGATGGAGCCTGCAGGGGTCCACATGCACTTCTTGCAGTCCTCAAACAGTTCCATCTTGCTCCACGAATGACGGCCCTGCAAAACAAAACGGGAAAACAACTGTCAAATCTCCTTCGTCGTTGTCAACGAACGCCCACACAACAACTACTGTTGTCTGTTATATGAGCTAAAATAATAATAACAATAAATAATAATAATAATAATAATAATAATAAATGGAAGTTATATAGCGCTATATCTTGCAAAGACAAATCAAAGCGCATATATGAGCTAAAATGCGTCACGCTGCCGTTAAGTGCCTGACAAGTCAGGCCCAGGGCATCCGACTTCGGCATAAGAGGAACTGTTCCCTTTTAAGTCTTTCTGGGGGGGGGATGGGGGGGGGGGGGAGGCAGGAGAATGGACCAAGAAGGCAGAAAATCGACAAGAAGGGGGTGACAGGGAGAAAAGGAACAAGACGGAAGTAAAGAGAAAGATAGAAAAGAGGGAATTTCTAGCACAAAATTTCCATAAAGTGGGGGATGTTATTTATACAACAGGACCCCAGCATCCCCACGATGCCTTGTGTTTAGTTTTAGGCGACACCAGACATCAACGCCTTCTTTCTCTCGGAGACTGAAAGTCCTAAACAAAATGGTGAACAAGAAACGAAAACTGTCTATTTTGAAGGGAGAGGAAGAGAGAGAGCTTTTCCAGACCTAAACCACATGTTGTATTATGTTTTTAACCAGCACAACAGTTTATGTAAAAATGAACAGATGGAGATAACAATCCAAGAGCCACAGTCTTCACCATGTGTATCGAGGTGTTATCACGACTGTTATCATCATCATCACCATAATGCTTAATCTGAAGCCAGTCTACGAGTAAATTTTACTACAGCTAGCTTCAAAACACTGGCTCGAGGGTAGCATGCAGTAATCTGAACCTCTGCAGGTATGCATGCATGTATGTATGTATGTATGCATGTATTTGCGTGTACGTATTATATATATATATATATTATATATATATAATATATATATATATATATATATATATATATATATATTATATGTATGTGTGAATATATCTTTGTATGAATGTATGTATCTTTGTTTGTATGTTTGTATATACACATACATACATCCACGTGCGCGTACGTGTGTACGAATGGATGCATAGATTTATAAATAATTTGTATTTACATTTGAATCATGCAGTATATGCTCTTAAATGCTGTGAACATATCACACACTGGCAATTTTAATGGTGTGAGAGGGGGGAAAGACAACCAAAAAAAACCCACACACCACTACCATCAACTGGTTTTTTCAAAAACAAAATAGACCCAAACTAAACAATTATTGATTGATTAACAAAATTTTTAGGAGCATGAAAATAAAACGAATGAAATGCGCAAGAGAGAGAAGGGGATAGAGAGGTAAGTGAAAAGGCAGAAACTAAGGGATTGATAGGAAAGGAGAAATTTCTAGCACAGAATTCCCAGAAAGGGAGGACATCATTATACTGAAAGAGCCCCCCGGCATCCCCACAGGGGGAAAAAGGATTTAACTCAACACTCTGGGGGATAGTTCATCCAGTGGTTAGATCGTTACGTTCGTGACCTGACGGCCCAGGATCGGAATTAACACGAGTACTGACTCCACTCCTCAAAAGTCCTTTGGATGAGACGGTATAACGAGACCTGTGTGCAAACTCACGTAGAACATCTTGCACACACTTAAAAACTCGTTCCGCGTTTTGCAAGAGTAAGCCATTGCGTGCTGGTAAGAACCGATGACATTTTTTTTCCAAACGTATACACACAGTTGTCGGTTTAGACACCATACCCGAAGTTAGGAGTGTGGCTACCTTAATGATGGGTAAAAACGGTCGCGTACGCAAAATCTCACCATTGGTGAACCTCGGATCTCTAGCTTAGGAAAGCAAAATAAAAATCAATACTTAACGACATCAACGTATCTACAATATCAACAAAGCATAAGGAACAACATACAACGTCAATCTATCCACAACATTAACAAAGTACAAGGAATAATTTCAACACGTACAATACCAACCTATCCACAACATGAACAAAATATTGGACATAAAACCAATACTCACAGCATCAACATATCCACAATATAAACAAAACATAAGGAATAAAATCAATACTCACAGCATCAACATATCCACAAAACATAGGGAATAAAATTGTAACAGAGTAGAGATATTTGATCTTCCAGACTATGTACATCTCGCTATCTATTTACCACACCATCACAAAATCAATACTCACAATATCAACAAAGCATAAGGAATAAAATCAATACTCACAGCATCAACATATCCACAATATCAACAAAACATAGGGAATAAAACTGTAACAGAGTAGAGATATTTGATCTGCCAGACTATGTACAACATCTCGCTGTCTACTTACCACACCATCACAAAATCAATACTCACAATACCAACAAAGCATAAGGAATAAATTATAATACTCACATCAACAAAGCATAAGGACTAAAATCAACACTCACAACACAACAACAAAGCATAAGGACTAAAATCAACACTCACAGCATCAACAAAGCATAAGGACTAAAATCAACACATCAACAAAGCATAAGAAATGAAAACCAACACTCACAACACAACAAAGCATATTGACTAAAATCAACACAACATCAACAAAGCATAAGGACTAAAACCAACACAACATCAACAAAGCATAAGGACTAAAACCAACACATCAACAAAGCATAAGGACTAAAACCAACACTTACAACACAACAAAGCATAAGCACTAAAATCAACACAACATCAACAAAGCATAAGGACTAAAACCAACACCCACATCAACAAAGCATAAGCACTAAAATCAACACTCACAACACAACAAAGCATAAGGACTAAAACCAACACTCACAACACATCAACAAAGCATAAGGACTAAAACCAACACAACATCAACAAAGCATAAGGACTAAAATCAACACATCAACAAAGCATAAGGACTAAAACCAACACAACATCAACAAAGCATAAGGACTAAAACCAACACAACATCAACAAAGCATAAGGACTAAAACCAACACTCACAACACAGCATCAACAAAACATAAGGAATAAAATCAACAATCACAACACAACATCAACAAAACATAAGGAATAAAATCAACAATCACAACACAACATCAACAAAGCATAAGCACTAAAATCAACACTCACAACACAACAAAGCATAAGCACTAAAATCAACACTCACAACACAACAAAGCATAAGGACTAAAACCAACACTCACAACACATCAACAAAGCATAAGGACTAAAATCCACACATCAAAGCGTAAGGACTAAAATCAACACAACATCAACAAAGCATAAGGACTAAAACCAACACAACATCAACAAAGCATAAGGACTAAAAACCAACACTCACAGCATCAACGTAGCCATCCAGCTTCCAGAACAGGGCTCTGCGGTAGCGTGCAGATTCTGTGGGCTGGGAGAGGCGGGCGCTGAGCGCCTCCTGTTCGTCCATGGACATTGTGGAGGGGGCTTTAGGTCTGGACACGGGCGGGGCGCTCTCTGAACGCGAGGGGTGAATCCAGGGAGACTCTAGGCTGGGCATAGCGATTGTTTTATGTGTACGTTTAACTTACAGTGAGAAGTGTTTTTCCTGTGAGTGTATACTTAGGGTTTTGTGTCCGTCGTTATCGTAAGATGTCGCTCAAGTGTTGTCCGTAAAGACTTTTGTTTTTATTCAGCGCTGTCACTTCACAACTTCAACACAGTACTAAAATCAGTTCAGAGTTAAGAGAACACCACATGTGGAATGCTTGCCACTTTGGTGATGACTACAAATCGTTAGAAGTCCTTGTCAAGGCAGTAGTACACAGAAATAAGACGGCTGCCGAGGAAGAGAATGAGAGAAGTCCATCAAACAGAACGGCCACCTTGAATACCTACTTGTGTACAATAAACACAGTGCAGAGTGTTAATCCCTAACGATGTGACAAGCCTGTGTGATTGGGAAAGTAAAGCCTCCCCACTCTCTTTTTAAGCCATCGGACATTTACTACATACCAAAAGAGAAGAGAAAACGAAAAGGCTTTTTGTTTCAAAACGATGTGTTGATGTATAATTTATTCATTAATGTTTACGATTCATCAGTGTTTCCGCGATGTTCCACGGGCCAACATTTCTAACTTTCTGAGAGAATCGGGCATATTCCGTCTGATACGAGTTTACATGTCAGTTACTACGAACAAGGTTAGTTTTGAGGATTGTATTCCTTTTGTATCATTTTATGTGTCGGTTTTTGTGGTTTTCCAACTACGCGTGGACCGTCCTTGGCTTGACCGTTATTGTTGACCAGGGCATTAATACGATGAACACAGTCGAGCCGTTTTTGTGTTGTTGCTCTTACCTCCCTCCCCCCCCCCCCCCCTTTCCATCTTGCCCATCTCTATCTGGAGGAAAGACAAATTTGATCACAATTATATGAATTACACTAAGTTGGAGTACGTTTTCTACGTTTACGTAATTCCAGAATAAAAAAACCTTTCTAGCAGCGAGTTCTTTTCCTAGCACTAAATGCGCATTACCAAACATCTCTTTTTACAAACATTCAAAAGATTATCACTCACACATCAACTCTTTACGCGATTTTTTTTTTTTTGGTTCAGTGTTTGCATATTCATCATCATCATCATCAGTCCCTTGACCTTGGCGGTCGTGGGGGAGACACGAAAGACGATGCCGTGGTAAGCCTCCTCCATCCATCTCAGTACTCGGCTCTGCGCAGTAGTGCCGAGTCATTCATCCTGGTCCATTCTCTGATGTTGTCCATCCATGACTTGTTCTGTCTTCCCCTCTTTCTGCCACCTTTGAGTGTTCCCTGTAGTACTGTTTTTGGCAGAGTGTTGTGGCGGGTGACGTGGCCGAACCATGTCAGTTTTTTCTTCTTGACGATGTTGAGAAGGGGTTCCTGTGGACCTGCCAGCCGTGTTATTTGACTCTTGACAAATTCATTGGTCTTTCGTTCTCTCTAGGGTATGCCCAGCAGTTTTCTATAGCATTTTGTTTCAAATGACTGGATTCGCTTTGCTGTTTCAGCAGTCAATGTCCAGGTTTCACTTCCGTACAGCAGGATAGTCTGAATTAGGGCTTTGTAGAGCTTTAGTTTGATTGGGAAAATGATCTCTTTACTTTTCCATATGGTGGTGAGTTTTGTCATGGAAGATGTTGCCATGGCTATTCTGACTTTTGATTTCTGTCGTCGATCGCCCGTTCTTTGTGAGTGTAGCGCCAAGGCATTTAAAAGCGTCTACCTCCTCCAGTTGTTGGCCGTTCATGTAAATTTTAGCAGTGGCGTTGCTCGTGCTGTTCACAAGTACTTTACTTTTCTCCGAGCTCACCTCCATCCCATATGCTCCAGCTCTGTTCTCAAGTCTGGTCGTAAGATCTTGCAGCTCTGTGTTACTGAGGTCAATGTCATCGGCAAACCGCAAGTTGTTGAGGGGTCTGCCGCCAATGGAGATGGTAGAGTGGAAGTCATGGATGGTCTCTCTCATAATGTTTTCCAAGAACAGAGTAAACAGGACAGGAGATAACAGGCATCCTTGTCGGACCCCAACTGTGGTTTTGAAGAAGTCTCCGACCTGATTGTTCAGAAGGACTGCACTGCTTGCGGTGTTGTATAGTGCTTGAATGGTTTGCACTAGTCCTTCAATGCCAAACATTCTGAGGACCTGCCATAGGCCTTCGTGCCATACTCTGTCGAAAGCCTTCTTGAAGTCGATGAAGTTGTGGAACAGGTCTCTCTGATGTTGAAGATGTTTTTCCATCAGGATGTGGCAGTTAAAAATCTGTTCGATTGTGCTCCTGCCTGCCCTGAACCCAGCTTGTTCCCCTGCAAGATGTTCTTCTGCCTCCTTCTTGAGTCGATTCAAAATAACTTTGAGCATGATCTTGCTGGCGTGGCTGATGAGGCTGATTGTTCTATAGTTTTGGCATTGGCGTAAATTCCCCTTCTTGGGCAGGGGTATGATGAGTGATTGTGTCCATTCTGTTGGCCACTGTTTTGTCTCCCAAATCTTCTGACAGATAGCTGTAACATATGTGATGACTGTTTCGCCACCATGCTTGAGCAGCTCTGCTGGTATATTGTCTGCTCCTGGGGACTTTCCTACTGGTAAGCTGCGGATGGCTTCTTCCACTTCTTCCCTCAGTATACGTAATGGCGAGGTTGCTCTTGATGTTGCTGCTTTCTCTTCTATTATGCTTTTGTCAGGTTGTATTGGGTAGTTGTACAGTTCTTGACAATACTCAGACCACCTGTTCAATGCAGCTGAGCTTTCTGTGAGGAGGTTTCCGGAGCTGTCTTCAATGACTGATGATTTGGTTTGAAGTGGTTTTGGGAGTTTCTTCAGGGTGTCGTATGCCTTTTTACTGTTGCTTGTATCGCAGAGGTCCAAGATGTCATTGGTAGTCCATGGCTGGTGTTTATTCCTCTGACGACCGAGTACCTCCTCTGCTGTTTCTCGGACTGCCTCATTAAAGTTGTTGGTGAGGTCATTGATGTCATTGTCCAGGAGGGTTAATGCCGCAAAACGTCCGCCAAGCTTAGCTTGGAAGATCTCCTCGACATCTGGATATTATTAAGCCTCAAACGAAACATGTTTGAGTGAATTATGAACCACATTTAGCATTTCTAATTTGTCCGCGTGAACAACAGAAGCGGGTAGCGTTTTACGAAGAGTGCTACAGTGATAAGCCTCTAAGATCAGCTGCACCTTGCAGATTAAACAAATCGGTCGTCTGGTCAGGCGTGTGTGTGTCTGAGGCTTTCAGCTGAGCCGCATATGGGGCCGAGTGGATAGAAGCCAGCTTAGCTTGTCTGGCAGAACTTTTAAAATCGCTGTAGGTTGCCAGTTCGATCCCCGCTAGAAATGTAGTAATGTTTGTTGTACTCGCATTTAGTACGAGTACGGATTTATCTTTATTCCTACTTGCTGTTTATTGCGTCTCCACGCGCCTCTACGCAGGCGTGCATACTCAAAGAACTAATCAATTAATCGATTGGTTTTGGGAGGTTGACTCGCCGCTTGATTCGGTGATGTTTATTGCACAGGTGCGACATATGTAATACATTTTCCCTGTGGTTGCCTCTGGCCACATAATCCTTTTATATCGTGGATAATGGAATAAGCACTCATGTGCTTTTTTATATCGAGTCCCCGTGTGTATGCGGTTTTGTAAATTATGTCATCTGTTCCCACCGGCACACAATGGCCTACTCTTACGAAAAGAGAGAGAGAGACATACGCACACATACGTACAGAAACAATAACCCAGCTCTCAATGCTTTCAAGCATAAATTGGAAAGAAACAGATTTGGACAACATTATGGTGCCTTGCTCATATGTGTGTCGATTGTAATAAGATTATCGCAATCGCGGTGCGCTAATCCGCCGATCACCACTTGCACCTGTATTGGACCGTTGCTGAAGGGTCAAGCAGATAAACAACGCTGACCTCTCCACACTCCAACCACATTCACCTGCAGGGTGTGTGTGTGTGTGTGTGTGTGTGTGTGTGTGTGTGTGTGTGTGTGTGTGTGTGTGTGTGTGTGTGTGTGTGTGTGTGTGTGTTGGAGAGAGAGGGGGTAGAGAGAGAGAGGCAGATTTTATATGTTCTTTTATTTCGAGGATAATGGAATAAGCTCAGAGACAGAGATAGGTAGCAGAGAAACAAATACAATCATAGGCAGAAAAATCAAGTAGAAAAAAAAATGTGGCCGACCAGTATGGCGGCGACTTTTTAAAAGAGCAGCCCGAACTTCAAACTCTGCCACGAGTTTTAATGGTTTATATTATACATTAGTATTAGTTTCATTGTTGCTCACTCTTTCTCTCTTGTTTGGGAGAGGGGTGTGCATATACTTTTTTTTCGCCCGGAATCTATAAATTATACCAATAGTTTATTTTCCACTCAAAATACATCACTTTTTTCCCTCTTATTCGGTCAGCAGCATTCAGTAAGCCTGTTTACAAAGACTTGGTCAAAGCAGGCATCCTTTCTTTTTTTTTTATCTGTCTGTAATATATAGCGCTGAATCTTGTAAAAACAAACTACTAGAAGCGCTTGCACTCAAATCATTTACACGCATGCAACTCTCCTTAAAATTAATGAAAAACATATTTCAAATCCATGCGCGCGCATGCACACAAACACACAGACTCGCAAACACACCTAGGTGAAGGATGCTGTTGAAAATTAAAGACAGATATGGGGGGAAAGTCTCAGGTAGAAAATAAGTGTGTTTTGAGGCTGGATTTGAAGGTGTCAAATGAAGGCTTTTGGCGAAGTGAAAGAGGGAGGTCATTCCAGGTTGATGGACCAGAAATAGAGAAAGAGCGACGGCCAACAGTGGTTAGTTTGAATCTGGGTGTTCGAAAGCACAAAGTATCTGCGGCTGAACAAAGGGAGCGGGGTGGAGTATACAGGTGAAGACAGTTACAGAGATAAGAGGGTGCAAATTTGTGGAGATATTTGAAACAGAGGGTATTGATCTTATACTCCAGTCTTTGTGAAACAGGCCAGCCAGTGAAGAGATCGCAGAAGAGGAGTGAGTGTTCAGATTTTTTCTTTCATAGGACCAGTCGAGCTGCAGAGTTTTGTATGCGTTGAAGAGAGTGGGTAGATGATGCTGGTAGGCCAGCCAAAAGAGAATTACAGTAGTCTAAACGTGAAAGAATGAGATGTGACAAGCTTGGAAGTTGCATCAGTGGACAGATACTTGCGAATCGCGCTTATGCACCGTAATTGATAGTAGCAAGACTGGCAGGTGTGGGTGATGATTTTTTTCATAGAGAGTGTGTTGTCAAGAACTACTCCTAAATACTTCTCAGAGTTGGCCAATGGAACTGACGAATTGCCGAATTCTATTCAAGTTTTTGTGATGGAGGAGAGTTTATGTTCGGTCCCTATGAGCATGGCTTCGGTTTTATCGGCATTAAGTTGTAACTTGTTCCGAGTCATCCAGTTTTTAATGTCTTGAAGGCAGTAGGACATATTTGTCAGGAGGGAAGGCAAGTTTTCAACAGTATCACTGCACTGAAGCCGAGTGTCATCTTTGATTGAATTTTGTTTACAATAACTTTCTGGAATCGGTCTGTGAAGTATTAAGTAAACCAGGTGAGGGCTATGCCATTAATACCAAACGTATTTTGGAGGCGAGAAAGATTTGAGTGATCTATAGTGTCAAAGGCTGCAGACAAGTCAAGAAGAGTGAGGAGGGAGATTTTTCCTGCATCAGAAGCAAGTAGACGTGTATCTAAAGTGTGGACTAGGGTGGTTTCGGTGCTGTGGTTGGGGCGATAGGCAGATTGAAAAGGGGGAAGGAGATCATTGGAATGAAAGTGACTGTTGAGCTGTTTGAGAACAACTTTTTCTAGTACTTTAGAGACAACTGGTAAGTTTGAGACAGGTCTATAATTCTTCAGAATGTTGGGATCGAGGCCGTACTTTTTCAATAGAGGTGTGACTATTGCAGTGTTAAGAGCTGATGGAAAATGTCCTGACACAAGAAATGAGTTTACTATTTTAGTGATAATAGGTACAATATGTTGAAGGCATTGTGAGAAAACAGGAGCAGGTGTGAGATTAAGGTCGCATGATTTTATAGTCATTTCCTTCAGAATTGTCATGATTTCTGTTTCACTTGTGTGATGGAAGGAAAAGAGGAGTGCCAGTGAACTGGGGATCAGGAGGTGCAGGCTGGAATCGAGTCTGATCCAGTCTGGAGCATGTTTCGAACTTTGAAAAGAAGGCAGAAAATATGGATGGAAGTTCAGACAGGCTGTGGGTGTTAGGCAGAGGAGTTGTCTTTGCAGATCCAAGGAGATTTGAGGTGAGGGATTAAAGAGATTTTATGGATGTAGCACAGAGAACTTGGGAAGAGTAGTAGTCTGTCTTTGCTGAATGGATTAAGAGTTTGACTTTATTTGTTTTCGGAAAAGCTGTTTGTTGATTTCGATTTTGGACTTCCGCCACTGCCGTTCTAGTTGCCGACGTTTGCGCTTCGCTATCAAGATGTCTTGGGTATACCATGGCACACAGGGTCTGTCAGGTAGGAGATGATCAGTAGGAGGTGCATGCTCATCAAGCAATTGGCGGAGAATAGTGTTATCAGAGAGGTCAGTGTGGTCAGAGGTTTGTGAAAAACGCTCCGAAGCTTGTGAAGAGAAGGTATGAATGTCTAAGGCCTTAAGATTGCGACGAGTAACATATTTCTACTTTCTGGCAGGTTTCGTGTTGTTGAAGTATAAAAGAATGACGGAATGATCAGAATGCAGTTCGTCAGTGACAGAGACAGATGTGACAAGAATATGCGCGTGTTTACACCAGTCCCTCTATCCACTGCTGTGAAGTATCTAGGTGCTGTTATCGACAACACACTCTCTATGCAAAAAGTCATCGCCCAGACCCGTCAGTCATGCTACTATCAATTACGGTGTATTAGTGCCATTGGAAAGTACCCGTCCATAGATGCAACAGCCAAACTTGTCACTTCTCTCATTCTGTTACATCTGGACTATTCAATTCTCTTCTGGCTGGTCTCAACGTATGCTAAACTCCGCAGCTCGACTAGTTCTCAGAAAGAAAAAATCTGAGCACATTACCCCTCTCTTGCGATCTCTCCACTGGCTGGCTGTGCCACAGAGAGTAGATTATAAGATCAGTACCCCCGTTACAAATGTCTCCACAAGACTGCACCCTCCTACCTCTGTGAATGTCTTAGCCTGTATACTCCTTCACGTTCCCTCCGCTCTGCTGCAGATGCCTTGTGCCTACCTAGATTCAACCAATCCACCGTTGACCGCCGCTCTTTATTTCGGGTCCATCGACCTGGTCGCCAGAAACCTAATTATGACACTTTTTAAATCCAGCCGCAAGACATACTTATTTCAAATCCAAGATTCCAACCCCCCCCCCCCCCCCCCTCTTTCATATCAGAACTACCTCACTTTCACTAAACCATGTCCCCTGCTAAAGTATACGACCTGTGTGAGTGTGTGCTTTTGAAAAACATTTGACTATTCATAGATTTGGTCTGTAGTGCAACACGTTTGTAATATTTGTTATTGGTTGTATGACTGTGTAAGATTAGGTTGAATGCATGTGCTTTGATTTGTCTTTGCAAGATATAGTGACTCAAGTCCTCCAGTAGTATGTCATTTGCTCCTTTCAAGGCTGCATTGTAAACATCCTTTTCCACGATCATGAAACATCCAAGTTATGTGCCTCTAGCATTGTATCATTTCCATTCACACCATGAATCAGAAAACATATTTTTCTATCCATGTATTTGTGTATCTTCCTTGTTCTATAGCATAGCATAATCTCTGATGTTTGAATTCAATCTTGTCCATTAGTTTACTCTAGTGATTTTTCATGCATTTCATTATAGATCAATTTCAAATGAAATTGACGGATACTTTTCAATGTTAATGGGTACCTGCCTAAGTCTACCAAGTCAGGTAAGGCCATTGCATAGATACTTTTCAAAAGGAAACTGAATTTACAGTACACAATAAGTAAACCATATTTCACTTCTGTTGTTTTATGCAACTCAATAGAACTTGCAGAAGACGCTGCTATCTCCCAGTGCAGTCCCTCAGTAACCTCCTTTGTCATAGAAAGTACCCTGAAGACAAGCCCAATTATGTGATTGGCCAATATTGCATACCATTGTTTTTCAGATTATTGAAAAGTACAAATCTCTTTTCAAACTAGAAAATGCCTCGTCTTCCATATTCATTCTTCTCTTTTGTTCTTACACATCAGTAAAACCTTTTAACCATTTTTTGCAGTTTGACATGTCTTTCTAATCTTGTACGTGTGTCAGGCTGCGACTGTTCATCATCTGGAGTTGGGTTTGACTGCACAGTATCTTTCAGGTAGAACGCTGCTCCTGCGGTCCTGGAAGCGTTGACGTTGTGTAGGGGACATCCACTGTTGAAGATTGCTGGCTGCTCCGTGGACACAGGTGAAGACGATTTCTTCTTTGTTTTCCGGTAGAGTTTGAACAGTGTATGATGGTGAGCCAGCATCCAAAATGACCGCTTCCTTATCCGTCTCTTGGCGGCTTCACCCACACTTTCTCTCCGTTTTGCAAGTATCCTAGTTTGGGGACGACGGTCATACCGTTTTTTTTGTTGCTGTTAGCATCCATCTGCTGAAATCTTTGTAGGTTTGGTGTGACAGGCTTGGTCCATGTTGGAGGGGTGTTGCTCTATAGTTCAGAAGTGCAATGTGATGATGGTCTTCTGCCTTTTCAACAACGTTTTTCCACTGTTTGCACAGCTCTTTCAGTTTCCTCAAGGATGAAAAAGGCTACTTGTCAAACCATATTTTTCAGCAAAACTACAGAAGTCTCGCGAGCTGAACTAGGGCCCATTGTCTGAAACACGCCTGCCAAAAATAGCTCTGCAATGACAGAGATTGATGTTGACGACAGGTAAGCAAGATCAATCCACCTCGAGAAGTAATCCACAAGCAGATCCATCCCTACCAGTTTCTTGTTAGCACCCTGCATTTCAATAATGCCCTGGTCACTTTTATAAAGGTGCTGTAACATTTCATCCTAGAGGTCTGTTGGAACAACAATGCGACCCTGAAACAGCAGCAACCCCTCCTGAATTACAAGATCATCGTACCAACATTGCTTCAACTGTGCATCTCGTCTCCCTGTCTCAGTCTTGCAGAAATTTAGAACATGACTGCAGACTTTATCTTAGAGTTGACTGATCCAAATTTTCTCTCTGACTTGATCAGTAACAGAAAGGCTTTCAACTAAGCAACCAACAGACCTACTGATCTCCATGCCATATCTGGGGAGGGAGGGGGATCTTTTGTTGGCTAGTTCCTGTTCCTTTCCTGCAAGTCCGTCGATGTCGTCAGCAAACCTCAGGTTGGTGATTATCCGCCCTCAACTGTGATCTTCCAAGGCATCAGTCATTATGCGCTCAAGGAAGACATAACAGTGTTGGCGACAGGAGTCAGCCTTGACGCCCACTGAGGTATGGAACCACTCAGGCACTGAGCTGGTGGCTTTAATGATCTTTTGTCCCACGTTTTATTTCTTCCTCGTGGCCCATAATGCGTCGGGCCATACACGGTCAAAGGCCTTTTTGAAGACGTGGTATAGTTTCTGTTGGTGCTGGCTGTACTTCTTGCACAGAACCCACAGGTTGAATATTTGTTCTGTTGTGCTTCCGTTTGGGCGGAAAGCCTACCTGTTCTTCGGCGATTATATTTTCTGCCCGTGGCTTTAGTCTGTTCAAGATTACTTTTAACATCACTGATCGATAGTTTTGGCATTACTGTTGGCCACTCTCCATTCTGCCAGATCTTGTTGCAAATTATTGTGAGGATGTCTGTTCTGCATTTTCTTTGATTTTGAAAACCGCGTCGAATTCACTCATTCAATCAGGTGAAAGTGCTGCTATGGCTGGTCTGCCAAGTAGTGGTTCATGAAGATTTTCCGTACCGCATCCTTTTTCAGTCATGAGTGGCAATCTTCCCACTACCTTGATATTCGCCTTCCATGGACCTGACAACATCTTGTTGGTCTTCTCTGTATCTGACCGATCGTACAGTTGCGTGCCAAAGAGACATATTCTTTGTATTAAGCAGAGTCCCGTCTCTTCTTTCTCTTCATGTTGTGCACCTTCTATACATCTGCATCTTTTGCTGGACGGTCTTTCCTTCCATTTGCCACAACGCGAGCACTTCTTTTATGCTTGAGAATTTTAAAAAAATGTTCATGCTTTTCTGTTTTTGCTGCATGATAATCCCTTGCATTTTATGCAATTCTGTTCGCATGCGACTGAAGTTTCAAATCAGAATTTTCTTTCTGAGCGCATCTTGTCTATCCTGTCTTCTTGTTGCCCATCTGACGAAGAGCTACGATCACTGATTCTGAGGCTAAGAATATAGCAGTTTATAGCAGTTAATAGCCTTATTTAGGTACACAGACAGCTGGTTATATAGTAGCTAATCCAGTTTGACTTGCTAACAAGAAAGGTCTACACTTCTATTTGCCATATTGTTATGTGTGAGCTGCAAAAGTTTTTAGACTTGCACAAGTGTATGTCATGAGCCTACCCTCCTCCGTCTGAGGTTAGGAGTCGATGATCTCAACCAAGATCACCAAAATGACGTTTTCGTTCATGGGGATAACTTAAATTGCCTAAATCAGGTTGCACCAAAGAAACACAATTTAATTTTACTCTAAACTTTTCAAACTTCTTTATCAAAATACCAATGACGAACTCGCCGGTTTCTTTCGTGTCGAAACAAAGAACTACAATTTATAATTACATATAATTTATATCTATATAAATTTTACGTTTATAAGACTTAAGCCGCATTGTAAATATTATTTCTATAGTCTATTTAAAAATAAACTATTTTTCTAGCCATCAAAACCTTTTAATAAGAGTTAAAATTAATTTTTCTTGAATAAATCGCCCTTTCATTACAAACAACGAAAACATCTCAACTCTTCCTTGAAATCATTCACAGACTATACACACACAAAAAACTTTGTCGCAAAACTAGAGAACACTATGAGTGGACTGTTTTAACTTAGTAAGAAGACAGTCATTAAATAACCTTTTTTTGGAGGGGGGTGGGGGGGGGGGGTGATAACGAAGGGGGGAAAAAGGAAGTCATAAGGAAGGAGTTCGTTCCACTATTGAATAACATTTTTTTTTAATTAAGCCACTTTTCCTGTGTCTCGGCCAAAGCTTTTAGATTCAGAAATGGTGAGAGTGTATGTGTACGACCTTCCGTTCACCATTAAGGTAGCCACATTCCGACTTCGGGCATGTTGTTTAAACACACCAGTAGGCATGCGTTTTGGTTTTTTGTTTTGTTTCTGCTGTTGTTGAGGTTTTGGGGGGTTGTTGTTGCTGTTTTTTGTTTGTTTGTTTGTTTTGTTGTTTGTTTTTTGGGGGTGTAAATGCTTTTTAATCTGTATTCAGTGGCCTAATCCTGCTAAAGGCGGAACGGGTTTTAACGAGATTATGTTCTCTGTGCTTGTTTTTTTAACACAGGACCACTGTTTATAGTTTCATCCGAAGGACTTCCGACGAAGTGGAGTCGGTAGGGATATGAACTACAGGGGGAAAAGTGTCTTTCTGGTAGCTGGAACCCGATTCCTCTGATCGCGAGCTCAGCAAACTCTAACCACTAGGCTATCCACCCCCCACCCGTTTTGTAAAATGGATACCCCTGTTTCCCTATCTGGCTATAGTCTTTCTTTCGGGCGGTCATTTCAGCAGCATTTTTTTTTTAAACGCAGTGTGTCAGGTTTCAAAAACCTCTCTCTCTCTCTCTCTCTCTCTCTCTCTCTCTCTCTTGCTAAACAGGGTTTCGAAGCAAAATCCTCCTGTTTATTGCCTTTTGAGGTATAGATAGTGGCGTTCCTTTTCTATAATTATCATCGTTTGGTAATCAACTGATGATCTGAAGTGTGCGTGTGTGTGTGTGTGGGGGGGGGGGGAGGCATGATTTTAATTGTTTTGTCATGTCAACTGACACTCTCTTCCTCCCCCACCCTCCCTTTGGGGGAGTTTATAAACCGATGTCCTGTGTGCAAACGCAGGCACAACAGTTTACACTGTTTCTCCTTTTGGAAGTAGGGCATTGTGCGCCGGTGGGAACGGATGACAACATGTACAAAACTGGGCACATGCAAACTGCTGAAGTTTTCAGGCCCTATCTCTTGAACAAGGTGGAGTCCATCTCTCTCCTGGTACAAGATGTGGGGTCTTAAACGTGTGTATTTGATCTTCTGCATGCATACATACTCAAAGGGAATTAAGGCACTATCAGGTCTGTCCCAAGTTGAGGTCGTAAAAATCTCCACCATTATTAATTCACCACGCGCTGCTGAAGATTCAAAGCCACGACTATGTGGACCCACGGGATTGGAGTTGAACGCTCACCTCCACTCATCTAAGGAAGGAAGGTGGCAGGATGGTTAAGACGTTTGCCTGCCAACAAGTTAACCCTGAGGTTCTGGGTTCGATTCCCAGCCTCGCCCTTTCTTCTCAGTTTGACAAAAAAATCGAACTGAATGTCAAAGTCCTTCGGATGAGACTATAAACCGAGGCCCCGTGTTCGAACGCATGCAGAACATCTTGCGCACACGTTAAATCCTGTTCTGCTTTTCGGAAGAGTAGGCCATTGTGTGCCGTGGAAACAGAGACAAAATGTACAAAACCGCATACTCACGGGGACTTGATGTAAAAAAAGCACATGAGTGCTTATTCCATTATCCTCGATATAAAAGGATAAATGAATAAATCTGTAGCACCCGTTCTTTAACGTGCCCTAAATGCATGTTGCACACATGACGTCAGTCTATCGTCCGAATAGCTGGCACCTGGACCACCATTTACGATCTGGATGATAGACAGACTGGCTATGGACGGGGTTGGAACCAGTTGATTGCGGTCGCTCTCCTGGAAGAACCTCTAGTTTTTGTACATGAATGCGTCACCACTAAAGAAGTCCACAATACACGTTCTAGGTTTATGTATTCATTTCTTTTTTTTTTTTTTTTTTTTTGGGGGGGGGGGAGGTAGGTGGCTGCCTTTGTGTGTGTGTGTGTGTGTGTGTGTTTATTTTCATTTTTTGCTTGTTTGCTGCTTTTTTGTGTCTAAAACCGGTGGCAGATCTCAGTTGTGATCGAGATTCTTCTTTATTTCTTAATTTGAATTTATTTATTTTTTACTCAAAGATATTCAATTCATGAGACTTGTTGAATAATTGATTTGTTGCTATTGGGTGTTCCCCATCTTAGTACCCTGGGGGTCACCCAGAACATGCAATCTGCCTCGCTCATTACTCCTGGGAATAACAGTGAGATCGTAAGTATACAGCGGATGAGAAGTTCGCGTGTATGGTCGTTTTCAAGAACCTCACAATATAGGCAGTCCTACCCCAACCTATTGAGAAATATTAAATAACTGATCCGACTTACAAAGTATTTCCTCCACGCTAATGCTGTTTCTTCTTCTTCATCATCATCATCGAACGCTCAAGACAGCAACTATTGTTGTCTGTCATATGAGCGAAAATGCGTTGTGCTGCTGCCATTAGGCGCCTGACAAGCTAGGCTCAGCCCAGCTAACTTTGGCACAGCAGAGAATTGTTATACTTTAAGTCTTTCTGGCGAAAACAGCCAGCAAATATGGAGCAAGAAAGCAGCAAATAGACAAGAAGGTGACGGGAAGAAGAAGGGACAAGGCAGAAACAGGAAAAGATAGAAAAGAAGGAATTTCTAGCACAGAATTTCCAGGAGGTGGTGAAGTTATTTACACTGACAGACGCCGGCATCCCCACGGGGAGCTCATGCTGTTTTAATTGTTTCACCTACCATAGCGTGTGTGTGTGTGTGTGTGTTTTATTTATAATTTTTTTTATTCTTTTATATCGAGGATAATGGAATAAGCACTCATGTGCTTTTTTTACATCTAGTCCCCGTGTGTATGCGGTTTTGTAAATTTTGTCATCTGTTCCCACCGGCACACAATGGCCTACTCTTACGAAAAGCGGAACAGGATTTAACGTGTGCGCAAGATGTTCTGCGTGCGTTCGCACACGGGCCTCGGTTTACAGTCTCATCCGAAGGACTTTTCGGAGAGTGGTGTCTGCACAGGAATCGAACCCAGGTCGTCAGATTGCGGCGCAATGTTCTAACCACTAGGCTATCCCGTCTCCCACGCGTGCGCGCGTGTGTGTGTGTGTGTATATGTGTGTGTGTGTGCGTGCGTGTGTGTGTGGAGAGAGAGAGAGAGAGAGAGAGAGAGAGAGAGAGAGAGAGAGAGAGAGAGAGAGAGAGAGAGAGAGACTTTCTTGCAAAAGTTTGTAAAAATTTCAAAGAGCACTCACTACCTCCTAAAAATTGTTGTACAAATCTGAACGCGCGCGCACGCACACACACACACACACGGCACATGACACGACACACACCAGTGTTCACCTTCCATGGATTTTCACTATTCATAACTTCATTTCAGTCAACTCCAAGCTGAACTTTGGTGAAACAAAGTCTTTTACTTCCAGCGTAATTCCAACAGATTTTTTTTTTCAACAAGACATATATCTATCACAAGCAATACCCTCTAAGTCACTGTACAAACAGTTCACAACTTTTCACGACTTTATTGGTGTATTTGCTCTTCTTTCAGAGGTAACAATTGGAGTCCAAACAAACAACATCATCATGAATAGTTACCAACGACTGGGACACTTTTTTTTCTGTTGTTTTATTTTATTTGCAATGGAGTTCAACTGTTGTTGAAAGATCACAATGTAACTGGGATACCACAAAGCATGGGTATACAGAAACAAGTTTGTTTGGATTTTTTCATAGTAGACAGGGACTCTTTTCAACAGGAGACATATAAGCTTTAGTTGTTGAAATGCAGATTTTTTTTTTTTGGTAGTACATAGTATTGTTATCAACAGAAAGATCTACTGAACATGGGAATTTTAAGTGTCTTTTGGTGAGAGAGAGAGAGAGAGAGAGAGAGAGAGAGAGAGAGAGAGAGAGAGAGAGAGAGAGAGAGAGACAGACAGACAGACAGACAGACAGACAGACAGACAAAGGGGATAAAGACAGAAAACAGAGAGAGAGAGAGAGAGAGAGAGAGAGAGAGAGAGAGAGAGAGAGAGAGAGAGAGAGAGAGAGAGAGACAGAGAGAGAGAGAGAGAGAAAGACACAGAGGAGAGAGAGAGAGAGAGAGAGAGAGAGAGAGAGAGAGAGAGAGATACTGATTAAGACTGAGAGCGGCTGAAAAAGACTTACTGCAGGCAAATCAAGATTAACCAAAAATTATATATGAAATAAACCAACAAGTATTCAAACCACACTTTAAAACTTTTTTTTAAAAACCCAAACACAAAACCTCAAAAAGAAAAAAAATACATTTCTTTTAAATCTGAATCAGTCTGTTAGGACAAGATTCAATCACCACTGTCCTTGTGTTATGTTAAGTCACATCAACCTTAAAACCACTAAGTAGTTTCCAACATCATCACCAGTCTTTACCAAATCTGTCATCTTCAATGAACTTTTTGATTCCTGTACAGAAACTGGTATTAAAAACAAGTAACAAAAGAGCTTAAATACTGTAAAATAAAATGTAATGCACAACAACAAAAATCCACACTTGCATCCATACTGTCACATAAAATGTAAGCTTTGACAAGCTCATGATCAATGATGACCTTACATCACCAATGAGCACCCATGTCCTTACTTGTACATCCCCTTTTTGATCTATATTATTTCTACAATACTGTGACATATTATACAACACAACACAAAAACAAAACCCCTTTGTAATTATTCAAAAACCACACAAAAATATGAACAACTGAAATATTATAATACACATTCACTTAATGCATAAAACAATGCTATACACATACATTATAAACAATAATTTTTCACAAAACACTTAAAACTTACAATGTTAACAATCTTGCATTAGTCTGGTAATTATGCTTGATCAGTGCATTTGCCAGTACATTACTGTAAAAAACAGTTTAAAGGAAAATGAAACAATGAAATTG
Organism: Rapana venosa; assembly: GCA_028751875.1. Lineage (NCBI taxonomy): Eukaryota > Metazoa > Mollusca > Gastropoda > Neogastropoda > Muricidae > Rapana > Rapana venosa. The sequence goes on along the minus strand of CM054144.1, from coordinate 22,586,523 downwards.
ATGCACCTACATATTGAGGAAAAAATATTCTAATTAGTTTAAGCTTGAGAAACATTTACATGTAGGATGGCTACATTTTTAAAGCAGTACTACTTTACACACTATATGACAAAAATACAAGAGAGAGAGAAAAAAAAAAGCTTAGCTGCAAGTGCTCTATAAGCAAATAGCACAAACTAATGTTACAATCATTCCATCTTCGGATTTCGTCTTGTAAAATACATAAAGAAATGGCTGTGTGACTTATTACTGATAATATAAGAGAGATAAAAAATAATAGGTAAAGATAACTTTTGCTTCATATTGTACATATACTGCCATTTTTACACCGCAGAGAAGTGTGAAACTGAATGCATGTATGTAAAAAGGAATCTAAATTTTGGGATTGATCTTCTAACTAGGGGATACCATCAACTAGCCCCAGCATTCATGTTGTTTTACAGAGACAATGACACAGTATGCTGGGTATGTTCTTGCTAACCACACTGCCGGCCATAACAGCCCTCATCTTCCACAGCCTGTGGTTCTCCTGCCATGTAGTCCATTAATGCAAAACCGTTTTGATATTCAAAGCATAGTCATTTTCCATTTTTAAAGCACAGCCATATAGTGTTTCGACTGTTTTCACAGCATAGCCATTCACCAAATTCAAAACACAGCCCTGCTATCCATTTCAGAGCATAATTGGTAACCAGCTTCACAGCACTACACACTGGGGCTTTCCCTCCTACATCCACCTGACAGACACTGACACAAAAGTTCAGGTCTTTAGTGCCTGTAACAAAAGGCACCCATAGGCTGCAACACCATGACATATCGCTCTAGCAGATGGCAAATGCCTTCATCAACCAAACACTCCTGGGACTTGAACTACAGCCTTCACATTATCCTTCCGCTATCTCATGACATTGCCATTGTGTCTGTCTCAGCGTAGATAAATGCAATTATTCCTAGAGCACTGGAAAACAGTTATCTCAATCCCAGTCTTTGAAAGTACCCATTTCCTACCTGATGATGCAGTCTAAGTGTTTTAAAGAAGGAATAATGACCTGCCAGGATCAAAGATAGATTGGAAGACCACTTTACACATTGCAACAGCTGGTATGTGTGAGAAATGATAAGTATTATCACCAAACTGTTATTTTAACTTTATCATTATTATCATTAACATGGAGTCAGACAACAAGACATATGCATCTGCAGAACAAAACATGCTCAGATAACAAAGCTAAAAATGTTAACAAACAATTTCAATTTTGCAGACTGACACAAAATCCTATCTACTGTACACAACAATGACATTTTTTTCTAAATCCCTGATAAAACCCAAATACACACACACTAGCATGTTAACAAATATGTTTCAAGCATTTCAAAGCAGATTCGATACACCAATTCCAAAGAATTCATTTTTCCCCTTGCAGATGTGTACACCAACCAGTAAGACTGGACTTTCATTTTTCTTCAATGCCGAAGAAGTTAAACTTTGTAACAGCTTCTATCACAATCCTTTCACTGAGGGGAAAAACGTAGGAATGAATTTGTACACCAACCTGCAGCCTTCACCTCTCAAGCAATCAGCAAATACATTAAAAACAACAGATTATATCTAAAAATAAAAAAGAAGGAAAATATCCAGAAGAAGGAAAAAAATAAGAGAGATCAAGACCAGCTGAGAGAAAAAAAGAAGAAAACTAAAGTAAGAAAGATTGTATAGCAAACTTCAAATTTTTATCCAGTTGATTTTTCCTTTCTTCCAATCACCACTTCTGCTTCCTCTTTAACAGAAATACCTGTCCATACAGATTAATTAAAAATAAACACATTCATTACAGTAGCCTTTATCAAAAGAAAGTGCTTATCGCAAAGAGAGAGAGAGAGAGAGAGAGAGAGAGAGAGAGAGAGAGAGAGAGAGAGAGAGAGAGAGAGAAAGACAGACGGACAGGCAGATGGAGAGAAACAGAGAGAGTGAGAAAGGCAGAGAAAAGGTGAGATTATTGCTTTAATGGTATTTCTCAGCACACTATATGGGAGAATGCCATTAAGAAAACACATTCCTCCTTTTCAATAAATAGGTCAATACATATCACCACAAGAAACAATACATCATCACATTTTTAAGACAGAACGTGTTCGCTTGGAAGTCTAAGGCAGTGTTACATACAAACAGACCAATGGCCAGCAAGCACTCACATACACACATACACATATTCAAGCAAAATATACACACAGATGGAAGAAGTTTCTGAGCAGATTGGATTCAAAGACACTAAGGGTATCGTAATACAACAACAGGAGTGACGTTCAGTCTCGCCGCCAAGCGTTCAGTTCAAAACGACATCACCACCTCAACAAACGCTTGTGTACACATTGTATAGGTCTCCAACTGAAAGACTTAAAGATGCTGATAACAAGTAATAATACTACACTGGCTAATAAACACAAACCGAAACATATGCATAGGTCTTTAAACTCTAATCAAAAGGGACGAATCTCATACTCTGAACCACAGTGGTACAGAAAGCTTAAGTTAGACAATCAAGTAAATGATTTCTCTACCATCTGAGTTATTGAAAACTGCAGTTTTCATTAATACAGTTATTGTCAGTTTTGCCAGCTTTCAACTTCATTTGAGTCTTCTCAGAGTGTTGTCAAATGATAAAGCCAGCAAACCCTCACAAATACATGCTGAAGAGCGAATTTTTAGCTGCACTCCCTCACTCAATCGGTAAAAAGACACTCGGGTAAGTTAGTAACTAATGAAATTAAATAGGCCACAGAACTAAGTTAGTGTCAATAGTTTTGTTAAATTAGAGTCTGTGTATTTGGTGGGCGACTTAGGGTTTTCCCCCCTTGATAAGAGGAAACAAATCCTTTTGGCCAAGATGCTCAGTGTGTGATAAAGTGATACTGATGCTGGAAATGTGACCTTGTGATTAAAAAAAAAGAATACGTGAGGTGAATGGTTCTCTTTACATGACTACATCAAACTAACTATATATTGAGGAAGGAACCTATCTCTTCTGCACTGAACCAGAGGTGTAATCTTTTGACTTCACTATGTACAGGAAAAGCTCATCTTCTATGCAGAACATGGTTTAGTACACACAACAATGGAAACTTGTATTCTTGGCTGAACGGTTTTGACGATATATTTGTTCTATCCATTCATTATACCCAAAAATATCAATACATTGTTTTTAAAAAATGTCTTTCCATGAAGTGTTTCCTTATATTTTTCACTACATCCGTTGAAATGTATTTTCTTATTTTGATAGAAAAAAAAAATCACCTTAACACCACACAGTATGTGTGAACAATCTTCAAACTCTGGTTTCTACAAGGTTGGTTTACATAAACTTTTCTATGCATTTCTTCAAGAGACTATACTCCAAACTAAAAATCTGATCAATAGAGGGGGGAAAAAAATCATCAAAATAAACAAAAGTACCTTGCCGAACTCTGATCAATTTAACGCTACCACTTGAGTATGTCAACCAAACACCTCTTTCTTTCACTTCTTCTGTCTCACACACACACACACACATGTACACTACCCCTTATTTCACATTTCAATGAAGAACAGCAGAAACTGCTGCTGTTGTTGCTGAACGTTCCCCGGCACCCAATGCCCCCATTCTTCTCTATGACAACTACTTAAGTACAGATCAGAAAGTTTCTCCAGGTGTTTCTTGTCCTTCACACCCATAAACTAAATCTTGTTCGCCATGTCCTCATCTTTTTACATGTCAGAATGACAAAGACACAGCTGTGGAAACCTAATGGTAACTATTTATAAAGTTGTGGACTACATTCAAAATGAACACTGACAGAATTAATAATCCATGGACCGACAAGTTTTTAAACAGCTGCTGAACACTCTCCCACACCCCACTCCTTTCAGTTCATAGTCTACAGGCCTCTGAACAATCCAAAATGTGTGTTTTTCTTTTTGTCACCATTTTCATCCAAACAGATGAACAAATAAATAGATAAAAGGGAGGGGTACTTCATGACTGAAATACATATTTTCAGCTTTGTACATTTCATAAAACACTCTTTCCCCTTCAATTTACACTGGTAGAATTTATTCCGTGTCCTTGATGCTCTGCATCCCTTGCTTGCAGTTTCAAACTGGCCTGTGGTACAGTACAGTGCCATGAACTTGCTGCCAAGCAGACATAACAATGCAGTAACAGACTATTATCATTTTCTTTCTTATTGCTTTCTTTTTTCGTTATGCAAAGAATAACAGCAAGTGTAAGGCAAGCTTCCACATGGAATGTTTATTCCTGGCTCAAAGTTCTGTTGTGATAGTGAAACTCTTGTGTGTGTGTGTGTGTGTGTGTGTGTGTGTGTGTGTGTGTGTGTGTGTGTGTGTGTTGTGTGTGTGTGGTGTGTGTGTGTATGAGTGTGTGTGTGTAAATGTGTGTGTGTATGTGTGTGTGTGTAAATGTGTGTGTGTGTGTGTGTAAATGTGTGTGTGTGTGTGTGTGTAAATGTGCATGCACAAGCATATATGTATGTGCAGTGAGTGTGTGTGTGGGGGGAGGGGGTGCATGTGCAGGCATATATATATATATATATATATATATATATATATATATATGCCTGTGGGCACACTGATACAGCAACTATGTACATGAAAGTATAAGTGTGTATGTTTCTGCATGCAAGCACACAGTCACATGCTTGTCTGCTTCTTGCAACTGGAGGGAAAGACTTTTAAGTTCCAATACTGGAAAGAATCTTATCTCTTGTACACCACCTATTTTTGTCGTTGCATCATTCACTATTGCTAAGAGATAACTGGTATTTCTTTAGTGGAAATAGGCTGTTTCCTTTTACTTGCATTAAATAAATGAAGAGTTCAAAACTAGGGTTGTCGGCATGCTGCTCGTTTTCTGCAAGCTTTTGGGCTGAAAGCCAGGCTTTCCTCAAGCGATGTGGCAGAGACGTAACTCATGACATGGCTCACGCATTAGAGACTAGACACATGAACCCCGAGTCTAGTGGTTTCATCGATCCGTATGTTCCCACACTTCAGTCACACATGCAGTCTTGGATCTAGCAGTTTTATCAACTCACCTGTTTAGATCAGTTGACACAAGTACATGAGTTAATAAAACCAATGGAAGCAAGCCACTCTGACCACATCACTTAAAAAGTTTGCAGAACACAAGCAACATGTTAATGATAACTGTAGATTTTAAAAAAAATCTCCATTTATTTCATTTGGAAGATTTTGTTAACACATTGCATCCACAGATAAACATGCGAGTAAATACAAAGAGAAAGGAAAAATGGGGAGAAAATTCAAATGAGATGACAGACAGATGAAGATAAAGTGAGAGAGAGAGAGGAGAGAGAGAGAGAGAGAGAGAGAGAGAGAGAGAGAGAGAGAGAGAGAGAGAGAGAGAGCCTGACAATGGAAAGAAGAAGTCAGAGACCATAAAACAAAAATCAGTCAACATAATCAAAACTAGAAAGAAAATACAATAAAACAATGCCCCCCCCCCCCCCCCCCCCCCCGAAAAAAAGCAATGCAACCAAATCTCAACCCATACTAGCAAAGCTAACATGTTGCAAAATTCAAATTTCGGCATCAAATCTACGTTTCGAAAAGAACAAAAGAACAAAAAACATTCAAATCAAAATCAAAATTTCCAAGCAAACTGTACATCTGTTATATCAATAATCAACTGCATATCTATCACCAACAGAATAATACAGCAAACCAAAACTGAAAACCAAAAATCAAGTTCTAAAAAATGTAACACAAACAACTAAAATCATAAAAGTGATTTTAAAAAAGATGCTCAACTGGGCTTTCTTTTTACACAGAAAAAAATAATCCCAATCCATCAAAAATAGTCTTATCATGGACCAAGAATAACGAAAACAGAGGGCAGTTTGAATGATAACGACAAAGCATCTAAAATGGAGAAATTTTAAAGATATGCGCAATCTTTCTCTGACTATACGGCTATAACATGGATTTTTTTTCCTCCCCCCCCCCCCCCAACCCATCCCAATCAAAATGCTTCCATAGTTTCTTAAAATTACACAGTACATATTTTGACTAACTATTTCATTCACAAGGTATTCCTTTGGAATAAAACATACTGTTTATTTCATAAGATATATATATATACATGTACACAGTTTTATTCTTATTTACAAGGAACATGAGTGAGAAGGGACTGGGAGGCTCCCAACTTTAGGATCATACAGTGAACAAGTGAAAATGCACAAGCGACAAGTGAGATCATCTGAAATCTGACTTTTCATGACTGGAATATCAATGACATAAACAATGGCAACATAAACTGAAGCTCTCACATCCCCAAAGGCAGAACACACAACACTAAAGGAAGGAAGGCTAGGATAATCGGGATGCAGAAGGCCAAAACTACAAAGATAATAGTGAAGGATGTGGGGGAAAACCATAAAATGAAGATGCAAGAAACAAATCCACCATATATAAGAATAGAGGAAAACAGACAGAAAAGTGTACAGGAATTTAGACTTTAACTATATTTAAAAAAACAACCAACAACTTATATTTCTTTCAGCATTAAAAAAATCCCATTATGTGAAATAATGCATCTTGGCTTATTGTACACTATAACAAGAAGATATTAGTACACAAACACTGAGCAATACTGTTTCCTAACCACTCCCATCCCCCCTCCCCTCAACTTTCCCTAAACGCACATTTATGCCTGATTTCAAACATTCTATGACTGCACCAGGGCAGACAAGAGTATGAACCATCTTAAGGATCTCCATGTACTCTTCTACTGTCATAACAATTTGCTAGGCCTCTGTGACCAGGCTGACTCCAAAGGCGAATATTTTGTTTGTTTGTTTTGTTCAATCACCGAACTAGCCTTAATCATGCTTCTACAAATGTTTTCTTCTTGCTGGTGGAAAGAGGGGGAGGGAAGAGACAAAAGGGAAAAAAGCAAACATACAACAATAACAAAAATCATCACCAATACAGATATGACTGAGAACCAGCAGACAAAAGGAAGGTTTGCTTTGTTGGTGGGGTGTTTTTTTTTTTGTTTTTTTTTTTTGGGGGGGGAGGAGAATGGGTACCTGATGGACATGGTAAAGTCATGCTTGACAATCTGTGATGGGTTTCTATGTGATGTCTCTCTCCTCGAGTAATTCCCTTGTGACTGTATCTCCTTTACACATTTTTGTTTTTTCTCTGTGTGTGTGTGTGTCTCTCTCTCTCCTGTTTTTGAAAACAGAGCTCTACAATGTTTTAATTCATGCACTTAATTAAGCAGCTACACTCCTTGCCTTGCTATGGTGTATATTCCTTACTATTCACATTTCTACGAGCTAGAAAATTTATCAACATAAATCTTTACATTTATAATAAGATTTGGTAGAATAAAATGATCATAGAGAGGTGACAATAGCTGAAACATATGCTATTTTGCTTTGTGAAACAGTAATATGCTAAGCAATTCAAACATCACAGTCACACGTTAAGAACGATTGCCTACTTTGGCAATAAATGTTTCCAATCACCAATTTAAAGCTTTTCAATCACAATTTACATTCTATATTTCAACACGTGGCAACAAGTGACAATTACAGGATGTTATCATCATGAGGGTGACATCCTTTCAACTGTTAGACTGTCTACAGTACAGGTATGCTCACACCAAAGATGGATGGAAACAGATGGCTATCACGGAATGACGTCGCGATGAATGCACAACACTACACAAACGGCAAGTTGTCCTCTATTCTCGAACAGTGAAGGGTCAAACCTGACAAGGCCATGGAACACCACCACCATAATCTCTTGCCGCGACTGCTGATTTTCCCATCTGAATCAGGCAACACTGAATGTTTAAGTCTGTGACCATGATCTATGTTCATGTTTGGTATGAACTTACCCTATGGCTTTAGCAAGCAATCAGCTGGTGTTGATGAGTCTTGAGCTTCAAAATTTAGCACCCTTTGTTAAAGTGGTGGGGTAAAAAAATGTCTTACAAAAATAGATTAAACTTGTGATGCTGCCTATCACCAAGACAATACATGTGTGATGGTTCATTTTGCTATGGTGTGCATGTGTGAGTGTTTATTTTATTATTCTTTAATTTCAAGAATAATGAAATAAGCACTGATGTGCTTTTCTACATCCAGTCCCCATGTGTATGCAGTTTTGTAAATGTCATCCGTTCCCACGGCACATAATGGCCTGCTCTTCCGAAAAGCAGAACGGGTTTTAACGTGTGCACAAGATGTGTGTGTGTGTGCGTGCGTGCGTATGTTTGAGTGGTTGTCTGTGTCTGTATGTCTGTGTATGTGTCTATATGCTTGTTTGAATATGAATGCATACACTTTCATGTGTACATATGTATGTGTGCAGCCGCATACGCCTGATAGTTTGAGTGATCAAAGATAAATAAAGGGATTAGTTTTCAGCTTAGACAGGAAATAACTAAGGTAAAGGGGACATGCTAAATAGTTACTTGCACATTTTTAAAAAAACATTCAAAATAAAATCAGACAAACCTCCAAGGGCAAAGGGCAAATGGTAAGGCCTTCACATATTCAAGCATCTACAAACAGTATCCAGAGCAAAACACAATATCTCCCAAAAATAATGTATCTCATTTCTGTCTCCTTTTCTTTCACTTTGGTTTTTGGGGGTGGGCGGGCACGGGTAATCACAACTGCAAAGGAAGAACACGACAGCGTGAACAAGCACTAGCGGCATCCCAAAAGAGTATAGAAAAAGCTGTAAGACACAATGCAAAGGCTACAACCAGCACACCACACTTATGGCTTCTTCCTCGATCTTGTTTTTCCATTAGCTAATCTCGAAGGCAATCCTGAAAGGACAAAGAACATGCCACTCTCTCTATTCTCTCTATCTCTCTGGAAGATCTTCAACACGTTTAAGCTAACAATGCAAAAAAGCTGAGCTTGCTCTTCTCGGACACACTGACTTATATATTTGGATAAAAGGCATAAGCAGGTTTGAGGAAAAGATACAAGCTCAAAAAGAGTGGTGGGAGGTACGGGTTGGAGTAGAATATGGGTGGGGGTGCAGTATAAGTCTTCTTAAAACATCAGATACATTATTCTTTGCTGAATATATGTTCATCATAAACCTTTGAAAATGAAAAGTCTGAATAATTTGAACTATTCCTATCATGTGGGTTGGGTTTTTTTTGTGAATCCCCACAACCCAGTGCTTCTGTGAAAGCAGCAAATAATCTATTAAAACACAGAGTACAAGATGCTATGCTTTTCTCACACACACACACACACACACACACACACACACACACACACAAATAACCTTAAAACATTTTGAGCTGGAGAACTTTCATGTTCATCTTCATGTGTTTGGGAGCAAGCAAAACTTACAAATACAGGTGGGTGATTAATAGACATTTTAGACAGAAAACAAAAAGTCTTATGATTTATGCCCATCTAAATAATGCCATTTTCAAGCTAAAACCAAATACTTTCTTCCTCAACTCTTGCCCTTGCCCCCCTCAAAATTGTAGGCCATTTCTTTTTAAATCTGTTTTTCGCAATCCTATTCTTAGGCAGCGACAAGGCTGTCTTCTGACCTGGGGCTGATCAAAAATAAGAACTAACATTTGAAAATTTACAATCTCTTACAGAATTAATGATTCATGTATGAACTTGATCAACTTTAATCTGAACACAACAAAACTATCCAACATAAATAACAGCAGAAGCAGTTGAACAATAACACTCATGCTCATCTGCTTTCACATCATTCAAAAAAGTCTACAGAGATTAACATAGCACAATGCATGAGTCCAATAAAACCCCAAACAGGCATAAAACAAACCAACACACAATACACCATCTTCCTCAACATCTGCAAATTCATGCTGCATATAAAACTGATACATTTATGGTACTTTCAAAATACAAGCAAATAATTGTTCAAGTCAAACCGTGAAGAACATGCTTGCTCCACTTTCAAAAAGAGAGAGACAAGTGTAGCCATACAGAAATGAAAATAAGAAATAAGATATGAGAATAAGAATGGTGAAAAAAGATGAAAGGGAATAAGAAAAATATGACTATGATGAAAGACAGAGAATGATGAGTCAACCTCAAGAAAAGCAGAGGACATGATCCATATCTGGTCGACATGTAATGACACCAATGAGATTTTAATGGTCCATTTTTTGAGTGATTAAAGGTGTCTGCTGAATTGGTGGAAAACCTGTATCAACTGAAAAAGAAATAAAAAGTATCTGACCCCTTTTTCACAAGTGGTTTGGGGGAGTGGGGGGTAGGGGGGTGTTGTTTTGGTTTTTTGGCAGCTGCAGCAGCGAATCTGTTAAACACACACACACACACACACACACACACCCTGAAAAGCAGTAAAACCTTACCCTCCAAAACCACCGAAAATACTTTGGAACCATTTCTATGGTGTTGTGAATGTCCACTATTCAGTGTACATTTGCTGCATTTAAAGAGCCAATGGTACTGAATCAGGAAACATTTCAAATCAGTTACTTCTTGTTGAAACTGCATCAAGTCTTCTGAACTTCACACTTTCCTATGTGTTAGAATGTGACATGCTATTGTGTGAGTAGTGTGTATGTGAGTCTGCACATGTGCATGTGTGTGTGTGTTTCCTTGACAATAAAAGAGGGTTTTTTTTGTTTTTTAACCAGTCTAACTCCAATCCTATTTATACACATACACACACACGCATGCACACACACACACACGCATTAAAAAACCCATAATTTTTCTCTGCCAATAACCACTTGCTATTTTCCACTGTAATTTATGTTACTTTTCACATCGGTCTTTAAAATTCAGGTGAGGGGAAGGCAGAGCCTGTAAAAGGGGTTAATGTCACACTCTAATCTTGGTATCTAATTTATTTCATAAGTCTATCCCTAGCATGGGATGCAAATCATCACAATGACATTATTGTACCTGTGCTGGAGGTTAGCAGGGTATTACAAGCATCCAGCCATCCAGGTATTGTAATACTACATTCTTAAACGTTAAGAACGACTAGGCAGAGAAAAAAATCCTCAAAACGCGTTTTTGACAGAAAACACTTTTTATATGTATATTTTTTTAAAGCCTTCAAGACTCAGTGAACTCGAGATCATAGATACATGGCAATCTCTGAAGCTGACAAGAATGGTTTAGATTTTTATCATGGCACAAAATTTAGCAATACTCCACATGATGGGACTATGGAAGAAGGACATTGTGATGATTGGCCTCATCACATTTGCCTCAGTGACACACTGTAGTTTTGTCAAGTGTCCTGAGAGAAAAACATGGCAGAAAAACTGATAGGACTGGAAAAGTAGGGAGGGGAAAAGTAGAACGGTGGGGACTGTGTGGATAATAAATGGAGAAGACAGTGTGGCATTTCCGAATAAAAGGGGAAAGTCAAAGGAAGATAGGAAAGAGGGAAGCAGGAGCAGTATATTTCACATCCTCCATAAAAGGAGGGGGTGCAAATAGGCCAATAACAGGTACAGTTATTTAGAAGTTTAGTTAAAAATTCACAGATGTGACAATTTGGTTTACACTGCCTCAGCATGGAGCTAAATCATTCTCACTTTTTGACCCACGTTTACTGTGTGAACATTTTCAGCAGACACCATTTAACTCTCCAGCATGTTCGTGCAACAAAGCAGAGAATACTCCGCTAATTTTGGGTTGTTGTTTTTTTTAACAACAAAAAGAAAAATCTGAACAGCAGAGAAAAATCAATCAATCTAATGATAAATATTTGAAGCCTTCAGTGTTGAAATTGTTGCCATTGAGGTTTTAATGCTGTTGCAGTTGGGTAGTTCACCCTCCTGTCTGATTATTACCCTTTGCAGATATACAATGGCACCAAGATCAGTCTTTGATTTTTCCAATTAAGTAAAGTCTGCTCTTGGTGTGTAGGTGGTACATGGTTAACTCCCTTTGGGAATTGCAAGACAAAGACGAAGGCACTAGCAAGTCATGATTGTCTGTCACTGCATGTTTCACTGGGCCTACAGATACTCAAAACAACAAAAGATTTGTTCTCACTGACAAATACAGCTTTTTCTTTTACCTATAATATAAAAGTATGCCTCTGGGCTACTGTTTTATTATTCATTAGATGATCTGTTTGATGTCAGTATTATAGTTAGTAGCTTTGCTTTTGTGCCGTTTTACTTTTCTTCCAAACTCTGTATTTAATCAACAAATGTTTCCTAAACTTCTAAATCCACATCTCAATTCTCATGTGCCTGCCATAATGAAAGCCGGGATAAGAGGTGAATACATCAAGGTTAGAATGTAAGAAGTGTGTCAAACAGGAACAGACATTCAACAAAAACTCTTGCGAGTTGAGAAACCAAAAACATGAAGTCACCATAAACAATATTACAATGAAGCAAACTAAATAAAAGGTGCAATGCCTATGAGATACGAAATCAAACAAAAAACATAGAGAGCATGAAGAAAGCAAGGAAGACAAATAAAGATCATGTACAATGGGTTACATGGCAAACATTGACCCACAGGTGGATGAGAGCTGAGCGCTACATGTTTCACAACACAGTTGTAACTGCACCAGCCAGCAAATGTGCCACACATCACACATGCTGGAAAACAAAACCCCATTATCACATTCAAAACAGTGGAAACATCAACAATTATGACACACCAGAGTCCAAGCCACTCTTTTTTTTTTCTTCTTTTACTCTTTGTTTTAAACTGTACACAAATATACACACTTTCAACATTAATACCATGCTAAAACAGCTCTCCTTGAATATTAAAATCTGAAGGGAAATATTTTTCATTTAAACCAACCTTTGCAATCAAAGGACAATAAATAAAATATATATAATCTTTTCTTCTTCACAGGCATTCAGCTACTGTACGGTCCACTTTTATACTATCCAACATCACATTCCATCCTCTTCTCTCTCTCTCTCTCTTTCTGACACACATGGCATAAAAAGTAAGATGAAAATAAATTATACAACAGAGCAACCTCACCACTCCTTCTCGTCAACCATTCTCTCACAAATCCCCCTACCCCATGCACACGGTCAGGGCCAGGTCTATTTGTACTCAAACCCGTTATGAAGACTGGGCAGGTGAGGGGCGATACTGCCACGGGAGGGGCGGGCACACTTGCGCGCCAGGTCGGCATAGGTGGCACCATGCAAGAAGCAGACGAGGACGACAGTCATGTTGTCACAGCCCAGTCCTCCCATCTGGCAGTCCGGGGCCAGACAGCGCATCATCAACTCTTCACAGATCTGTCAGGAAAGGAAAGAGAGAGGTCAGACAGACAGGGTGTTTCTTCTTTGTTTCTGGTTTTGTTTCAGCCATCTTTCTTGAACTTTTCCTATAAAATCTTTCCATTCATGTTTATTAATTTCAATTTTGTCTCCACTTTGAACCACACCCAAGAGAATTTTGTTTGATCCATTTTTCTTAACTTCAATTAAGATGCACACTTAATTTCTTTTTTTTCTTCTTTGTCTTCATTGATCATGCACCCATGTTTATACTTAATCTGGTGAAACAATCTGAATGGGTATATCTTTCATACAAACGAATCAAACACACTACAGTGCAAATCCAATAATTTAAAAAATATGAAGGTAAAGGACATAACACATCAACAATGAAAAACACAATAAAGGGCCACAGGCATTCTTTTGTGTGAGCTTTGACAAATTCTACTCAACTCTGCAGCAGTAATTCTTTTTTGCTTACTGTTCTTTACCAGCAGACAAATGAGCAAGTGAAATGCAAAATTAAAAGCACCACTGGGCCATATGAAGAGCTCCTGGCTTCAGTGAAAAAAATGCAAGCTGAAGTAGTATGGACACGTCACAAGAACATCTGAATTGACCAAGACTGTCCTACAGGGAACAGTACAAGGAGGGAGACAAAGGGGCAGAGAGAGAAAATGATGGGAAGACAACATCAGAGAGTAGACTGGCTCTGAGCGGAATGATTTGCTACAGAAAGCAGAGGACCGCAGGGAATGGAGGATGCTCATTGCAAAATCTTCAGTGGTGCCTCCACGGTCTACAAGACTATGGGATAGGTGAGGTGAGGCCAACTGGCAGACATTGTTTGGCTTGAAACTTACTGCAGAGTGATGGACACTGGAAAGCTAACCCACCTTTTGGCAATTATAAGAGTGAACGTGTCAATAACCAATGACCAAAACTGAATGGTAACCTGCACTGGTAAAAGCTTAACCATGGGAAGGGAGGGAAGCAGGAAGCTGAGTGCAACACATGTAATCTTTAAACCACATGCATCACTTCCAAACTCTTCACTGTCAGCTGTCCTACTGCAACCCTTTATACAAAATTCTTGGGCACAAAAAAATAGACATAAACATCCATGACTGGAAAATAAAGACACAAAGCATGAATGAGCACATACACACACATAACACACCACTCAGACTAACAGACATGCAGGCAGACAATTACCCTTTGATACTGTACTACCCCTTAGTGAATCACTTACCACATCTGGCTCCATGCGCTGAGCAATGCGAGCACGAACAAAGTCCACCACCTCCTGGTTGGTCAGCACATCCCATATGCCATCACAGGCCAAGACAACAAACTCATGGTCTGGCGTGACCGGTTTCTCAATCACATCTGGGTATGCTGCACATAAATAACAACACAAAACCTGAAGAAAATGGAAAGTTGGTATTATAGTTTGCTGTATGGCTAGCAGACTTAACACAGCAGACGTAACATGTCAGCCTGGTGTAAGCTATAAGCACTTCACATTCACAGTTTAGGGCAAAATTATGGCTAGCCTTGTACAGGGCTGGATTCTTTTTCATTTTCAAAAGAACCGAATTTCTTCCAGCTTATAATATCTAATTCCTTCCTGTTTCTACTGCCAAGGTAGTTGCAAGCTTAAGCTGGCTAGGCTCCAGCAGCGGCTAAAACTCCATCTGGACAGTAACACATCTTTCTTTTTACCTATTTTCAACTCATTCATTTCACCACCGAATATATATGTGTATGTGTGTGTGTATATATATATGTAATTCCCATTTATTATTTTATTACTACTACTACTATTACTATTATTATCATTATTACTATTATCTCCAAAAGTTAAGTTTTCAAAATGCCGTTTGCTGGGGGTTTTTGGTTCTATCTTAAAAGAAGTACTGGATCTGTGGTTAACTCTTTTCCTCCTACAGTTGCTTTATTCAGATGGGTCAAATGATCAGACCCACACACACAAAGTTGTGCTGTTACATTGCCTTCCTCTGATGCTTGGTGCACTGCAACACGTGCGTGAACAAACTTTGAAACCAGGTCACAGGAAATCCTTTTCTGGACACTCTCATCAGCCTTTGTGTACACACAGTCAGCATGTTATTCCTGATAGCTTTGTGTGACGGATGACAGCTCAGTGGTAGCTTTGTTTAATGGAAAAAAGTTCAGTCAGTTTCTAGCTGTTGTTCAAAGCAGCAGCTGTTATGAGGATGTGTGCACACAAGCACACACACAAACATGCAAGCACAAATGCACACACACACACACACACACACACATGAACATCCATATTTAGAGCCACACACACACAATCAGCCAGAAAGTATTTTTCTCATTCAGAAAAAATGAGTAAGGTATTAAGAACAAATTACATAACACACAACACACACAACACACACACAACATGGCATAAGCATGCACACTGTCACACACACACACACACACACACACACATGAACATCCATATTTAGAGCCACACACACACAATCAGCCAGAAAGTATTTTTCTCATTCAGAAACAATGAGAATGGTATTAAAGAACAAACATTACGTACACACACACACACACACACACAGAGGCATAAGCATGCACACTGTACACACACACACACAACACACAACACACACAGAGGCACACACACATACAGGAACAAGCATGCACATGGTATCCACACTACACACACACTCGAAATAAAAGCAGAAAATAAAAATAAAATAATTTTTAAAAATAAACACACAAACACGAACACACAAATTACCTGTGACAATCTGTTCCTCTGGCCTTTTCTTCTCATTCTTCTTGAACACGAAATCCCCCAGAGCTCTAGACAAAGCCAAATTGCCTGCAAAACAAACCAATATTGTTACTTAATTAAACTGTTTCCACTGTGAATGACTTACGTATAAATCCAACAAACACAGAACATTGTTCTTGAATGAAACTGCTTCCACAGAGAATGACCTAGTTTTAGATCCAACAATGACAAGGCACCAAGTACTTGATCCCTTACTGACAACATTAGTAACAGTTGTGGCGTTTAAAATAAGTGAGACACCCATATGGAGAAACAATCACCACAGCACATACAGTGACTAGCATGTCCCCCATGAATTTCCAGGCCCTAAAGGCTCTGATACAAACAGGAATCCAATGGGATGACTTGAACTGTTTTGTGTCGCACAGCTCAGGGAAGCAGATGAAGACATGTATACACAGAAAATGAAAAGTTGGAGGGACAACATTGCAGAATGGACAGGGAAACCATTCGCAGAGAGCCAAGCTTTGGAGCATAACTGACATAGAAAACTGATAAACAGCTCTTCAATGCTGTGTCCCAGAGATTCCCAACAGAGTTACAGTAGGTGAAGGAGAAATAACTTTGACAAGCACGTAGCATATTTATTTTTCTTATATTTCATCCACTGTTACCAGACTAAAGGAAAAGATAAGGAACAAAATAAACAGTTGCAAAACAATACAGTTTTTTTGTTTTTTTTAAAGTGAACAATACTAATATACTTTCTTCACTTTTCAGTTTGAACTTCTAATTTCACCCTTAATTTTTTCTTTCTTCCAGACTGAATTCATGCGAGCAACAAACAACAGAATAAGATCACAACAATTCTGTAACAGCTACTGAACAATGTCTCATAAGTAACATTCTTAGAAACAACTATTTGGTAGTTAACATTCCTTGTGATGCTACTATGGTAACAACAGACATGGCAACAAGATTATCTGGGTTGAACAAATGCCAAGTTACATTTTCTAAAAATTGAAATCTCAAGTTGTAAACCAGTCACATCCATCTGGGGTAAAAGTAAGCCAACTAATGTACTTTTATACAAAAGAAATGTATAAAAAATTTAAAAATTACACCTTAGAAGATAAACTAGTCTACTGACACATCCACCTGTGACAAATTTAAGGAAATATTTCACCTACACTTTCTAAAAAAAAGTAAATAAATAAATAAAAGAAAGAAATCTCATGTATTTCCCTTACAATTTCTAAGAAATGAAATCTCATATAGTAAATCAGTCTACTTACTTACACATCTATCTCGAATGAACATACAGCCAAATAATTTACTCGCATTTTCTAAAACAAAAAGCAAACAAACTTTAAAGTACACACGCTTACATAAACATCCAAAACCAACAAAACAGAAATTCTAAGAAGGCACAGCTAATGAGACAAGCAGGGTCATCGCCAACCTACCATTGACGCGGTTGAACTCCACCCACCCCCCAGCAGCGATGATGCGCCTGGACTCCACCTCATTGCTGGGCTTGTGGTCAAAGGACAGCTGCTCTACCTCCCCTGCCACGCTGGCTACCGCACGCGAGTCTCCCACATTGCCCTGTTACGTCCCACACACAGTTTACTTCCAATACAAAAACGACCTTTCTTCTGCACAATCAACCTGCCTCTAAAATCCTGTAGCACCTCCTCTAATAAGCACATGAATTCACAACAGACATGGAGGTCTACCCAATACTGGGAGCAGGTTTCACGTGTTTTAGGCTTCTTTTCTTCCGTTTTATTTTGTGGTTTAAACTGTCTGGCAATAAAGTAGCCATGTCTTGATCTTGGGAAATCTCAATATGAACAAGGTCTTGTAAGATGTATACATGTGATGCTGTAATAAGATTATTGACAAACCTTATTCTCTCTCTCTCATTTTTCCCTCCAAAACATTTCAGAACCATCTTTTTCACACCCCTGTTCCAAATTTTAAAAAAGTGGGGTTTTTTTTTTATTGTTGTTGAGGTTAATTTCTGTGTGTGTGTATGTATGTATGTATGTGTGTGTGAGTGTGGTGGAGAGGGATCTCCTGTCCAAGCATTTATGGTTAGGTCTAAAATATCTTTGGGTCAATCACCACCACACCTGAACACTAAAATGATAAAATACTGTATTTCTAGCATTAATTATTTTGTTTTATTATAACTTTTAACAAAAATATTGATACACAAGTCTCATTTGCTTTGCATTGTTCTACTAAAAACAAAGGACCTCAAAATGACAACAATACATAGTTTTCAAGACTACACACACTGCACAGTTTAGCCCCCCAAAAATCAAAGAAAAATTCAATAGGAAGAACTCAGCAGTACTTACACAAAACATTTTGCCTTCTTTCAGGATGACAACAACTGCAGTTGTGCCTGCTAGGTCGTCTTTAAGCGTGTCATCTGAAACACACACCACTAACTGCCAACAATTCAGTAAGACAAAATGTTCTCTCTCAGTTATCACCACATAAAATAGTTCAACAGATACTGTGACAATAAAAACTAAGCTGAACAGTAAAAATTGCTGTGATAGTATGCAACACCTCGTTTACATTCTTGACCTAAAAGTACATCATGAGCAGACCTGACCCAATACTTTCAAATTTTGTAACTTTGACATTTCAAGTAAATACACACACACACACACACACAAACATAAACACACACACAAGCACACACATACACACACACACTCGCACAAGCACACAGACTTACATGCATACATACACACAGACATACTCTCTCCCTCTTTCTGGTGGCTGTAGTTCTAAAGATCTATCTAAAACAGACTTGAAACACCGACTAAGAATTGCTGCCCCCACACATTCTACATATGTTTCAGATGTTTTGCACGCCTGCTTTAAGTACTTGTTGTGACTTCTTCTGACATACTACAACTGACTTTACTCTTACACCTAGTCATTCAGAAAAAAACAACCACAAAACCAACAAGAAAAACCTACTTTTCAGATATAACTTTTTTTTCCATTGTATTCTGAAAGGCTGACCCTGGCGATAAAGTTAGAATATCATGTGACATTAATCTTCTCTGACATATTTTCCCATATCTTTCCTTTTATCTTCCCTTTTCTCTCTTCCCCAGTATTTAGTGTTGAACAAACCTTTCATCATCTCTTCATCAAGAGACAGAAACCCTTGCCGCATGGCTTCACAGACACTTCCTCGACCTGAAAACAAAACAAAATCAAGTTTTACATGAACAATACTATGCAGTAATTTGATTTTTTTTTATGGAATATGTTTATTTGATGCATGAAAATCATGCATTTTCCGTGTTAGGCAGTGTGCCATCTCTCAGAAAAAGCCAACTTAATTAACCCTCAATTAACCCTTTCAGTGCCAAGCCCAATTGCAACACAAATCGTAATGATTAACAATAAAATCCTAGCAAATAAAACTATCAAAGTATGTGAAACTAATGGAAAATTAATGCACTTACAATCTATTTTGATATTTTGAACATCATAACAGATCTAACAGTTTAACATTCCCCGTCAACAGGCAGTACCTTAACCTCTTAACTGCCCCGTGCAAGTGCACCCTATATGCCGGGGAATAAAATTCTTATGTACCACTGCTATGTTCATATCCCTCTTACTCAGAAACTACTACATGAATATTCCTGATAGTCTACCCAATGACAGTATATATATCGTAGACTACTTCGAGGCAAGCTCAAATTAGTTAGCATGATATTTCACTGCGAAAATATATTTAAAATGTAAAACATCGACCATAAATACGATTTCTTCATCACCACTGTCATTCGAGTACCCCCCATCTCAATAATGTCAAACATATGTCTAGGCCAAATCTCATTCATTGTTTTTTAAATACACGATCTCCTGAATCATACGCGATCGTTTTCATCAATGTTAGGTCAATCTAGAGTTTTATTTGCCACTTTCACAGCTGTGTAAAGTTATTTATGCCTTCAACAAGAAGTGTCAGCAATTTTGAACAAGAACTTCCCAAGCAGTCATGCATAAAAACACAAAATACGAGCGAAAAAACGATTGTTTTTGCCACGGTTTTTGCAGCTCAATGTTGCCAAGCAACAGGAGAGTGACCTCCATTAATTTTGGAGTTGTTTCCCTTTAACTGTAGTCAAGGAAGCAGGCTTGTTTACTTCGGTTCGACACCCCGGAAATTTTCCGGGTCGTTGGCGTATAGGGTGCACGTTTAGCCCCGGAGAATTTCCGGGGTAAGGCAGTCTAGTGGTTAAGGGTGTACAGCAACCCATGGTTTTTGAGAAGGTATAATCCGCTACAATACCTTCTGGGTGTACAGCAACCCATGGTTTTACAGTAGGGATAACCCAATACCATACCTTCTGGGTGTACAGCAACCCATGGTTTTAGAGTAGGCATAACCTGCTACCATACCTCCTGGATGTACAGCAACCCAGGGTGTCTGGAAAGGAACTCAACCTCTTGCCTTGTCGGCTTGTGTGAAGCACTAGGCGGAAATTCTTTCCCTGTGCTGTGGTTGCATAGCAGACCCACGATTTGAAGACGAACACTATGAGACTAC
Organism: Rapana venosa; assembly: GCA_028751875.1. Classification (NCBI taxonomy): domain Eukaryota; kingdom Metazoa; phylum Mollusca; class Gastropoda; order Neogastropoda; family Muricidae; genus Rapana; species Rapana venosa. Next base: position 22,565,849 of record CM054144.1, on the reverse strand, counting down.
TTACTAGGGTAGGCCTACATCTCTGATGTTGATAACTTAAGCTGCCTACAGAGGAGTCTGCCTATATTATGTGTAAGCATGTTTGAAAGAAGGGACAGTGCTTTTCATACAATAGATCTTGTACTTGAGGTGTGTAAAAGGCATGCACTCAAACATACAAACACATGCACTGCAGCTATCAGTAAAGAAAAAAAGGCCTGTTAGTGTTACTTTTTGCAGTGCACCTGTGTAAATTTGCACTCTCCTGCCAATACTTTGCTTTCTTTTCTTTTGATATAGTGATGATGAATGATGATGATGATGATGATGATGATCATCATCATCATCATCATTATCATCATCATCATCATCATAAACATCGACAGTGCAGGTATGACCAGAAGATCTGCCCTAAGCATATCAATCTGTCTCATGATGTGTCTGAAGTTGATGTGTCAAAAACTCCAGATCAGCAGCCTAGAATAGATCAATGTAATAGCACCCCCCCCCCCCCCTCCCCAAATGCAATCTCACAGATGATCTACATAGTAGCACGCCTTTGACATTGTGGACCTTCCATCCCCACCCCTACCCATTGAAAGCATCTTGGTGGGACTCTGTATGTGAGTGCGCATATGGACTCTGTAGTATACATGTAATAAATCAGAAGTGGAACAGATTGGCAAAATGCAAGAAATGGTCAGTTCCACCTTCAAGTCCTTCTCCCTTCCAAGAGAAAAAAATATGAGAGAGCAAGAGAAGGAACAACAAACACACACACGTGCATGTGTGTGTGTAATAAACTATATACATATATGTATACATTATATAATATATATTTTATATCTATATATGATATATATATATATATATACACACATACATATATAAATATACATATATATATATATATATATATATATATATATATATATATATATATATATATATATATGAGAGACAGAGGAAGAGAGACATACAGACAGATGACAGAGAGACTGAGAAGTAACAATTATTTTTGCTTTTTTTCTTACATTGTTCATAAAGTTATATATTGTATATTGCTCCTTTGCTCTTATTTTGCTTCCTTGTTTGCAAATGTGTAAGTAAAACAACAAACATATTTAGACTCTAGGTGTTCCCCATATTTGCTTTACATTCCTTAGGAAATGGGTGAGGGGGGAATATCATAATGATGTGATGGACTGACATCAGTCTCCCCACATATTTTTTTGTTCACGGTGTGTGTGTGTGTGTGTGCTTGTTTGTTTGTGTGTGTGTGTGTGCGTGCGTGCGTGTGTGTGTGGTGTGTGTGTGTGTGTGGCGTGCGTGCGTGCGGGGGGGGGGGGGGGGGGGGGGGCATACTCAGTGTAACTTTGAGTAGGTGAGTGTGATAAGTTGGAAGTAAAGCAGACTGAAAATACAGAGACATTTTTAGTCCAGCTCTCTATTCCTTCCCTCCCCACCCACCCCCAAACACACACACCACATCAACCCACCCACCCACCCTTACCACACACACACATACACACACAAACATGCATGAAAGCACACACACATGCACGTGCACGCACACACACAGAACAATACACACACAGACACACACACAGAACAACACACACACAGACACACACACATGCAGAAGAACACACACACATACCCATGTGCGCATGCACGCACGCGCACGCACACACACAGGGAACAACAACAACAAAACACACACACACACTCACTCACACACACGCACACAATTCCATGTGGCTGTTCCTTTGTTTATCATAGATTTTTGTTTATCATAGATCTATAAGGCTGATTGTTTCTTCGTAGATTTTTGTTTATTATAGATCTATGTGGCTGATTGTTTTTTCGTAGATTTTTGTTTATTATAGATCTATGTGGCTGATTATTTCTTTTGTTTGTTTCTTTCTCTCTTTTGTTTCTTCCTTTTTTAAAATTTCTATTTGTGTGTGTGTTTTTGTTTGTTTGTTTTTTACGGATGTCTTGACGAAGCTAAAAAGCAAAGATATCATGTGTTCAGTGTACTATCTGAAGTAAGAGTTTTACTTTGATACAGAGGGTGCAGGAAGTGAGACACTTGCCCACATACCCATGACAGGAGAGAGAGAGAGAGAGAGAGAGAGAGAGAGAGAGAGAGAGAGAGAGAGAGAGAGAGAGAGAGAGAGAGAGAGAGAGAGAGAGAGAGACAGACAGACAGACAGACAGACACACAGACAGTTTACTGTGTGTGCTGATTTTTTTTTTACCTCTCAGAAGCTTATTCATATTTCAGAACACTGTCACTGTGTCAGTCTATACAAAGTCAAAAAGTAGTAAACATCTGTATCATTGCCTAACCCCCCTCCCCCCAACACACAGACAGCAATATCATGCCTTGCATATAGGCAGAGTACACCCAAAAAATAGATATCGGTCTCTGCTTGTCTGTCTGTCTGTATCTCTCTAAAAGACACATACATGGACACACACACATGGACACACACCCATGTACATATACATGCACACACATTCATCCCCCTCCCCCCTTCTACACACAGTGTGCACAAAAACATGCACACACACAAAGGCATGCGCATGTACACCCCGCACGCGCGCGCGCACACACACACTTGATTTACTGCCTCTATCTCTGAAAAGTATTAGGCCTAGGCCTATCAATTCATGGGCCACCACAGCTTAGCAGGGAGTAAAAGTTCTCAGTATAAGGACAGGTGTCCTAGCAACTAGGGTGTAAAAAAAAATAATAAGAACGGCTTTGGCGCCTTTGAAAATCTGGGTGTATACACACCCACAGCATACTGGGAGGTTCAGGGCTTATTAAGTCACTTATTTTAAAACACAAACAATCAATTTTATGTGGATGTGTAGGGCATATGTTTATTGACAAAGTCACGAATTTTCAGCACAGCAGCATGAACAGTTCCCGAGTTATATAGTAAAATATAGGGGTCTGCGTTAAAATACACCCACGGCATATGGGGAAGGTTATTAATAGCATGTTACTAAACTAGAAAGCTGAGAAATGTTACTTTTCATAACAGTCTTCAAACAAGTCCACTATCTTATGGGGTTTTGTTTAAACAAAAAAATCTAAACTAAGCTTTGAAGTATGTTATCTTCAAATGACCTAGAAGTAGACCTAATAATGAGAAATACTACAACCGCAAGTCAGCCAGGTCACTTGAGGTAGTTTGCTGATGTCACGGTCAAATTGGGTTGTTTAGGAAGATAAAAGTTGAGGGGGTGGGCAATTCAGTATTCAGGCACATTAGGAATTTTGCACCCAGGACAATTTTGACCAATGGATAGTAACAGTACTAGTATGTCAAACTTTTGTTTTGGTATGGGTTGGGGTACTTCTGTTCAGATATATCACAATCAGAAAAATTCTGATTATATAGATCTGTTTGTCTGTATATAAATAAATGAATTACAGTACGATTTACTGAAGGTGTAAAAATCTCAAAACCATAGGCACGACTGCAGGGGGAGAAAGCCCACACAAATTTGAAACAACAGAAATTATTTGTTCATATTCATTTTCAGTGAGACAGAGCAAGGAATCCAACTGATGACAAAATTCACATCAGAGTTGTCACAATGGACAGAGTTCTACAAGTGCAAGTGAATCAAGTCACATACATATATACATATGCATGGCATTGTCAGTCTCTCCAAAATTAAGGTCACATCAAGTGCCTCCAATAGTAATAGCATTATAAACCAACAAAAAACAAATGTGAGACATACCTTAATTTCAGCATTTCTTATAGCACATAATAAATATTACTAAACTGAGCTGAAAATATCAGCCATTCTGCTTCACTTACCACCCCAAAACAAACAAAAATGCTTACAAGTTTTAATTATGTGAAGGTACATAAAATACACCCCCTAAAAGACCATACAAGTCAATAATACAGCAAAATACTTAAATATGGACATCCTTTGTCTATCCCAGACTTAATGACAATACAACTTAATTGCTATTTTTAAAATAAAACACAGAGGACAAAATATCAGCTGCAGAAAGAAATGTATGTTTGACAGTTTATTTAGAATGGTAAATGACTGGCCTTTTAATATGTGTGCATTATTTTAATCTTTTACATACTCTCTCTTTCTCCAGTTGTGCCACCATAATGACAATGTTTTAATGTTTTTTCCCCCTTTTTTGGCCTTCTTTTGTCTTAAGCTTGTTTTCCAAAACAGATGAAGCAAATAAAAAAGCACACATCTGAAGACAGGCAAAGGTCACATCAGCAATTTTGAGTTTATAATTCAGACATGTGATCGTTTACCTTGTTGTAGGTTAATGGATGGTTGTATAGTACAACAGCCACATCTTCAATGCAACATACAGTTACTTACCAACACTATTAACACGTATCTTTCATTTAATACAGAGCAACTGTGACAGCTGATACAGTCTGTGCAAGAAGCACTGAGACTATAATTAAAAGATGAAATCAGCAATGAACACATTTTTCCAGGGGAGGGGGGGGAGGAGAGGGGGCTGTTTAGCTATTGCCCTATGGATTTTGTTTTTGCTTTTGACCATGAAAGAACCACAGTTTATATTGTCTCTGTGATAAATACACAAGAATTGCAATTTACACCGACGGCAAAATGACTCAGTGACTGTATAAAAATCAATGTCTGACAAGAACAGTCACCTGGAATGGAAAAAAAAGAAAAAAAGGTCAAATTTAATTAGAAACAAAACAAACTGGGCAGCTAGAGAATGCAACTGAAAAGAAATGTTATGAACATATGAAGATCTAAAACATTTGTAGCAAAACAAACATGAAAACATGACATTTGTTTTCAACAAAAGTGGATTATAGATTAGACTTAATCCATTTTTGTTATGGATTTCCTGTTTCACAAAAGATACTTCCGTGCAGGCAAATATTAAGTAAACAAGAGAAGATTTGTACAATGGAGAATCAACCCACTATCACTTGCATGTTAAAAAAACAACTATGTATGATACATTTCAAACTTGTTTATACATTTTCAACAAAACTTGGCTTTAGGGACATAAAGTTACCTCGGTGCAATTCAAAATACATGCCTGTATAATGTGACTCTGCCAGCTTGAATATGGCAAGACTACTAAATATGTGACAAAAATGTGACCATCGCATTTGGGTTGCCTGGAACCTCATGAACAGGCAGGGCACTTCAGCCACTTGGAATATATCATTAGGAGCATAATGAATGCAATATGGTTTAAGCACAATGACAGTGACAGACAAGCAGACACACTGATAGAGACAACGTATCTTCCAGAGGCACAGATCACTGTATACTGTTGATAATGGTCGAGTGTCTGCGAATGAGATGACACTGACAGGCTGGAGGTTAGCAAAAGGGAGAGAAAATGGAAGGAAGAGAAGCTGGCGTATTGTTGATGAAATAAACACGTCTTTTGATGGTTTTGCAATTGTTATACATTGTGCAATCATACAGACATGCAAACAACATTGTGTGTGTGTGTAGATCACTATCTTTCAAATACAAGGACATTTGTTCATTGAAAACTCATAATATATGCAAACATAAACATATCCTAAGGATGCATGCATTTTGTTGTTTTGTTTCAGGTTTTGTCCTTTTTTTCATTTTGTTCCCTGGGGGAGGGGTTGTCTTGATTTGTTCTGGTCATTTGTCTTGTTTTGGGATTGTTATGCTTCCTCTTCTTACATTAGATCACATTCATAGAGTGCCAACAAAAATCACTCCTCCAGATAAATTGCTTGAATTCAAACACATACACATGCACAAAACCCATCTGGATTTTACAAATGTAAAACAAATGTATGCATACTTGCGTGTGCACACACACACACTGTCTAATATCACTTTTATGTGAACAGACAAACCAACCAACCAATACACACACAAAACACATACACACACACACACACACACACACACCAAACACCATAGTACAACACAACTCACACTTAGTCACATACGCACATACACACCCACACAAAACACCACACTACAACACCACACACACAGTGTAAACATAAACTCACAGTAGGCAGACTGAGCTACAATTTTCTTATGTAGATGGTTGCCAGCATAGTGAGCCACTTTCACTCCTGTAAAAAGAGAAGGAAAAAAAAGAGGTAACATCAACACATAAACAATGATCCATTATTTGCTCACATAACTGTCAATGAGTCACCAACAAAGGGTAGTCTCCTCCCCCCCCCCACCAGACTGTAGTTCTGAAAACCTCCTGTTGCCTCTGCGCAGTTTTAAAAGACAAATAAAAAACCAAATTAGATGACTGGGGAGTCATTTGCCAGAGTGTCAAATACGGCCCGTTCGCCATAAACCCTGAGTGTCAGCCATTCACCACTAAAAAGTTAACAGCTCTGTTTCTGAAAAAGAAAAAAGAAAAAAAAAAGCATTATGATTCAAAACTGTGTAGTGATAAGGGTAACCAAGTTAATCAAGAACAAGGTGGCTTTTTAAAAAAAAAAAATGATTTCAACTGAAGCTAACGTCAAACAAACAAAAAAATATATGAGTACACAAGATAGAGACAACACTACTGTGCTCTACCCACTTCAGGTATCAATTATTTTAGTTGTTTTCACTGCAGCTTTGAAAAGATTATTATTAAAGTTTTATTAGATATTGCTCTCTCTCTCTTTTCTCCTCTCTCTCTCTCCCTCTCTCAGTCATGCAGGACAAAGAAATTTCAATGGAAACGGTGAACCTCATGACCCAACTGGTGAGTTTACAATCTGACAGGAAGGAAACAAGGGACACAATATGTGCTGTTGCCAGTCACTCAACGTCTCTCATACTAAGACACTTCATAGTTCATAACTGTTTCCTGGTGTTTGCTAGTATGCACACAGAACCAAGTCATACCGTTCTATAAGAATCAGTAATTCTAGCTCCAAGCTTTTGCATGTTCTGTTGAGAATTCAGATTTCATCATCAAGCATTTCTTTGATACAGGCGCTCTGATTTGTCTGTGCAAGATATAGCACTATACAAATTCCATTTATTATTATTATCATCATCATTATCATTATTATTATTTTCAGCTTCGAATAGGAAAGTAATATAACCCTCTTTAAACAAAAATTAATATCAGGTTTTTTAAAAATAGATTTTATGCAAGAATGTACTTCAGAAAAAAAAATCTTTAATTTCAATCTCTCTTGCAGTAAACACTAACACTTTGTGTACATCAATTTTCTTTCTTTTATTAAAATGTGAAGCAGGAATAATGATACCTTTAACAAATAATTATACATATTACATGACATACAATGTACAACTGTGAAACTGAGCTTTCACACACACACACAAGGTTAAAAAAAAAAGTGACAATAGTTACATGATATATATATACATGCATTTTAGTGCAGCAGCAGTAACTACTTCTACTTCTTCCTTCTACTACAAGTACTTCTACTACAATTACTATCACTATTAGTATTACTTCTGTTACAGCCTTTCCAGAAAACACAAAGTACAGACTTACAGGCTGTACACACAAAGTCACTAACTCAATTGTCAAATCCACTATATTGAAAACTCTTTTCCCTCCTTAATAAAAATGGACACAGGGCAAACAAATAAATCATACCAAAACAACAAACCAAACCAAACCAAACAACTTCAACCAAATGACGAAGACTTTCATGCTTGATTAAACCCAAAACATTACATGTTAACGATACAATCTAGAATCAATATTATCGCCTTATCTTCCATTCTCAGTTTACATACTTACTCCAGCCCCTATGAACACCTTTATCACTACTTTTTCAATAAGGGGGGGGGGGGGAGGAATGTCACTGTGTATACCTCCCATTATTAGTCCTTTTTTTTGTTTCTTTTCATAAAGGACCCCCACCCCCACTTCCCCCAAAGTAGTCTAGACTAGCTACCATGTCCATACTGGCAAGCAAAACATGAAAAATTGTATTCCTTTGTCAATATAGATCTAGTTTCACACAGCTGTTTCTCTTACCTCCATGACCATCAAACACTCCAAAGAAACTGGTGTCCTTGTCCCCAGGCAGAGTCAACAGATGAGTGTGAGCATCTTCCATGTCTGACAAAGCTCAGGAAAAATAATTCATGATCTGTACATATGTGATGTATACATACATAAATCATATGAGGCGTAAAAACTAGTTATCTTCGATTTATGGCAAGGACCACTCAAAATGTGTGGAACTTCACAAGCCCATCCAAGTGCCTCACTACATGAGTGGACGAGTACAGTGAACGTTGCAAGCTGTGTGTGTGTGTGTGTGTGTGTGTGTGTGTTTGAGTATGCGGTAGTGTGAGGGAGGAGGAGGGGGGGGGGGGGGGGGGGGGGGGGGGGGGGGGGGTTAAATATATAAAGCATAAGTAATAAATAATGCATGTATAAAAAGTGCTAAAACTGCATTGCACTTTGTGTTAACTTTGTACTGTGCGCATCTAAACAGTCTATTATGTAACACACACACATGTATACACACACACACACACAAACATTTCAGTTGTTACCACAACAACCACACTGCCTACAACCCCAAAGGATACTGATTCTCCATCCTTGCATGCAGGAGGATCCCACTTTCACCTGAGAGTTTTCACACTTGAAGGAGTCTTTGGTGGTCACTGGTTCTGATAGAGTCTGGCCCATGCTTGTCCTAGTCTTGTGCTGCACGCATTCAGCAAATTTTCATCACATTGATTCAGTGATTGGTAACTACAACGCACCCCTTACACTGATCCTGATGTGCCTGGGAGTGATTCAGATTCCAAATGTCACGATGGAAGAAGACGGTATAACTATGATACACTTTCAGTCTGATAATACAAAGCTGAAACTGTCTACGCCTTTCATCAAATCTCAACAATAATGATTATTGATCACATGACATACACTGAACATACACACCTATTTGTACTGAACCTCTGCACTACATTAGATTTGTTTTTTGTTTTTTTTAAAGATGCATCATCTTCTAAGTTTCTATGCAAAAGCATGAAAATAGTTTACAGCATTTTTTTTGGTGACATTTTACAAAACATTTTTTTAATCCCATGTGGGTAGTATAAAGTACTAATCCTTCACAAGTCATAAAGTAACTGTATCATATATGCATGCATTTTCACAACCCTCCTCCCAGCACATCCCCACCCCCTCTCCACATGTCTCTCTCACACACACGCAGAAGAAAAAGTAGTTGGGTTGAAATTAAAAATAAAAATAAAAGCTTGTAGAGCTATAGATGCTATGCACAACCAGTTAATGGAGCTCTGCAAGTGATTGTTTTGTTTTGTTTTGTTGTGGTTTTTGTGTTGTTTCTCCTTTTCTTCAATATTATATATAATTGATTTGTTTTTATGTGTTCATGACAATTTGGACTGTCATTCTGTCTGCTTTTATACGATATGATTACAGTTAACATTCATGACTAGCAACTGATGTGATAAACATGAATCATGATGAATATTTCCAGTGCACAAAAGTATAAAATAATGTATGCATGTATGTGTATTTATGTGTGTGTGATCATGCATACACATGTACACATATTACATGTATGCATGTGCATGCATATGATTTGCAAATGTATACAAGTTTATATGTTATGCATGCATACATGTATTTTATTTTATGTCTGTACCTATGCCATGTGCATGACCGAGTACAACTGCAAGCATGGACATAGAATATGTATACTATGATGCATGCTCACTTGCATAATGGACAGGAGTGGGTACATTGGCATTTTATGCTGAAATTCATTTTTTTTTTTAATCTAAATGCATGTGTGACTAACAGTAACATCATATGAATTAACAAATTAACGGCAGTCCAGTCCTGCCAAACATATAAGATATATATATATATATAATATCACAAGAGTCATAACCATAATCATACACCATGTACAGTTCATCACATAACACTGACAACAGGTTGTGATGTACCATTTGGTTCACTGTAGGGCACAGCTCAGAGATCATCCTTCAGTCTATAGACCTGTGCATTTCATGTCATAGCAACCACCAAAAAAAGTGAAGTGGATTTAGTCCTGACAACTACTAATTATGCAATTACTCAAAATTAAAAGGAACTCTGGCAAAACCCCAATGACAAGCATCACTGCCATTGATTTTAGCGACACTTCTTTATCCCTAATGAGGCTAATCCTAGCCATCATGCACAGCCACACCCACACATGTTTTCTGTCACAATCCTAAAGCTGTAAGTCCACATGCATAAAGCAATCAATCAATGTCAGGCCAGTGTGACGCAGACATCCACACAAGACTTGCACTTATCTGGATTACTTTTTGGTAGTGTTCAGTGCTGTAGTGTCTCAGTGTGTCAGTGTCTGTCTGTTGAAAACTAGAGTGCTACATGAAGTACATCTGTTGTAAACTAAATTAAGTAATATATCACTAAGGATCATCTCCAGTTCAGCCACATAAACTGCAAATTTTAAAAGTTATATCAATCATGGAGCTCAGCTTGGTGAATACTTACCCTATTTGGTCAACACAGACCATCAACAAGTTTTACTGATGTAGCAACCCCCTTTCCCCTGTGTTTGTGGGTTGTTTTCTTTTAAATCACAAACTTGACAATCCTGAAGCTTTAATCTGAGCTAGCCTAATGTCGTAGTAATGATATTTATAAACTAGTTCATAAATCAATTTCAGATTGATAGAGGAATGAAGGAGAAACTGCAAAGGGAAAGTGGGTTATCATAGCTAAAAGGGAATTCTTTCCTGACATCTATTTCAAAAGAAAATCCTCACCAGATTATCCTCTCTCTGAATTGTTAATCACATATTTAGCTCTATGTGTGAAGCTTCAAAGCAGGGAGGCTTTGGAAATCATGGCAGAAAAGAAATGTTGTGTGTGTGTGTGTGTGTGTGTGTGTGTGTGTGTGTGTGTGTGTGTGTGTGTGTATCATATAATGATTAAAATCACACATGTATGCATGCCTGAACTTGCAGAGATGGCAGTTCCACACAGATAAGTTGTATCATAATCATGGCACCTGATGGCAGTGATGGCTACCTTCAGCTTGTTTTGCTTTTAAAATCTATTTGCTATACAATAACTAACAATCAATTCACTGGAAAAGTGGAAAGCCGAAAGGTCCATACATAGGGTTACTTACTGAGTGATCACTCATACTATGATTGATAGTACTAAATGCTACTCACTGATACTAGTCTGGACTTAATGGCAATGGCATGGTTAAAATCAAACCACTAGTAACTAATTTATAATAAATTAATAATAACATATAATATACTATAATGTGCATGCATAACAGATAAGTAGGCTCATCAATAAAAAATTGTATGTTGCCAGTTATAATGGCAATGCATTAAATATGCACAGTACTACTACTAGTACTAGTAGTATGCATTTCAAACATTCTGATTTGATTCTTTATCGTTCAGTTTCAGTTTCATGTCACCATGTTGTTAACAACTTAAGCACAAAAGCCTTGAAAAGGACAGCTGATACAGTGATAGTAATAACAAAAACTGAACACATTATAATACAACATTTACTGATTTAGGAACATTATTCTTTTCAATGATGAAGCTTTCAACACAATATTATTATAATTTATAAGATAGCAAGTCAGCACAACTAACTCATAAAGATAAAGATACATGTATGTATGAGAGATGAGAGAAGTTGTGTTATAATATATACATGTGTGTGTATATATATATATATATATATATATATATATATCACACCAATCCTACCCGATCCTGCTGTTTATAATTATAGTCATGCTGACCACAGAGGCCATATCAATTATCAGGGCTGTTAGTGTTACCTCATGTTATTTCTAAATCTTGGATTATAACTATAAAAAAAAAAGGTAAAGGAGTCCCATAACCTATAAGGTCGTAGGGGAGCGAGGTGTCAGAGACCTCAACTTCTCTAGGGCCAGCATATTGAGGGTGGCACCCATCTCCTCTCCCTCGCTGCTTTACCTTCCCTGGGCAGGTACCCATTTACAGCTGGGTGAACTGGGGGAACTGTACTGAAGCTAAGGCGCGCAAACGGTCACCCATCCAACTGGTAACCACGCTCGACAACTTGGCTGGGGTAAAGCGAGTGCTCCGACCACTGAGCTATCCCGTCCCTGTTAATGTTATAACTATACAATTATATAAATACAGATTAAAAGAAATAAAAAGGGTTCACAAACACCCCAGCCCACAAATGATAAATTAATTATTCATCATGAATACAGATTGCTGATCAAAACACTATGAATTCATGTATGATTAGAGTGATGGACTTTGTTAATTTGATAAATTCAATACAGCAAAGTAGTAAGTACTAGTAATAATTCTTGTGATTGTCTGCTGAGTGTTATACTTGATGACTACTGATCTTAAAATAATGTTCCATATAATTATGAACCATATAAATTATTCCCTTTTATCAAAATAGCCTCTTCATTTATTGTTATGTGCACACCCTAAAATATGAAAATTATTGAAAAATTACTCATTACTTTTACTGTTTTAGTATTATTGAGAAGATGAACCAGATTAAAAACATTATCCAATTACAGAATCTCTTTCCTCTGGTATAAAACAAGATTCAGCATGATCAGAATCAATTCAAGAGCTTGTTTGCACAATCATTGTTATTATGTTAATTGCATATTTTGACTGACCCCACAAACTCAAAGGCAACCACTAAGGCCAACCCCAAAACTAAAGTAAAACTCCAGGACAACACTGAGCTTGCACCTGAATCTATTCTGTATTCATGGGTAATACTAATACAATAATAGCCTACTGCCAGTGCCATGGAAACAAGATTCCTAGCCACTTCTATCGACCCGTGTACTCTATAAGCAGTTATTGCCTTAAAATTGTGAATATTTCTGGTTTTACTAACTAGTCAAAACAAATGCTGTGTATGATACTGAAGGTTCTTGGTGTTGGAGTTTGCAAGAACTTGTAATGGTGGAAGGAACATCACAAACATACATCGCACAATGTGACGGATAGTTATTACGACGAAGTATCAGCACTGCTCTGCAGTGGTGTGCTGATCAACATACATAAAAAGCCGTTCACTCGATCTTGGTTTATAAAAGGTATTAATCAACAGATCTGCAACTACGATTCAATAGTACAGTTTTTAAAAGTTGTAATCGATTCAACAGTCAGTACTATTCCGTTATAATTATCCAGATCTATAATTTGTCACGTTTGTGTTGGCGTGAACGGTGAAGGACACATTTTTTTAGGCAATCAGAATCACATTTATTCAACGACAGTACAAAACTGACCATGCACGAACAAATATATTCAAGTAACATTTCTTTACCAATTTCGTCGACAAAGATCGCTCAAATACGGTTGCAGAAAATCGTAAGAACTGTGAAACTAAGGATCACAAACGTTGACAAGCAGAAATCAGTGTGTATGGATTACCAGCCTTTGTACCAACCAAAAACAATGATATTCGTGTGCGTGAGAAAATAGATCATATGTGTTTTTCTAATAGTAACAAGTTAAGCCAATATATAATTCCAAGTACAAAAAAATCAAAATTATCATAGTAAATTAGATGTAAATATGGTAAACTTTTGTTGAATTGAATCTAAAAGCTGAATTAACGAAAAGAGGAAGTTGTGCGCATAAATATATTTTGTGGATTTTTCTTCAACCTCCAGCCATGTTCACGGCAGCTGTTCATAATCAACAAATCGTTTACTTTATCGTTGCCTCGAGAAAAAGACGATCGAAATTTTATTTTTATTTTTAGAGCGAAAAGGCCGGTGACTAAATTGAGAGAGAGAGAGAGAGAGAGAGAGAGAGAGAGAGAGAGAGAGAGAGAGAGAGAGAGAGAGAGAGAGAGAGAGAGTAGTCCTATCTTATTTTATTTTATTCTTTTATTTCGAGGATACAGGAATAAGCACTCATGTGCTTGCTTTCATCCAATCCCCGTGTGTATGCAGTTTGGTAAATTTTGTCATCCGCTCCCACTGGCACACAATGGCCTACTCTTTCGAAAAGCGGAACGGGTTTTAACATGTGCGCAAGATGTTCTGAGTGCGTTCGCACACGGGACCTCGGTTTATAGTGTCATCCGAAAGATTTTTGGGGAGAGTGGAGTCGACACTGATGTTAACTCCAGAGGAAAAATCCTCTTGAACAAAAATCGAACCCGGGTCAGCTGATCACGAATGCATCACTCTAACCACCAGGCTATCCCGTCCCCCCAAGCCCCCTCGTTCCCGCCCCCCCCTCCCCCCCCCCACCCCCCCCCCCCCCCCCCCCCCCCCCCCCCCCCCCCCCCCCCGAGAGAGAGAGAATGACAAATTCTTTTATTTCGAGGATAATGAATTAGCACTCATGTGCTTTTTTACTCCAGTCCCCGCCCGTAGGGATACATCTTAATAATAAACCCAATACTCATACTCTCACACAGTAGGAACAAGGGAGGGGGGAACTTAAAAAAACAAACAAACAAATAAAAGAAAACCCCAACCCCCCCCCCCCCCCCCCCCCCCCCAACCCCCATCCCCCAAAAGAGAGAGAGAGAGAGAGAGAGAGAGAGAGAGAGAGAGAGAGAGAGAGAGAGAGAAGCTGTTAACTCAAAAGGATGTGGGTATGAAAAAATAAAATAAGGCTAACTTTGCCACACCGATAAGACCTGACCACCAGAACAAAAGAACAAGGGCAAAATGACATTTAATGAAAATAGAATATTTTTGGAAGATTTGAAAAGAAAAAGAAAAAAAGCAAGACAGTTGACTGGGAAGGCAGAAAATAAGCAAAAGAGGTGATTGAAAGGTAAGGAGAGAGAGAGAGAGACAATGACAATGACAATGACAAATTCTTTTATTTCGAGGATAATGAATAAGCACACATGTGCTTTTTTACATCCAGTCCCCGCCCGTTAGGGATACATCTTAATAATAATAACCCAATACTTATACAGAGAGAGAGAGAGAGAGAGAGAGAGAGAGAGAGTGGACGTTTCTTGCACAGAATTTCTAGAAGGCGGGGTGCTATTTATACTGAAAGAACCCCTTGCATCCCCAAAGAGGGAGACACGCCCATATTTTACATAACTTCTTACCTAATTCACAACAGAAAATGTATGTTTCAATTAAGACAATACACATGTACAACGTTAAACTGTATTTTCGATTTCATTTTATTGTAGTTTGGTTGTTGTTTTTTTAGAGAGGGACGGCTTAGAGAGAGAAAAAATCGCATGTATAGCCTATTCAATGTACCGTCTGGAACACACACACACACACACACACACACACACACACGCACGCACAAGCACACACACACGCACGCACGCACGCACGCGCACGCGCACACACACACACACACATACAAACACACATACACAAACACGCACAAACACGCACGCACGCACGCGCGCGCGTGCGTATGCATTCGAATGAGACTACAAACCCAGGTCCCGTGTGCAAACGCACGCAGAACATCTTGCGCACACGCTAAAGCCTGTTCCGCTTTTTGTAAGCGTAGGCCATTGTGTGCCGGTGGGAACATGACAGAATTTACAAATCTGCATACACACGGGGACTGGATGTAAAAAAAGAAGCACATAAGTGCTTATTCCATTCCTCGATATAAAAGAATAAAATATGTTTTTAAAATAATAAAATAAATGTATGTATGCATGTGCGCGCGTATGTATGTATGTATGTATGTATGTATGTATGTATATAAAACAACTACAGCACGCAAACACCACCCCCCCCCCCCCCCCCCCCCCCCCCCTCCTCCACCACGCACGCACACATCCCCACCCCCACCCCATCCTCTACACACACGCGCGCGCTGCACAAAAGTTAATTACTTTCCTGTCGTGAGAAGATGTCTCAGTTTCCCTTATCACTGTCTATTTCTCGCACAGCTTTCTCCCAGAGGTCTAGTGTGAAGCTGGCACCAGATAAGACCTTACGCCCCTTCGCTTAGAACTAAAACGGTCGTAGTGTCTGTAGCTGGGACAACTGTCCTTATCGGGTGTTGGAAGGAAGCGCTGTGTCAGTAACAAGGAAAGTGTCGAGGCCTACGTTTATCAAAACGTCGCTGTACTGTTTGCGGTTTTGAATTTTAGAAGAAGAAAAAATGTGGGAATCGTCCTCATCTGTGCTAAGCTCAATTCTAACGTAACAATTGTCTTCAGTTATTCCTTGCCTAAACAGAAGTCATAACATGGCTGCCTGTGTATGAAGGCGCATTTGAAAATTGCCATGCACACAATCTATGTATGCACTGTTTACATGCAGTCTCAACTACATACAGTTTCAGCGAGTCCCGGATGGGATGGGATGGTTGTGTCAGTGACTTATTCCGTCAATGGGGTAACCTTCATGGTGTTAAGCTGGGTAATGCTCAACAACAATAACAACAACAATAACAACAGCAACAACAGAAGCAACAACAACAACAACAGCAATAACACGCAACTTTACACTACACAAATCATATCTGACCACCGTTAAAATAATCTTAATCTAATCCTCAGGCCGTTCTTCAATTTTCAGTTTCATCCAAAATTGATGCACATTGACAAAGCAAAACGAAGTATTGGAGAGCCCCCCCCCCCCCCCCTATGAAAATTCGTTCTGTAACCTTCTGTTTAATTTAATATTCTAGTTTATATGGCTTTTTTTCCCTAACCGTTCGGTGGCATCAATTTTGATTTGCGCTAAAACCCTATTCCGATGAGCTGAAAATATTGTATTGATTCTTTTTGGGCAGAATAATCAAGTGCTTGGAGTATAAGACTCGTGATCTGAGAGTCATCTGAGGATGCTCTTTTAGTCACCGCTGAAATGTCTGTTTGAGATGATTTTCCCCCGGAGTTAACATCACTAAGTGGTAGCGGCGAGTTCATTCCCCTGCAGATCTTTCAGATGAGACTAGAAGCACAGGTCATGCATGCAAATCACATTATGCGTTATACCTAGCGTACTTAAAACAACAACAACAGCAGCAACGACGACAACAACAACAAGAACAACGGCAACAACAACAACACTGTATAACTTTTGTAGGAGTGATCCAGCTGTGTTTGGTGATATGGATGACCTGAACATCTCCAGGATGTAATCTAGAACTTGAACAAGGATATCTTCCACCAGGCGGGTGCAACTTTCCCAAGACATTCCCTGAAAGTTTCATTTTGGTGCCATGACCAATGAATCCACGCTAGAATAAAGGGAGAAGACCAGTAAAGTCCCCTCATATACATGTTAGATTTCTTCAGTTGACTGTGCTGTACCTGGTAGGGAAAGTCGTCACGTAGCGACATCGTACTATGCACCACAAAGATGACATACAATGTTATGAGCTCGTGAGGGTGTGCTAAATCTTTTCTCACCTCAGAATTGTCCGAGGGAAATATAGCTGAAAATGAAAATCGTCTGCAACAAAAGCTACTATTATGCAAAAGATTGGGAAAGACGATGGATGAGGGA
Organism: Rapana venosa; assembly: GCA_028751875.1. NCBI lineage: Eukaryota > Metazoa > Mollusca > Gastropoda > Neogastropoda > Muricidae > Rapana > Rapana venosa. Next base: position 22,548,327 of record CM054144.1, on the reverse strand, counting down.
TTGAATAACCTAACTTAGTCAGTGGGACCAGATAAGATTCGTGTTTACACAATAATTGTTTTTTTTGTGTTTTTATATGGTCTTTATAAGCGACTATGCTGTAACTGTGTTCTGCTGATGTTAAGAATGTTGTGATCAACGGCTTCACAGTCAGTGGGGATATACACAACACGATTGGGTTGGATTGGGCCGGAACTGCTTCACAATCCTTGGGGCTGTAAACAACAAGATTGGATTGGATTGGAACCCTTCACAATCATTGGGGGTGTAAACAACAAGATTGGATTGGATTGGAACCCTTCACAATCATTGGGGGTGTAAACAACAAGATTGGATTGGATTGGAACCGCTTCACAATCATTGAAGCTGTGAACAACAAGATTGGATTGGGCCGGAACCGCTTCACAATCATTGGGGCTGTAAACAACAACAATGGATTGGATTGGGCCGGAAACGTTTTACAGGCATAGCAAGTCCAGAAAGCACTAGAATGTACTTCTCTCTTCAAAAGCTTTGATCAAGATCGATTTGTTTTGGTCTGGCCTTGATCACATAGGGTATTAACGTTTGTGCTCACCTGTTATATTTTGTTCAACGCAGACATCTTTTAAACTAACAACTTAGGGAGAAAAATAGACAACATTAAGATTTTGTGGTGGATAATACCGTATTGTTAAGAAAATGATATACTGTAGAAAAATATGTGGTGAATACGTAGTCTAATGCGGTACATATGCTAAAGAAATATCCCAGATAAAAATAAGATCATCATGAAACTAAGGTTTCTGATATGAATGAGAAAAGTTATCTCGGGGTCAGAACGTTTGTAACGTTTTTTTGTTTTTTTAAGTGGACTTACCTACTCTCTCCTTGCTCAGCTGACTGTTATAATGGAGACATGTCAAAAAGTAACAGTCCTATCTAAAAATCATTCCAACAAAATTATTTTTTGGTGTGATTTTCGAGACTAAGAAACTGTAGCACTCAAACTTAATAATAAAAAACCAACAAAAAAATCCCCCAGCCCCCGGCTATAAAAAAAGACAAAGAAAGAAACAAACAAAACCAAACAAAACCTCGCCATCTCAAAAAGTTGCAGTGATCATCACTAACCGCTGTTGCTGCTAAATATTTTCTCTCACGCATCTGAACAACAATTTTGAAATGAATTGCCCCGCAAGAGAGAAATTGAAGGAGGTGGCATTTCTGGAACGGTTCTCCAAGAGAGCAAGCATCGTTGTAGTATACCGCTAATCAAGGTCACAAGTCAATTAGACCAACTTGATCTTGGCATCTTCAGGACCCAGCCTGACTGTCTCATGGTACGAGTGCATTGTCTGCATGCGCTGCGCACTGCCTTGAGTAGGGGGGCCATAGGGTTGTGTACACTTCATTGTCAGTACCAACTGCAGTTGTTGGTTTATGTATTAATCAGAACGTAATAGTTTTGCTGATGGCGATCAAGTGAATGCCACGAAATTCATCACGCAGGTTTGTTTTGATACAGTTTCATAACGTGTTTTCTCCCTCTATCTCTGTCTCTCTCTCTGTCTCTCTCTCTGTCTCTCTCTCTCTCTCTCTCTCTCTCTCTCTCTCTCTCTCTCTCTCTCTCTCTCTCTCTCTCTTTCTCTCTCTCTCTCTCTCTTCTCTCTCTCTCTCTCTCTCTCTCTCTCTCGCTCTCTCTCTCTCTCGCTCTCTCTCTCTCTGTCTCTGTCCGTCTGTCTGTCTGTCTGTCTGTCTGTCTGTCTGTCTCTCTCTCTCTCTCTCTCTCTCTCTCTCTCTCTCTCTCTCTCTCTCTCTCTCTCTCTGTGCTGAGGGTGTGAGTGAAAAGGATTGATTGATTTGTATGTTGTGTTGCGTTTGAAACTATACTTTAAAGAAAACAAACTGAGAGAATAATGATACCTTTAAAATTGCTCTAGCTATAACTGAGAGAAAAGTGGCGATTTATGACCGATCTAGTAACATGTTAAGTTAATATATATATATATATATATATATATATATATCGTACCATGATCTTCACAGACTTCGGTTTTGCATAAACGAAGCAAGAGATAATAATAAGGATAAATAGAATAGAGCAGAACTACATGTTACTTCTAAGAAAGTGAAGAATTTTGAATGTGTGTGCAAAGATGTATTTTGTTTTCAATGTTACTGTGATGATTTTGAGGCTAGTTTTCACCAGTTGTGTGTGTGTGTGTGTGTGTGTGTGTGTGTGTGTGTGTCTGTGTGTGTGTCTGTGTGTGAAATTATTGACTCTGAAATGACTGGTGTCAAATCATTACTGTAGAAACCATTTTCATGTTAAAGTTAAACCCAGCTACCGTTGACACGCAGAAAAAAAGTATGTTTTCTTCTTTATCCGAGCTGTATCCTCCATGTACTGACAGAAATAATCACAATTTGTGGTAGTGTCGTTTTATTGTGACTAAAGCGATGAAGTGTGTTGCTGCACGTTCCCCCCTTGACACCCCGAAGGTCACCCAGAACATGTAACTCTGTCTCACGTATCACACCTGGGAATACACTGTGAGATCATAAGTACACACTGGATGAGAAGTTTGCGTGTACAGCTGTTTTCAAATATCTCACAACATAGGCAGCCATTCTCTGTCTTCGGAGGATTGTTTGCTTTCTTCTGCAAAGGAGAGTGCAGTTTGTTGTGATAAGAGCTTGTCACGGTTGAAGGCAATCTCAAAATACTATTTTAAAGCATTACAACATTTTAATGTAGGCCTTGGGATGTAGCTTACTTACGTCGATAGCTGACAAAGCTTTTAGCCTGGGCCAACAAAGATAAGTGACTTGTATTGTCTTTACTGAATGGGCCTATATTTGCTCACCAGCGCTCAACGTCTTCCTATAGTCTGTAGTCATGTTGCTCAATCAAGCAATGTTTGCTACAATTCAGTGAATCTTTTGTTTTCGCAGATTCAAATTTAGTCAAGAATCAAGTTTACCCATCTATATTGCAAACAAGTCTTACATATTGGGAAAACAAACAATAACATTTTTTTCAGAGCATAGTGTTTATAGGCAGGGCTTATCTCATTAGGATCTTGAAGTGGATGAAGTTGTTTGATTATGGGCTATTTTATTTATGCCGTTTAAGCGTCCTTGTGAAAAATTAAAGATATTTCAAGTAAGTGGAGGAAAAGGTCCACTGCATTGTAGAAACCAGGCAGCCCACTGTTCGTACAAGCAGGAGTATGTCCTGCTGCCCTTGTTTCTGCACCATAGCCACTAACACATGGCGTTTAGGACAAGCGAACAGATTTAACAGATTGTATGAGATGAAAGCTTTTCCAGAAGCACGTTCGTGTGTGTGTGTGTGTGTGTGTGTGTGTGTGTGTGTGGAGAGAGAGAGAGAGAGAGAGAGAGAGAGAGGGGAGATGAGAGAGAGAGAGGAGAGAGAGAGAGAGAGAGAGAGAGAGGTTCTTATTCTTCTTACCAGTAACTTTTGATCATCCATGATCTTGTGTTTTGAAACATTATCGTTTGTAACAAAAAGCACAATATAAAGGAAACAGCGTTATCATCCTGTCGTTTTCTTTGCTGCAGCAGGGTCAACAGACAGTGACGGCGCCTTCATCACAGGCAACTGGTTTTGAGCATACCGGCACAGCATGGCAGCGCAAAAAGCATCTTTCACGTCTTCCACCCTCCCCAGCCCTTCCACCTCCCTTCCAGTGAACACCACGACCAACAGCAGCGTGGTCACGCCGTCGTGGTCAGGGTTCCGTGACCCCTTCTGGAAGGCGGTCAGCATGTCCATGCAGGTGACCGGCACCCTGGAGGCCATCCTCATCATTGGCGCCAACATCCTCCTCTTGGCCGTCATCCTCTCCTCGCCCTTACTGCGCAGTCGGATGCGGAACAAGCTGGTGATCAACGTGGTGATTTCCAACCTCCTGGTGGGAGTGCTGGGAGCTCCCTTCACCGTGGACTACACCTTCAGGGGAAGGTGGGTGCACAGCTGCTACGTCACCGTCATTCTGATCGTCCTGTGCGCCTTCGTGCAGAACTTCATCACCATGTGGGGTGTGGTCGCTCTCCTGCTGCACTACGTGGCTCGGCTACTGCGCTACGAGGGTCCGCGATGGCTGGAACGGCTCCCTCTGCCTCTGCAGCGAGCGTTGCCGGCTCTGCTCATCTCTGCGCCGTGGACTCTGGCCGTGGTTGTGCTGCTTCCCATCATTTTTGGCGGGCTGGACAGGGACTTGTTAACCTTGTGGGGCTACAACGCCTGTCCTTTCGTGCTGGAGAGATGGGCGCGGTACCTGCTGAACGTCTGCTCCTTTTTCATTCCTGCGGTTGTCCTGGTCGTCCTCATCGTTGCCATCGTTCTCCTTCGCCGAAGACGTGAGGAGATGGTGGCGAGCCCCAGCAAGATGGAGACGGGTCAATCAGTGATGTCGAATATCACGCAGGAGCTGGAGGCCTTCCAGGTCCACGTGCTGGTGGCCGTGCTGACTTTGCTGATGATGGGTCCCGAGCATACGTTCTTGGTGTTGGACAGAAGAGCCTGGCGGTCCGTCATCATCGTCTCCATCGTCGTCCATCTGCTCAGTGACCTCCTGCCCTTTGTGGTGGCTCTGGTCTGGCTGATTATGCTTCCGGATGTTCGGGGTCATCTGAAGGATCTGGTGACCAAGCTGCCCCGCGCTGTCGTCTGCTGCAGGATCAGGTCTCCTCCTCTCGTGACAGGGTCCACCTCCATCTCCCCTGTGGCCTTTAAAGACCTCGAGGATGAATAGGAACCTAGGAGGTAATTTTTAACTGTAGAATATTTTCAAAATAGTTAAGAAAATTTTTTCTGAATATACCAGTTGCAACAAATGCATTGAGGTAACAAACATAGTTAAAGCATGATGTAACAAATGATGAAGTCTCATTTTGAATCACTGAATTTAACCAAGTGTTCTATCGATGTAAATCTAGAGTCAGTCTACCACAGTAGGTTCCATTGCTTTTAATGCTGACAGCCTTTGATTGAGAAGAAGTTTTGATTACATGGTTTATGGGCTTCACGTATTATTTATTTTTCTTGTCGAAGACGGAGTAGGGCTACCTTTACGACACGATGAGAACAGAAGAAACACATTATTTTTTTAAAAACCCAAAGAATCAGCGCCAAATATCCCCAAACAACTCTCCTTTTCTGAAAAAGGTCGTATGCAGGAAAAATGTATCAAGATTAAATGGTTCATTTACTAAGATGTGTTCTAGTATACTAAAGATGCTTGCAGGGTTTTTTCTTTTTTCTGCAGGAGTTTGCAGACCATGTGCGCAGAAGAAGAAGGAGGAGGAGGAGGAGGAAAGAGAAAGAGCAGGAAGAAGGTTTTTTTCCTTCTTTGATATAAAGGAACGTATGTTTAAAGAATCAAAGAAGAGGTTCGTTCGCAGTACGATCTGACTAAATGACCAATTTCTTTACATTTTGTACATAACTAATACCTTTTATTTTATTTTATACAAATGCAGAGCATATTAGTTTCACATATTCCCTGGATGACGATGAGTCAGTACTGCTGTGTTTAGTCACTGAAGGTTTCTCTGCTGAAATTCGGGCTGCTCTTCATGAGAATGCGTCACCACAAAAGCAGCCTGATCCTTTTTTTTTAAAATATTGCCTCTGTATGCGTATCTGTTTTCCTACCAGGGTGGTTTTTTTCTATAGAATTTTGCAAGGGAAAAATCGGGGGGTGGGGGTGGGGTGGTGCCATGTGTTCTTTTACATGCGGGAAATGTGTATTGCGCACAGCACCTCGGTTTATCACCTCACCAGAAAGATCAGCACTCAGACCACTACTCGGGGTCTAAGTTGGGCACAAATGGGGATCGAACCCGCTCTTTTCGCTTCCTAGGCAGGAATGCTACCTCTAGACCACAGGTACATTTATTACCTTATCTCCCATATATCATATTTATCTGCATTCTGTGCTAAGATATCTATCCAACTGTGTTTGTACAATCCATTACCTTCGTATCCTATGGCAGTATTGATCACTTAATGGAACATTTTCTATAAGACGAGTAGTTATCTGATGTCAACTTCCTTCTCTAAATTAATGATCGTTTTTGTGTTTGTCACTGTTGACAGGCACTATAGCCGAGTGGTCAAGACCGTATGACTTCAATACCGCTGGTCCACAAAGTCTTAGGTTCAGATTCCAGAAGTGGCGTCTGGTGAATTAATGATGGGGATTTGAACGATCTCCCAGGTCAAACTTCAATTAAGACCTGCTGTACCTTCATTCCCTACGTGCATATACACATACGGTAGATCAAATATGCACGTTAAAGGTCCCTTAATTCATGTCAGAGCCCAGTGGGTTACGGAAATACAAACATACCCAGTTTTCATCCTGTACCCCCGCCCCCCAGATTGAGCTGTTCCAAAGTCGTTCTATGTGGGCTGAGGCCAGTGGGCAGACCTCCTGCAGAGTGTCCAGCACAGGAGAAGACCAGGTGTTACGCTACCCACCCACTAAGGGAAAACAGATAATTTTTTTTAAAAGGCGTTTTAGAATCCGTAGTTTGTCTAGTGAAAAAGAACTTTTTATCAGTGTGTTGTTAATGTGAGTGTTTATTGAACCAATAAGAGAGGTTTAGGCCGTTTGATGAAAATGAGTCTTTTCTTTGCTTTGACTGTTTAAACTTTCTTGTCTGTGTGATGAAATCATCCCACCCTGAAATACTGCATCAGAAATGTTGTCTTTTTCATATCTCTCTTCATTTGTTTTTTCCCCCTATCATATCGTTCTTGATAATTTTATAAAACTGGCATCAATAGTGTCCTTATTATAGTCTTCGCATTTTGTCTGACGTTTTGTTCCTGTTAGCTTAGAAACATTTTTTTTCGAAAGCAGGCCACTTTTTCCTTCACTCTTTTCGGTTCTTTCGTCCTTGTTTTTTTCTGTCTTGCTGCTTTTGCTTAATATATTCATTTTGTTTTAGAAAATGTAACCCTTTTTATCGTTTTCATTTATTTTGTCTCAAAGAACATTCGTGCTGCAATGTTGCTCTAACCCTTTGTATCTAAATAAAATTACTTTATTTACCGATATTTTTTCCTGCTGTGGTTTTTTGTTTTTTGTTTATCGTTGATATGTTGTTGTTGTTGTTGTTGTCGTCTTCATCCACGTTCTCCTTTTTCTTCTTCTTCTTCTTCTTTTTTTCCTCTTCTTCTTCTTCTTCTTCTTCGTCTTCTTCAACTTCTTCTTCTTCTTCTTCTTCCGGCCCAAATCAAAAACTCTCGGCTATTGATGTAAGCAAAGTGCCAAGGCCTACATTAAATGCTGTTATGCCTTGACGTTATCTTGAGATTATCTTCGTCCATAACAAGCCCTTAGCATAACAACTAGTAGTCTCCACTAAAGGAGAAAAAATCCCACGAAGATGGAGCACGGCTGCCTCAATGGCGATGAAGAAGAAGAGGAAGAGGAGGAGGAGGAGGAGGAAATTTCAAAACTAGATGTACATACAAACTGCTTTTCTAGTGTGCACTTACTGTCTCACAAGGATTCACAGGTGTGATGAGAGAGAGAGAGGAGAGAGAGAGAGAGAGAGGAGAGAGAGAGAGAGAGAGAGAGAGAGAGAGAGAGAGAGAGAGAGAGAGAGAGAGGGAGCATATTCTGGGTGAGCCACAAAGTGGTGATCTTGGGAAAGCACTTCTTCTTTTTCTTCCTCCATCCCATTGTTCTTTTTCTTATGTCTTTTGTGTTCTTGTTTGTCTTACTGGGAATGAAAATTGTCTACGTATATAAGGGTGGTGGGGGGTGCGTGCGTGTGCGTACGTGCGTGTGTGCGTATGTATGCGTACGTGTGCGTGCGTGCGTGCGTGAGTGAGTGAGTGTGTCCTTGCTTGCTTGTGTGCGTACATACGTAAAGACAAGTGCGCTTTCACACCTGTAAGGTTAGCATTTGATAATAAGGTCTAAAAGGGGAGAGAGGGAGGGGGTGAGAAAAATTAAGAAGCAACATGGGGGAGATGAAGGTTGGATTAGTAACACTAATCTTGCATGTCAAGGTCGAACTAAGACATTAGTCTGGCTGGCATAACGAATGATTTTGCTGTATCATCTTTCTTTTTTTCCCGCTGTCGTGGGACATAAATGAGACAGCATCCAATTAGAAGGGGATTTAAAATAAATGAATTATTGAACGAGCTTCCCTGAAGTCAGAATGTGACGACTGAGGTCAGCAGGCAGACCTCCCACACAGTCACAAGCACTAGAGAGGACCAGGCTCTGGGCAGCCCACCCAGCAGGGAACGAAGGAGGAGGAGGAGGAGGGGGAGAAGAAGAAGAAAATGAAGTAGTAGTAGTAGTAGCAGTAGTAGTAGTAGTAGTAGGAGGAGGAGGAGGAGGAGGAGGGGGAGGAGGAGGAGGGGGAGAAGAAGAAGAAAATGAAGTAGTAGTAGTAGTAGCAGTAGTAGTAGTAGTAGGAGGAGGAGGAGGAGGAGGAGGAGGAGGAGTAGGAGTAGTAGTAGTAGTAGTAGTAGTAGTAGTAGTAGTAGTAGTAGTAGTAGTAGTGAGGAGGAAAAGAAGAGAGTAAGAGAGAAGAAGAAGAAGAAGAAGAGAGTGTAGTAGTAGTAGTAGTAGTGTAGTAGTAGTAGTGAGAGAAGTAGTAGTAGTGTAGTAGTAGTAGAGTAGTGTAGTGTAGTAGTAGTAGTAGTAGTAGTAGTGAGTAGGTAGGAAGAAGAAGAAGAGAAGAAGAAGTGGACATAGTAGTAGTAGTAGTAGTAGTAGTAGTAGTAGTAGTAGTGTAGGAGGAGGAGGAGGAGGAGGAGGAGAGGAGAGAGAAGAGAAGAAGTAAGTAGTGTAGTAGTAGTAGTAGTAGTAGTAGGAGGAGAGGAGGAGGAGTAGTAAGTAGTAGTAGTAGTAGTAGTAGTAGTAGTTAGTAGTAAAGAAGAAGAAGAAGTAAGTAGTAGTATTATAGTAGTAGTAGTAGTAGTAGAGTAGTAGTAGTAGTAGAGTAGTAGTGTAGAGGAGGAGGAGGAGGAGAGTGGAAGAAGAAGAAGAGTAGTAGTAGTAGTAGTAGTAGTAGTATAGTAGTAGTAGTAATAGTAGTAGTAGTTGGAAGAAGAAGAAGAAGAAGAAGAAGAAGAATTAATTTTGACGCCACTGACAAATTGTATTGTATTGTTTTGTTTTGTATTGTTTTGTATTGTATTGCATTGTATTGTATAGATTTATATTTCGCAATATGATAGTGTACTGTACTGTACTATACTGCGCTGTTTTTGTATTGCGTTGTGTGGTTTTGAATGTGTTGTATTGATCCTTATTTTAATCTCTATTGATTGTTCTGTGTAAGGAATACTCTCCGTTAGGGGAGCACAGTACTATGTTCCTGGCCAGGCATTCCATCTGCTGCTTTTGTTCTCTAGTTTCAATCGCTATATGGATGCATAGTTTTCATCTGACATTGACATATTTTCGTTCCTCGGCTAGAGCCTCGAGGTTCACCTGATCACCAATGGTGAGATTTTTGCGTATGCGGCCGTTTTTGCCCTCCTTTAAGGTAGCCACATCCCGACTTCGGGGATGATGTCTAAATGCGACACCAGTGCGCTTTAAAAAAAAAAAGAAAAAAGAAGTGTTCATCCGTTCGTAGCGGCACGTAATGGCTTACCCTTTCTTGCACACACGTTAAAACCCGATCCGCTTTTCGGAAGAGTAGGCCATTGTGTGCCGGTGGGAACGGATGACAAAATTTACAAAACTGCAAACACACGGGGATTGGATGAAAAAAAAGTGCTTTCTCCTCGAAATAAAAGAAGAAAGAAAGAAAGAAAGAACGGGTTTTAACGTGCGCACAAGATGTTTTGCTTGCATTCCCACACAGCATTTGCACACATGGGGCCTCAATATATGACAGTCTCATAGGAAGGACTTTCGAGGGAGGAGGTTGGTACTGATGGTGATCCAGGGGGAAAATCAATCCCCTTGAACGGATGCCTCGGTGATGTTTCGACCCCAGGCCGTCAGATCACAAATGCAACACTCTAACCACTAAGCTACCCATCCACCCTCCCCCAATCTGAGATTTAAACTTTAGCAGGGTGGCAGCCCTAATATGGCCTTTGTGGACGGAAGGGCTATAAAAATGATTGGACTGGGATGAGTTGCTAGTAATGTCTAAAAAAACAACAACACCCCCCCCCCCCCAACCCAAGTAGTAACATTAAACCATAATTGACATTATCAGTTAAATAAAACACACACCACAGAAGAAATGTCAAAACAAAACCAAAAAAGGTGGGATGAATGAGTTGGTGGACGGAAAGAAAAGAGGAACAATGGAAGATGGCATACAGGACAAAAAAGATAACAAATACAGAATACAATAATTATGAACTTTAAGTCGATATCAGTATTACATTGATACATCTTGGTTTTTTTCATATGCATCGGTGGTCTAGAAGTAACATTATACCATTTACAAAAGCAAATAAAATGCAAGTTAAATCCCCGTTTAAACCGCAAATGTTCCCTCATCCATTAAACCTTTAGCAGAGGCTTGGGTGCTCGTCTTTTGCATGAAACGATGAACCGAGGTCCCGCATACAACATGTATTAAGCACAAGTCAAAGAACCCACAGCAACAAGATAATCGTTCCTGACAAAATCATGTTAAAAAAAGCCACTCTTAAAGGAGAACAAAAGCACAGGCAATGAGGAAATATTGGTGGCACTACTCTTGTGGCGATGCGCTCTCCCTGGGGAGAATAACTCGATATTTCAAGTAGAGATATCTGCCGGAATTGAGAGGGATACAGAATTTTCTGACTAAAGAACCGACTTTGTTGACACATTTTAACAATTTATTAATGCAGAAATAGTAGTGGAGGAGGGTACAGCAACTTACAACTTAACCATAAAAGATGTTCGAATTTATTTCGAAATACTTTTGGAATAAACAGGTGGTTTTTTTACATGCTTGAGCATAAACACAACAATAATGACACAATTATCAGTTAAGATTAAACCCCCCAAAAGTAAAAAATAACAAATACTTTATATTTACCTTTAACACATCATTCTCTGCGTCCGATTCTATAGAGTTAAAAAAGCAAAAGCAAAAATTAAACAAACACCTCCTCCCACCACACCCCTAAAAAAAATCCACAACAGCAAACAATAACAAAGCAAAAAGGCAAGCAACACCCCCTTACTCTTTACTTCCCCCTCAAGTTGCTAAAGGTTTTTAGTTGCAAGAAAGGAAAGAAGACGAAAACTGATCACCAAGAAAAAAGTGGAAGAGATCAATGCTTGGAAGAACTAACATAAGAAACAATAATGACATCATCAACAACACAAAAAACAATTAAAAAAAATTACCAAACGGTCTTTAACTAATCAACCCACTGAAAGTCATTCAGTGAGTCATTTAGCCAAGCATTTAGTTGATCAACCAACCACAAAATCTATCTATAAGAAATAATCAATGGCAAAATTAACAACAACAACAACAGCTTCAGCAGCAGCAACAACAACACAGCAAGCAAACAAGCAAGCAACGAACAAACCAAGAAAGAAACCAACCCAGTAATCCATCAAACAGCAACCAGATGATATAAACAGGAATAGTGCTTTATCTGCACATCAAAACAATAAACACCATTCTGGTTGCATGCATGAAACAGTCAACCCTAACACAGGAATGCATATTTGACAGCAATATTAAATGCTCACTGCTGTTGAATTGATACAACATACATTATCATACCTAAGACCATCACATATAAACAAACAAACGCAAGACACTTAGCCTTCGACAAAGAGGAAATCAATGCATCTGCTAATAAAAAAAAATAATACTGATAAGTTTTTAGAAAAAAATCGGCTATCTAATCAAATGATAACAAATGATAAAACCACGTAGAAAAAGGAATCTACCATTGCCAGAAATGGTGTCAATAAAACCACAGATCAAGCAATGTTTTAATCTTTTAAAAAAAACCTTAGTGACATTTTTTTTTAAAAGTGGTCGTTCAAAAAGCAGTTTTAAGGCAAAGAAATAAATAGTTAAAAAAAACCAGTGTTAAGACAAAGAAATGAATAGTTCAAAGACCAGTGTTAAGACAAGGAAATAAATAGTTCAAAGACCAGTGTTAAGACAAAGAAATAGATAGTTCAAAGATCAGTGTTAAGACAAAGAAAGAAATAGTTCAAAGACCAGTGTTAAGACAAAGAAATGAATAGTTCAAAGACCAGTGTTAAGACAAAGAAATGAATAGTTCAAAGACCAGTGTTAAGACAAAGAAATGAATAGTTCAAAGACCAGTGTTAAGACAAAGAAATGAATAGTTCAAAGGCCAGGTTAAGACAAAGAAATAAATAGTTAAAAAACCCAGTGTTAAGACAAAGAAATGAATAGTTCAAAGACCAGTGTTAAGACAAAGAAAGAAATAGTTCAAAGACCAGTGTTAAGACAAAGAAATGAATAGTTCAGAGGCCAGGTTAAGACAAAGAAATAGTTTTAAAAAAACAGTGTTAAGACAAAGAAATGAATAGTTCAAAAACCAGTGTTAAGACAAAGAAATGAATTTCCAGGGTGGCAACTGGGACTCCAAAATAGAACGGCACGCACACACACACACACACACACACACACACACACACACACACACACACACACACACACACACACAAAAGATTTTAACTTGTTATTGCTATACTGCTTTTGTGTTCTTCCTATTATGCTTGTATAGTGTTTATTGAAGGAATAAAACCACACGTACACCAAATACTCAACGGGTGATATCTCATCAACACTTTGATACAAATTGGCACAAAGATGGAGTATTGTGGAACATTGACACTACACTGCACATCCTCACAGTACAGTCAAACTTCTAGTCTTACCAGAACTGACAACAGTAGAGTATGTGGCCCACAGGCAACTGGCCTGTCAAGAAAGCGACAAGTTCTGGGTTCGATCCCTGTTTGTACTCAAACATTTCTCCCATCCACTAGACCACGGGCAGTTGTCTAGATGCTTGTCTTTCGGATGAGACGATGTACCGAGGTTCGTGTGCAAAATGCCTTTGGTACACTTAAAAGAATCTACGACAGCAACGGAGTATCCCCTTGGGAAAAAAATCTGTAAAAACTCCACTTTCATAAGGAAAGAAATACATTTTGCAAACAGGAAAAAATGAGTGGCGCAGCTTTTGTGGCGACAAGCTCCTACCTGGGAAAGTGACCAAAAATTCTTACAGAGAAGTCTGCTGTGATCGAAAGTGCTTTACAATATAATACAATAAAATACAATACAATAAATACAATATAATACAATACACAAAATGACCAAATGCAGATCTAAAAAAAAAAAAAGAAAAGAAGAGAAAAGGCGAAAAGAAAAGGCACCTGTTCAGAAACGGAACAAAACAACAGCAGCAAAAACCAAAACAACAAAACAAACTGGATGACAATGGCAATACCATACGCTGCTGCACCGCTAAAGCAAAGCCATGATGTCCTGAAGGACAGAGGCGAGCAGTAGACAGAGAAGACCACCCCAACTTCCTGCTTCAGCAACATCGCTCAGGTTCCTGGCCTGCCGATCCCAGAAGTGATGTCTCAGCCATGAGGTCAGGAGATTCTGAGAAAACTTGTGGCTGGCTTCAGTTTTTCTTCCTTCCTCAGCTAAAGCACCGGGGTTTACCATGGCGAGATTTTGCCTACTTCCCACCATCAAGGTAGCCGCTTTCCGACTTCGTGGATGGTTTGGTTTCAATGTATCAAAGTTCCAGCTGAACTATCCGACTTAGGGACTGGTCACTCAGCCTACCATCACCATTAAGGCTTGCGATGTCGAGCGTGGATTTTAAATGTGCTGATCCCGGCGAAGAGAAAACTGACAGCTGTAGGCCTGCTGGACATCTTGCTGAATAGATTGATGGCTCAGTTACACTGGCCCATTCCTGGTAGGGGTGAAACAAAGTTTAAACACAAAACAAAACAAAACAAAACGTGGCCGCTATGTTGAATGCAGGCAGTCAGTTAGTTTGGTAAAATAAACATAACAAATATCTATATTCAGCACTGAATATGGTGCATGATGTCACCAGTTTCATTGACCTTTGATGTAAATAAGTGTTTATTCACAAAGAAGATTTGATATATATACAAATTGATGTCAAGAGCAATAACAAGCAAATGGATCCCTCAAAACTGTTGAGGACAGCAGAGGACAAAATTTAACCAAACACAGCTGAGGGAATCAGGTATTCTGACACATCTCTTGAATAGACTTGGCAACAGAGTCAGTAACTTCTGGAATCGGATGTGATGAAACTAGCGATGAGTTCTAGAATGATACGCAAACAGAATCAGGTAAGCTAGTTTCTGAATTCAAATGTTGATGGAATCGGGTAAGTTAAATCTGTTAATGATAATGATGACGGAATAGAATAAGTTATGGAATTAGACGACGATGATGATAGAATTTGATTATATCCTGAGAACAGATGATGATGGAATATGATGGTAATGGGATTAAATGCATTCTGGAATCAAATACTGATGGAATTGGGAAAAGTTCTAAAATTACATACTGATGAAATTGGGTTAAGTCGTGGTAACAAATGCTGATGGACTTGGGTTAAAGTCTGAAATCAGATGCTGATGGAATTGGGGATGTGAAAACAAATGCTGATGGATTTGGGTTAATGCGTAAAACAAATGCTGATGGAATCGGGTTAAGGCGTAAAAACAAATGCTGATGGAACTTGGTTAGGGCGTGAAGTGAGAAGCTGATAGAATTGTTAATGCAGAAATAGAAGTGGAGGAAAACAAGTGCATGTAACCACTTACAACCTCTCAATCATTTTTGAAAATGGTTTTCAATGATTCACACTAAAAAAGACATGCTAGAAAGATAGAATTGGGGTAAATCTTGAAACAAACTACTTGTTGAATCAAGTTAGGTCCAGAAATAAGATGGCGGAGGACTTGGATCAAACCCTAGAACCAGATGCTGATGGCATTGGGTAAAGTCCTGGACGATCCTGGTGGAACAAGAACGGCATCTGGAATCAAAGGTTCGTGAAACTTGCCGATGCAAGTTTTAAAATTCTATTCTGATGGTAGTTCTCCTGGAATGCACCGCAGAAGGAAGGGCAATGAGTTCTGGAATCAAATGCTGATGGAGTTGGGCACACAGCTGGGCTCCAGGTCACGGTAGGGAACAATGCGCTGCTTGTTGCGTTCCTGGATTTCTTCACCAATCCTGGACAGGTCTCGGCGAAATCTGAAAGAGAGAAGCGGAGAATGGATAAGTGTGTGTGTGTGTGTGTGTGTGTGTGTGTGTGGGTGGTGTGTGTGTGTGTGTGTGTGTGTGTGTGTGTGTGTGTGTGTGTGTGTTGTGTGTGTGTGTTGTGTGTTTGTGTGTGTGATTGAGTGTGTGTGTGTTGTGTGTGTGTGTGTGTTGTGTGTGTGTGTGTGTGTGATGTGTGTGTGTGTGTGATTGAGTGTGTGTGTGTGTGTGTGTGTGTGTGTTGTGTGTGTGTGTGTGTGTGTGTGTGTGTGTGAGAGAGAGAGAGAGAGAGAGAGAGAGAGAGAGAGAGAGAGAGAGAGAGAGAGAGAGAGAGAGAGAGAGAGAGCATTATCAACCACAGGCTACAATAATCACAATTTTGAAGAAAGCCAAACCAAACCATTCCAGGAAAGGTTTTATACGACAGTGGTTCTCAAGAGTGCCGCTTTTGGCATCTTTAGATGATTAAAGATAGGAGTTGCTGAAGACTGAAGGGAACAACCATTTCAAAACGCATATGGATAGTGAAATAGCTATAGCGAAAGAAAACAGCCTAGATAGGAATGCAGTCACTGAGGTAAGAACAATGACTGTGATCTTGATGCTCCATAAAGACTTCCAACTTTGATCTTGATTCTACTCAAAGGCATACGACTTTAATCTTGTTCCTATACAAAGGCAGGCAACTCCGATCCAATCACAGGGTGGTGTATCTTCGAGGGGCATAATGATACCCCCTACCCCACTTCTTCCCTTCAAAAAAATAATGTTTTGTTACCCAGCAAGTAATCGACCTGCAATTTGACTGACGACTTTTTTTTAATACTTTATGCTCGCTCCTGGGAATAAAACCAAGCCAAATAAATCTAACTACACACACGCACGCACACACACACACACACACACACACACACACACACACACACACCACACACACACACACACACACCACATTTACCCTCCCTCGCGCTCATTCTCTCTCTCTCTCCCTCCTCCTCTCCCCTCACCCCCTTCCCTCATCTCTTACTCTTCCAGAATGGTCAGTGCTTTGGGGTCGAAGACGTACTGCACTTCAAAGTCGCCCAGACTGTTGGTGCCCTTCTGACTCAGGATCTTGGTGACGGTCATGATGTCCATGGTCACGGAGCGGTCAGGTAAGGTCTTCAGCACGTCCTCCTCTGTGCATGGGTCCTGTCACAGCGCAGAGACAACGTGTGCCTTCAGTTACCAGTCTGATACAGAGAGCCGCAATGCTGAAGTCTTCAGTTGCTGCTGCTGTTGTTGTTATTATAGTTGTTGTAGGGTGTCCATCCCCTAGATTAGCATCTTAAGGATCACCCGACTTGTGTACTCTTTCTCACTCTCTCTCCTGAAATGCAGGAATCACTGTGAGGAGACTAGGTACACACTGGGTGAGGAGTTTGAGTGCGTGGCTGTTTTCACACACCTCGCCAGATTCCGACTTCTTAGGAGTTATTTCCATATTGGGGAGTACATGTTGTTATCTTAAGAGCTTGTCGTGGATGAAAACAATGTCAACATAACATTACAAAGCATAACAACATTTTTGATGAAAGGATTAACACTATATTTACATTGATCACTAACTTGACTATTAACACTTTCGGCCTGTGGCCAGACTGTTGCTTCTGGAATGGGTTATAATAATAATAATAATAATAATAATAATAATAATAATAATAATAATAATAATAATAATAATAATGATAATAATAATAATAACAATAATAATAATAATAATAATGTATGGAATTTATATAGCGCTGAATCTTGTAAAGCAACAAATCAAAGCGCTCAGATTTTTAAAATATATATTGAGGATAATGGAAGAAGCACTCATGTGCTTTTTTTATTACATCCAGTCCCCGTGTGTATGCGATTTTGTAAAATTTTGTCATCTGTTCCCACCGGCACACAATGGCCTACTCTTTCGAAAAGCGGAACAGGATTTAACGTGTGCGCAAGATGTTCTGCATGCGTTCAGCACACGGGGCCTCGGTTTATAGTCTCATCCCAAGGACTTTTTGCCACTAAGAAGATGATCGCGGTCAGTATATATCACGGCTGTCACTGTGGTTCCTGAAGAAGAAAGTGTCGGGGTACCTTGGACCTGGGTGGCGCACCCCGGAGAAGGCCCGGGTAGTTGGGAGGAAAGCCGTACTCCTCGTATTGCTGGAAGTTGGTGGAGGCGTGAGAGACGCTGCAGGTGTAAATGATGCTGGTCAGGATTGTCGCCAGTTGGTCTGTGCACGTTAACGATCCCTCGCCAGGCACACCCTGTACACAGGAGTGAAAGTGGACAGGTTTATCTGCTTAGCTTAACTGACTTTGTCCGTTTGTTTGTTTGTTAGTTAGTTCGTGTGTTTGTTTGTGGGGCCATGTGGGGTTTTTTGTATGTGTTACTTTATCTACCTTCTAATATGGTTATGTTTTTTTTTCCCCATTTCCTTACTTTAGTATTGCATATTTATATGCATTTGCAGCAGATGTTATTTTCAAAGTAAACGGATATGTTGTTATACCAGCTGCCAAACGAAATCTGTAATGCTTTGCCTTTGGGGCATGCTATGAGCTGGAGGCTTGTTGCTGCAGTGTTTATGTGTAAAGTAGCCATGGATTTTTTTTCTAAATAAATGTTTCTTTAAACCAGATGACATTGGCGTCTTTCTTCTTGTTCGTGGTGTTGGTGGTATGTAGTTTCTTTATTAGCCTACACAATGTGAGGGAAACGGCGATGAAAAGCATGCATTTTAATGAAGAGGTCCAACAAAGCAATCATCGTTTTATTCGTTTCCTTCAACGCTGTCCTTTTGTTGTCCTTTGTGATTGTTAACTCTGTGTGGGTGTGTGTGTGTGTGTG
Organism: Rapana venosa; assembly: GCA_028751875.1. Classification (NCBI taxonomy): domain Eukaryota; kingdom Metazoa; phylum Mollusca; class Gastropoda; order Neogastropoda; family Muricidae; genus Rapana; species Rapana venosa. Next base: position 22,530,170 of record CM054144.1, on the reverse strand, counting down.
TGTGTGTGTGTGTGTGTGTGTGTGTGTGTGTGTGTGTGTGTGTGTGCGCGTGCGTGCGTGTGTGTGTGTGTGTGTGTGTGTGTGTGTGTGTGTGTGTGTGTGCAAGCTCCACACACACACATACACACACACACACACACACACACACACACACACACACACACACACACACACACACACAAACATGCCAACGAACAACATTCACCAGACCCAACGAAAGAAGGGAAGCAATCGCTAAAAGAGAAAGCTAACATAGTTAGCCTCCCATTTAGGAACTGAATACCCCCCCTAACTCTTTCGCATTAATTTTCAGTTGTTTGAGGGTCTTAAAATTTTTTATTTAGCTTATACACATTTATGCAGCACATTTACACAATGCCTGGTTAACATTAACACAGTGACACTCAGACAAACACACTGACAATCAGATGAAGACACTGACGAAACATCTCACAGATTGTTGACCCCCCTAAAAAAAGAAACATAACTTGTACACACCAGCAGACCACAGCCTCCTTTGTCGTTGTCCCGTGGCTTGACCAGTTCGGCCACCCAGTTCTGGATCTCCTTGTCTCCTGTCAGCTTCTCCGGGGTGTCTGCCAGTCAAAATAAGATTACTTAATTTCACTCATTCTGTTAGGGACATGGAAGATTATACAAAACATCCAAACAGAAAACTCAAAAGTGAATAGATCTAACTTAATCCGGCAATACACAATCATTCTTCACAGTACGTTAACAAGGCATAACAGAATATAAATTTAACGGCGCAGTTTTAGAGTTTTTGAATACTTGATGTTTTGCAAGGTTTTATTATTATTTTTTTTATGATAGTACTAATATGAAATATATTACATGGAGTTGTGTGTATGTTGAAAGAAAAGATTTCAGATTTTAGAATAGACTATTTGGACGTTTAGCATAATACTTTGGCCTCCCCCCCCCCCCCCCCCCCTCCAGAGCCTCATTGAGGACTCAAACACACACGCACACACACGCGCGCGCGCACACGCTATGAGTGTGTGCGCTCATACACCCCGAAACCAGAACTCCCGCTTCACTCTCTGAATCATGTGTGGTTGCTCGCGTGCCGATCTTTTGCTAATATATCTATTTATATAACCAAGATCCCTCGTACAATACAACATTTGTAAAAGAAACCTCGGCAATAAAAATATTGATATGTGAAAAATTGTGTAAACGCCCACTGTGAAAGGGGGGTGGGGGTGGGGGGTGGGCGTTGAATTTGATGCAGCAAAATGTTATGACCACAAACGGAAACTTGCTTTTATGTTTGATGTGGGTTTTTTTATTTTATTTTATAAAGACACCTGCTCAAATCAACGCCAACGTTTAAAAGAGTTTGCATTAATTTTGACAATACTCCATCTTTACAACACTTGCTACATACCGTAGTACAGGTCGACGTAAGATGTGACGTACTTCCGAATGACGTCATAGTACAGCAAGGCGTCATCACGATAGTGATAGGAAGGCAGCACCTTGGGGTCCTCCAACTACACAGAGAGAGAGAGAGAGAGAGAGAGAGAGAGAGAGAGATATATGAACAATTACATAATTAACGCTCCTCCATACATTAGAGACTCGCTTCCCCATAGCCAAGTTAAGCAGTGTTGAGCCTGGT
>CM054144.1:22516025-22523525 GCA_028751875.1 Rapana venosa | reverse complement strand
TGTATACAACGGATATTAATCTGGGCTGGACTGGGCTGGACTACATCAAATTATACAGCATTTGTATTCACTGCAGGTTTTTCTGCGTAAAACTCGGGTTGTCCTCTCTCTAGGAAAAACGTGTCTCCACAAGAGCGGCGCCACCTATTTCCCCCTTTGTTTCTGCCTACATGTATGCTCGTTTCGTTGTGAAAGTGACTTTTCTTCTGCAGAATTTTGTAAGGGTCGAGTCTCCGTTTGCCGTGGGTTCTTTTATGTGTACATGGTATATGTTGCACCCAGGACTTTGGTTTATAGTCTCATCTGAAAGACTGGTACCCAGACCACCACTCATGATCTGGTAGATGAAAGAAATATCTGGTTTGGGACGGTAATCGAAACCATTGAGCTTTCGCTTTGCTGATGGGTGTAGTACCTGTAGATTAGTAGTCAACCAGCTGATATTTTGAGAGAGTCTGGAACTCTCTTTTTTCTGATTCAACCAAACGCTGTTAACCCCACCCAAGTTGTGCATCGTCTGCTAGCGCACTAAACACAGCATACATGCACTGGGCCACCAGGGTAGGAACACAGGAAATTCATGTATCAATAATATTGTCATCTTTCTCACAGTTATCTGCTATTACTACCGAAATAACCTCATGTTAGGGTTTTTTTCTGGTTTAAAATTAGCTTTCGATTTTCTCTGATTTAAAACTAGCTTTAATTTTCTCTGATTTAAATCTAGCTTTAATTTTTTCCTGATTTAAATCTAGCTTTCATTTTTTTCTGATTTAAAACTAACTTTCGATTTTTTTCTGATTTAAAACTAGCTTTTGACGAAGCAGAGTGTTAATGTAGCAGCAGAGAAGACGAAACAATACAGAACAATCTGAGACATCTGTGAAACCCAGTTTGTACAGCTCACCAGTAAATGTCCCTTTTTTCCGCAGTTGACCAGCATTAGTACCTATCCATACCTCTAGAAAAAACAAAACAAATCATACAGTACGTGTAATTCCATAAAGCATGTCAAAACAAACAAAACAATTGCTTCCAGAATACACGACACGACACTACCTTCTAATACGACACAAGTCACGACCAACTGATCAGACAGACGGGGGTTCAACACGGTTTTCTGATATACATGGGTGTATGGATGGTGGCCAGTGCAACTCACGAGTTGATGGCCAGCAGGTAGAGGAAGTGGGGGGCCAGCAGTTTGAAGACCGGGTGTGATTGGGACAGCTGTCTGTGTGTGGACACAGTCACCCCCTCCATCAGCAGGTGGGTACACCCTGCAACACATCTTCACTGTTCATTTCGTAGCAGCAGTAAAAGTAGCAGTAGCAGTAGCAGCAGTAGCAGCAGCAGCAGCAGCAGTTGTAGTAGTATTAGTAGCAGCGCAACAGTTGAAGTAGTAGCACAGAACAGTGAGTATAGCAGCAGCAACAGCAAAATGGTTTTAGAGAGAGCACAGCAAGAGTTGAGTAGTAGTAAACAGCAGCAAACGGAGAGAACAACACAACACAACACAAACAACAACAACACACCAACAACAAACAACAACAACAGTTGTAGTAGTATGTAGTAGTAGCAGCAGCACCCAGCAACAAAAACAACAGTTGTAGTATTTGTTTGTGTAGTAGCAGCCGCAGCAGCAGCTCATCTTAATGATATCCCGGGGAAAGCCATTCCTCACTATATTTCATCGAGAGTTTAAAGAGAGAGAGAGAGAGAGAGAGAGGAGAGAGAGAGAGAAGAGAGATAGAGAGAGAGAGAGAGAGAGAGGAGAAGACAGAAGAAGAGAGAGAGAAGAAACAAAAGAAGACAGACAGAAGAAAACGAAGAAGAAAAAAAGAAGAAGAAAAAGACAGACAAAACAGACAGACAGACAGACAACAATCAAGCTGGTTCCAAAACAAGCGAGGCAGAAGACGACAGCTCACCCAGGTGTGGAGGGCCCCGGTGACAGGCGGCGTCCCCCGTTGTTGTACCACATCTTCACCAGCGACCACAGCATGGCGTCGTCTGTCGCAGGAAAATCTACACACACCACACACACACACCCCACCCCCACCCACCAACACACACACACACACACACACACACACACACACACGCACACATGGATCACTCATAGCGAAAGGACGTTAACTTTAACACACATGGATGGATGATACTATAAACCGAGGTCCCATGTGCGATCGCACTAACATCCTGCGCACATGTTAAAACTTGTTCCACCTTTCGAAAGAGTAGGCCGTCATGTGCCGGTGGGGACGGATGACAAAATTTACAAAACTGCATGCAGACGGGGAGTGAATGTTTAAAAAGATAACACGAATGCTTATTCTACTATCCTCGAAATGATTCACACACTCACACACACACACACACGCGCGCGCACACACACACACACACACACACACACACACACACACACACACACACCACACACACACAACACACACACGCACGCACACACACACACATCACACACACATTACACCTTCCAGGTGGGATCAAATGACAATTTACAAAACCGCATACAGACGGGGACTGGAAGTAAAAAAAAAAAGCACATAAGTGCTTATTCCATTACCCTCAATAAAAAAAAGAATAAAATAAAATAAAAATATATTAAAAAAAAATTACCGGGTTATCAGGTCCAGGTTTCTGGAAGAGCTGGATAGCCACTGGTCTCAACTGGCCATCTTTGTCCACGAAGAACAGACCGATGGGCGTACACAGCTGAAACACCATGGTACACAGGCACTGTACTCTGACCCACCCTTCACCATGGTGACTCTACTCTGACACACTCCTCACCATGGTGACTCTACTCTGACCCACACTTCACCATGGTGACTCTACTCTGACCCACAATTCACCATGGTGACTCTGCTATGATTCACATTACATCATGGTGACTCTACTCTGACCCACACTTCACCATGGTGACTCTACTCTGACCCACACTTCACCATGGTGACTCTACTCTGACCCACACTTCAACATGGTGACTCTACTCTGACCCACAATTCACCATGGTGACTCTACTCTGACCCACACTTCACTATGGTGACTCTACTCTGACCCACAATTCACCATGGTGACTCTACTCTGACCCACACTTCACCATGGTGACTTTACTCTGACCCATCCTCACCATGGTGACTCTACTCTGACCCACACTTCACCATGGTGACTTTACTCTGACCCATCCTCACCATGGTGACTCTACTCTGACCCACACTTCCCCATGGTGACTCTACTCTGACCCACACTTCCCCATGGTGACTCTACTCTGACCCACACTTCACCATGGTGACTCTACTCTGACCCACACTTCACCGTGGAAAAGAGAGAGGGGGAAGGAAGGAGGAAAGATGGTTGCTACTATGGCAGAGAGTGTAGTCCAATTTTCACACAGAAAAATCCGCGATGAGTATAAAACAATACAATGCAATGCAACACAATAGAATAAAATACAATACAAAATGAGGCGGTGCGATGCAATGGGGTGCAATCGGACGGGACAGGATTGGATAGGACACGACACGACCCGACCCGACGCGAGTGACAGAATACAATACAATACAATGCAATACAATACAAGAAAAACCAAGGCAAGGCAGCGGATGAAAAGACAAGGTAAGCCAAAACAAGACAAACCAAGACTCAAGATTCATGAACACGTTATAATCTAACCAAGAGAAATCATATTAAGATCAATTACTTCACAAGGACAAAATAATAAAATAGCATTCTTAAAACAAACAGCTGTAGTTCTATTTTTTAAAAACCATTCATGATAACAAACATGATTGCACATAAACTACGTATTCATGATTAAGCAAGACAATTTATAATTCTCCCATTTGAATTAAACATTATAACATATACCAATGGAACATCACCATTGTAACACTAGTTCTGATTCTCTGCTGAAGACAGGACTAACGTGGAGAGCCAACAGTGCAACTGACCTCAAAGTCCGATCTGACGGGCAGACCTTCCAGCTGGTAGAGGTCACAGATGAAGAGCCGTTTCTGGTCCAGGGCCTGTTGGATGGTCAGTCCTTCCAGCAGAGGCTCCAGCATGGCGTCCGTCACTGGTAACCTGTGCAGCAGAGAATCCAGGACACAGTTATTAGATAGATAGTGTCTTTTTTTTTTCCATGTAGCTGTCTGGGTGGTTTTTGTGTGTGCGGAGCGGTTGTTTTTTTTTTAGTATTATCTATGTGTGTCTATGTGTTATGTCTATATGTATCTGTCAGTCTGTGTCTGTCTGTGTTTCTTCTTGTCTCTATTGGGTGTTTTTTTCTGAACCTGTTTGTCTGTGTTTCTGTCTCTGTCTCTCGCCCCTCTATTTCCCTGTCTCTGTTAATCTGTTTTGTTTCTGTCTCTGTCTGTCTGTCTTTCTTTCTCTCTCCACACACACACACACACGCAACCACACACACACACACACACATATATATATATATATATATATATATATATATATATATATATATATATAGAGAAGAGAGAGAGAGAGAGAGGAGAAGAGAGAGAGAGAGATGAGAGAAAAGAGAGAGAGAGGAGAAGAGAGAGAGAGAGAGATAATTACTGCTTTACTGTGCTTAGTTACGACCGTTTTTCCTCACAGCCAAATGTTCTGACCTAAACAGTTGTTAGTTTCATCCTAGTCGCCATACAGTTATATAGGGCAGTACATTTCTCTGTCATAACCTGGTTTCTTTGTCTTCCCATTGTAGTCTCTTTCCATCCTCTTTCCTGCTTTCTCTCTCTTTCCTGAAGGCGTGTGTAATAGATTAGTGGATAAAGCATCGAGTTACGACTTGAAACCTATTGGTGGATATCTTTTTCCTGGAGTTAACATGGTCTCTGATTCTTCGTTTCCCGGCAATTTCTTCGAATGCGGTTATAAGCCAAGCCCCCATGTATAAATGAACGCATTTACATCACATGCACACCGTTAAAAGCTTGCCCATGGATTTTTTTGTTTCCCTGTAATTTCTTCAAATGAGGGTTATAAACCAAGCCCCCATGTAAACGCATAACATCATATGCACACCGTTAAAAGCTTGTTCATCTTTCGCGGGAGAGGAGGCCAGCTATGGCTGGTGAAATGGATAACAAACATACCCTGCATGGTCTTCGACCCGAGGAGGGATAGGCTCCGACACATGTTCACCTTGCTCAAGCTACCCTACCGGGATGTTCTATTACAGTGCTGCGGTGACGCCTGAGGGGTGAAAGAGAAGAAGAGAAGACCTTTTTCGTACCTTCACTCTCGCGTACAATTACAGCTTTGCCGATAGAGCATTTCACTCCTTGTCCGCCATTTACCGTCTCCTCTTTGCCTTCTACGCTGTGAGGACTTTCAAGATAATTCCCCCAGAAGGAGATCAGAATACTCCTCAGCCAGTCTGTGCTATGATTATCTTCAACACTTTCAGGAGCGGTTGTTATGTATTTAATATCGGTGTTTTTTTTAGCGTGGTAACAGGGAGTTAAAGGTCTTCTCCAAAAGCTTAAATTTCCGCTGAGTCTCTCTCTCTCTCTCTCTCTCTCTCTCTCTCTCTCTCTCTCTCTCTCTCTCTCTCTCTCTCTCTGTCTCTGTCTGTCTGTCTGTCTGTCTGTCTGCATGTCCGTTTGACTGTCTGTCTGTGTGTCTGTCTCGTCTTTGATTTTTCCCCCTCTCTCTCCCCTCTGCTTTCTCTCTCCCTGTCTCTGTCTCTCTGCCTCTCTGTCTGTCTGTCCCTGTCTATCTGTCTGTCTGTCTCTGTCTCTGTCTGCCTCTCTTTCTCTGTCTGTCTGTCTGTCTGTCTCTGTCTCTTTCTATCTGTCTCTCTCCCTCCCTCCCTCTCTCTCTCTCCGTTTTTTCTCCGCTCTCTCTCTCTCTCTCTCTCTCTCTCTCTCTCTCTCTCTCCTCTCTCTCTCTCTCTCTCTCTCTTCTCTCGTCTGTCTGTCTGTCTTGTCTGTCTGTCTGCATGTCCGTTTGACTGTCTGTCTGTGTGTCTGTCTCGTCTTTGATTTTTCCCCCTCTCTCTCCCCTCTGCTTTCTCTCTCCTGTCTCTGTCTCTCTGCCTCTCTGTCTGTCTGTCCCTGTCTATCTGTCTGTCTGTCTCTGTCTCTGTCTGCCTCTCTTTCTCTGTCTGTCTGTCTGTCTGTCTCTGTCTCTTTCTATCTGTCTCTCTCCCTCCCTCCCTCTCTCTCTCTCCGTTTTTTCTCCGCTCTCTCTCTCTCTCTCTCTCTCTCTCTCTCTCTCTCTCTCTCTCTCTCTCTCTCTCTCTCTCTCTCTCCTCTCTCTCTCTCTCTCTCTCCCTCTCTCTCTCCATCCTGTCTTATTCAGGTTTTGACAAGTCAGCAGTGCTATCAGATGACAATGTCGCAGAAAGAGGTTTTTTATTTCCGTACCGCTGGTTATTGATCCTGTGGTCTTCGTGTGGCAGTTCCAATCGGCAGAGAGACAGGTAGACAGGCAGATAGACATACAGACACGCACACAGACAGACAGCCAGCCAGACAGAAAAAGTGACTGGAAGACACAGACACGGACGTAGGAATAGACTCGGAGAGGATCAAGTATACTGTAATCATGACAACGTCATTATAGTACAAAGTAATAATGACAACGTCTTTATACAGTACAAAGTAATAATGACAATGTCTTTATCCTACAATGTGATGTAACGACAACGTCTTTATAGTGCAATGTGATAACGACAACATATTTATATTACAAGAAGATAATAACCAGTAATAGGGGATTTTTTGGGCCCCTGGAGTTGGCAATGAACTTATGCCATTTTGTCGTAAAAGTCCTTGAATGAGGTTATGAATACACGTTTAAGCGGAGATCCAGTGTGCGTACACATGCAGAATGTTTTGTACACACATTAAACTGTATCCTCATTTCGAATATTATATGTATACCAGCTAGCTTAAGTCGGAGGCATGGATGGCAAAAACGTACAAGGATAACAAAAACATACATGGATAGTGAAAACCTACATGGATGATAAGAAGATACCCAGCATGCACTCTACAACCTAGAGAGAGATGAACTCTGCCAGAATCAGCTTACGCACGACAAAAATGCAGCTGAAAAAAATGCAGTGCAGTGCCCTAACAACGCCCCAAGACGTTAAAGCATAATTCACGTCCAAAAGTCTTCAAATAAGATGGTAGCACGCATTCAGCGCACGTAAAAGAACTCACGGTAACAGGAGGAGTTGTTCCTGGCAAAAGTTTGGAGAGTAAGCCCCTCTGATAGGAAACCACATGAAATGGTCATGCTGAAAGGATATTTGTGCATATGTGTGTGGTTTATTAATGACTGAAGCTGCTGCTCTGGCAACCCGCTTTCCCAGGGGAGAGCAGCCCGAATTTCAAGCAGAAAATTTTGCTGTGACTGAAAGATCCATACCATACCATATCATACCATACCATACCATACCATACCCTGCCATACCATACCATACCATACCATACCCTGCCATAC
>CM054144.1:22491025-22511025 GCA_028751875.1 Rapana venosa | reverse complement strand
ACAAAAACAACCACATTTCAAACTGCTGTCCATCACCACAGCTACCATCACCTCCAACATAACCACCACCGCTACCACCACCACCACCACGATAACCAACAATTAAAAAAAAAAAGTTTAAAATGCAACAACAACAAAAAACCTTCTGCTTGTCCATTGTATTATCAAGAACCGTGCGCATTTAAAATGATAGAACTATTTTAATAATAATAATAATAATAATAATAATAATAATAATAATAATAATAATAATAATAAATGGAATTTATATAGCGCTGTATCTTGCACAGACAAATCAAAGCTCTTGCACTCAACTCATTCTTACACAGTCATGCAACCAATAGCAAGTAATAGTTCTAACAAGTCCAAATGCACACAACACACACACACACACACACACACACACACACACACACACACACACACACACACACACACACACACACACACACACACACACACACACACACAAAAAGAGAGAGATTTCTAAACAAAATCTGTCATCAAAACTGATAAAGAGAGGGTCGTGAGCCAGCCTAAGGCTTGCTCAAATATCTCCACAGCAAGAAGAGTGAATAGTTTGTTTTATAGAATAAAAACTTAATGCATTCGTAACCAAATTCAGTAGAAACAGTAAATGTCTATGTGGTGAGAATATTTCTAATACTCATATAATATTTGAATGTAAGAATACGAAAGCTTTTTACCTCAAATTTTTTGAAAACTCCCTTAGAAGCATATTCAATAATTTGAATTTGGCATTTGATATTGCAAAAGGTCTCTGGCATAGTCCTATAGGACATTTGTTATAGTTTCATTAACGTTAATCACTTTTTATGTTTTTTGTTTCGGTGATGTTTTGGGGGTTTTTTAAAATACTTTTTATTGTATCTTTTTCTTTGCACGGTTTCTTTTCATGATTAGACTACTTTTCCCCCCTCGCATTTTTCAGTAGGGCCTCTACAACCACCTCAATTATCATACACCCCTTGTATACATTTTTTTTTTCTTTCTCGTCTAATATCACTGTGAGTGAACAGACGTAAAATCGAAGACAACAACAACACACACACACACACACACAACACACACGTTGTACACTTTGGCAGGGTGATGGAATTTTTGGCTGTTGAAAAGCAGGAATAGCTATGAAATGAAACAGGAGAGGAAATTCTTAGGTTTGAAACAAATATGTCTTGAGGCCAGATTTAAGAGTCACAAGAAGGCCTTTGGCGAAGAGAGATAGGGAGGCCATTCCAAATCGATGGACCAGAAACAGAGAGAGAGCGACGGCCAACAGTGGACTGGTTGAATCTAGGTATTCTTGAGCACAAGGTATCTGCAGCAGAGCGAAGGGAACGAGAAGGGGTGTACAGGTGGAGACATTCACAGAGGTAGGAGGGTGCTATTTTGTGGAGACATTTGTAACAGAGAGTACTGATCTTATAGTTTATTCTTTGTGGCACAGGCAGCCAGTGGAGAGATCGCAAGAGAGGGGTAATGTGCTCAGATTTTTTTCTTTCTGAGGACTAGTCGAGCTGCAGAGTTTTGAATACGTTGAAGGGAGTGGATAGATGATGCTGGCAGACCAGCCAAAAGAGAATTGCAATAGTCCAGACGTGAAAGAATGAGAGATGCCACGAGTTTTCTGTAGACAGGTACTTTCGAATGGCACTAATACGCCGTAATTGATAGAAGCAGGACTGTATAGTTGTGGTGGTCGTGGTGGTTTGTCACTACGGGGGGCGCGCACGCGCGCGTATGTGTGTGATTGTGTGCGTGCGTGCGTGCGTGTTTGTGTGTGTGTGTGTGTGTGTGTCTGTGTGTCTGTGTGTGCATGTGCATAGTTATTGTTAGAGCACATAAATTTATCCTTATTTCTGGGACCGTCTCATCCTATAGAACATAATTATTGTCAGAGCACAAGTATACATTATTAACTCTGGCACCAAACAATCATCTTGAATATTCTGTTACAAGAGAAAAATAATATATACTTTGCAGTTTTGGTGCCCGGGGACATTTCGGAATTCGTTTTTCGTTACAAAATTTGGGTAGGGACAGTGGAGATTTTTGTGTTGTTTTGTTTGTGGTTTTTATTATTGTTATGCTGTTTTTATGTGCTTTGGTGTTTGGTTTCCTTTTTCCTTTTTCGTTTTGGTCTGTTTCTATATGTAGATGGTGATTATACAAATTTCTAACCTCTGAGTTTGCTGTTTGGTTTTTGATTTTGGTTTTAGACATTGCAATTGTTTTGGGGGCTTTTATTTTACCAATGAATGACGTAGCAAAACACACACACACACAAGAGTAAGGTGGGAACGGATGACAAAATTGACAAAACTTCATATACATGGGTACTAGATGTAAAAATAATAAAAGCATATGAGTGCTTTTTCCATTGTCCTGGAAAAAAATTTATAAAACCAAAACACACTGATTTTTTTCAATATCCTTATTATCGAGATGCGCTGATTTACCCTTTGTTTCTTATGTGTCCGATCATTTAACCTACTTATGGTTTGATTAACAATAATGCATACTTCTTTTTCTTCGGCGAACGTTCAGACAGAAACTATTACTGTCTCTCATATGAGTGGTCTAGTTAAGCACCTGACAAGTCAGGCCCAGCGCATCCGACTTTTGGCGTGGTAGAGAAGTGTTATATTTCAAATCTTTCTAAATAAAAAGCAAGAAAATGGATCAAGTGGGCAGAAAATAGACAAGAAGGATGGGGTGATAGGAAGAAAAGGAACAAGGCAGAAACAAAGAGAGGGATAGAAAAGATGGAGTTTCTAGCACAAAATTTCCAGAAGGTGGGGATGCTGTTTGTACTGACAGACTCTCAGCATCCACATAGGGTAATTGAATTGTTTGAACATAGAGAGACCCATTTGTGAATACAAAGACATAGCTGATTACTTTGATAAACATCAGTTCTGAAGAGGAACTTTAATTTGATAGTCATTTTCCCGGAAGATTTCTACGAATAATAATAGAGATATATTGCCAAAGAAAGATACAGAGATGATTTCGTTCATAAACAATCATTTTACTTCATCTTTCTGTGGAAGTAAATACACATTTGTGAATGTAAAAACAAAACCAGACCGTGATTTTGTTACCAAATAATTATTTTTCCCTGGCAGCTTTTTGGGAATAGAATAAAGAATTGTGAAATAAGAGAGACACCTGCAGCTATTTATAAAAATGGAAACTTCTTCTTCGTCGTCGTCGAATGTTCAGACAGAAGCTACTGTTGTCTGTCACATGAGCGAAAATGCGTTGCACTGCCGTTAAGTGCCTGACAAATCAAGCCCAGCGCATCCGACTTCGGCATTGGTAAGAATTAATTATGTCTTTCTGGGGAAAAGGCATGTGAATGAACTGAAAAGGCAAACATAGACAAGGAGGTGACAAGAAGAAATGGAACAAGGCAGAAACATAGAGAGGGATAGAAAAGAGGGGATTTGTAGCACAGGATGTCCAGAAGGTGGAGGTTCCATTTATACTGACAGACCCTCGGCATCCCCACGGGGGTAAGATGGAGTGGAAAATGTAGCTGAAAATGCATCAATTTGTTGTACTTGGGAACTGCTTGCAAACATAGGGACACATTTATGCACAAAAATACAAATAATTACGTTGATAAACATCATGTCCACGTGCAGATGTTTGTAAAGGTACAGAAATATTCATGAATGTCAACAAAGGTCATGGTTTTGTTATTGAACAATTAATTCTCTCCTGACGATTTCAATGATCACAGGGACAAATCTGTGAATTTGGGGGCAGAGAAGATTTGTTTGGGACAATCCTTTTTCCCTGTAGGTTTTTTTCTTATAAAAATATGGTTCTCTGGCCTCCCCTCGCCTGTCCCGTAGTCTAGTAGACCGTTGGAGCACTACTGAAGATTTACCCCATGGCCTGTTAGACTACGGGAAATAATGGTTACGTATTTGTAACTAATAACAATAGGTTATCGGGGTTTTTTTGTTTTTGTTTTTGTTTAGAAAACAGTACATTCAACTTTTTGTTTATCAACATGGTAGGTAGATTGTGGCTGTTAAATTATGCTATGGACGTGTTAATGAACGCTCATTTCTGACTTAACTTTCTATGAATATAGATTTCAAATTTGTGAGTATAGAGACAGGGATAATTTCGTTAATGAACGATAACTCTTACCTGAAGCTTTTTTTTCTTTTAAATAAGTGTAGACAGATTTGCGAATGAACAAGGCCATAATTTTGTCGGTGAATAATTTTCGTTAACAAAATGTTTCATGAGTACATTGTATTGTATTGTATTGTATACCACTTTAAGTCACAGCAGATTTCTCTGTATGAAATTCGGGCTGCTCTCCCCGGAGAGAGCGCAGCGCCACCTTTTTTTTTTCCTGTCTGCAGCTGTGTTTGCTTCCCTATCATAGAGTACAGAGGCATGTATGATTTGATTCAGGTACATTCATTGTTTATCCGAAGCTTTTTGTTCACGTAGATACAGATTGGTGAATGTAAGAACATACCATAATTTCGTCTACCTCTGAAGCAAAAGAATCGACACCTGTGTTAATATAAAGAGATGTATGCCAGTGTTGAGCAACTTTTATTTTTCTTGAGACTTTTATGAATGTGAAACAGATAAAAATACCTCAACCAACAATGATTTTACTTGAAACTCTTTTTGAAAATGTACAGATCTGGGAATGTAACACAGTGCCAATGTTGTTAGCAAACAGTCATTTGCCTCATAATATTTTCTGTGAACGCAAACACAGTCAATCAGGTTGCTGCAAGAACCTCTCTGCAAGTGCAGACACAAGTACACACTTCTACAGGAAGCTATCATTTTTAGCTTTAAATTTGGGGCACGTGAAAACAAGCATGAATTTTGGTTGTGAACAAGAATTCCTTTCTCTGAAGCTTTTGTAAACGTAGAGTCACTGAATTTCAACAATGTTAGTAGAATGCACACAGTCATCTTCCCCGAAGCCTCTTAGTGCTGCTATTGTCAGCAGACTCGGATTCAAGGCCCTGTGACAGACTTTTTCTCCTTCTTCGTCGTCGAACGTTGAGACAGCAACTGGTTTTGTTTGTCATATGAGCGAAAATGCGTCGCGCAGCCGTCAATCGTATAGCAAGTCAGACCCAGCGCATCCGACTTCGGGCGAGAGGAAAGAAAATTATCTTTTAAGTCTTTCTGAGAAAAAAGAAACCCCACAAGCAAGAGAATGGACCAAAAGATGCAGAAAACTGGACAACAAGGGGGAGGTAACAGAAAGAAGAAAAAAAGAACACGGCAGAAAAGAAACAAAGAGAGGGATAGAAAAGAGGGAATTGCTACCACAGAGTTTCCAAATGGTTGGGAATGCAGTTTTATACTGACAAGCCCCTGGCATCCCCACAAGAGAGAACCTGCAGAATTCCTAGCACAAGATATCCAGATGTAGGTGGGGGGAGGGGGGGGGGGGGGGTCCTTGCTGTTTATGCCGACAGGCCTCTGGCTTTTCCACGGGGCGGGCACCTCCTGCAGCGGAGAAGGCTGACGAACTCGCCCCGGAACCTGGTGCCTGTGAAGCAGTAGAGGAGGAAGTTGACGGCGCTGTTGGCGTAGTACATGTTGTAAGCCACAGCCCAGGCCACCGTCTGCCTGAAGAGAGTGTCGTACACCGTGAACTGGTCCGCCAGCACAAAGACGTAGGCCGGCAAGGTCAACATCAGAAAGGTCAAGGACACCACAATCACAGTCACCGTGGTTTTCGAGGCTGTTTTCCTTCGGGCGTCTGTTTGCGCAGAGCTGACCTTGGCGCTGACGTCCACCTGCCCCGAAGCTTGGAACAACGTCAGAGACAAGATGACGTCACAGGTGACGATACCCAGAAAAGGGAGGATGCAGTAGGTCAAGCTGTCCACCCACAACCACACACTTTGGTAAAACGCCCAGAAATCGGAATAGCCCACGTAGTAACACTGCGACCCTGAAGCAGAGACGTCCATCTTGAAGAGGAAGTGAAGGTTCATGAGGCCAGCGGCCAGGAGCAGACCCGCTATGACCCTCCAGGTGGTGGAGGAGGTGCACACCACCCTGATCTTGTGGGGCCACTTCACCGCCAACGTCCTCTGAACGGTGACTCCGGTGATCAGCCACCCCGACATAGAGTTGCACACGTAGGACAAGAAGTTCATCAGCTTGCACACTGCGGGATGGAACACCACCAACCGCAGGTGGAACATCAAGTCCAGCCATTCAGGGAGCACGATGAGGCAGAGCATTGACAGGTCAGACACAGCCAGCGCTGTTAGGAACGTCTGCTGGGAGGAGGAGGAGGAAGAGGAGGAGGAGGAGGAGTCATCTTTGAGGCGGCGCATGACCAGGATAGTCGCCACGTTTCCGAAGATGCCCAGAATCATGATGCATGGGGGACACACGGTCCACACGAACATTGCTGCCTGGGGGACACCCACTGGAGGGGACCCAGATCCGTGTGTCCAGTTTGAAGAAGTGTTGCTGTTGATGTTGCTGCTGTTGTTGTTGTTGGTGTTGTCGGGGTGGGCTGGGGGTTGTGGACCTCCCGCCACGTCCATCGCTGCTCTGTGATGCTGATGGTAGGGGGATGGGTGGTGGTGGTTGTTGTTGATGGAGATTTTTGATGGTGATGTTTCTGATGGAGATTTTTGATGGTGGAGGTTCTGATGGAGATTTTTGATGGTGATGTTTCTGATGGAGATTTTTGATGGTGATATTTCTTATGAAGATTTTTGCTGGTGATGTTTCTAATGAATACTTGATGGCAATGTTTCTGATGGAGATTTGCTGATGTTTCTGATGGAGATTTGATGGCGATGTTTCTGATGGAGATTTGCTGGTGATGTTTCTAAAGGAGATTTTTGTTGTTGTAATGTTTCTGATGGAGATTTTTGTTGGCGATGTTTCTGATGGAGATTTTTGCTGGTGATGTTTGTGATGAAGATTTTTTTGGATGATGTTTCTTATGGAGATGTGATGGTAATGTTTCTGATGGAGATTTAGTGGTGCTTCTTTTGGTGAGGATTTGCTTCTTGATGGCGTAATGCTACTGAAAAGGTTTGTGGGGCCCAGGACAAAAACAATGCTGTGTCAGACATTGAATATTTAATAAACCACAAACACTGGTCAACAGGTTAGCCCTTTTGAAAAATAAATCAATGTTAAATATCTCAAACACATTTACAGCCATTACTTGGTTTACTTTTATTTCCCGGCTATAGGTCCGAGGTTCGCTAATGGTGAAGTTTTGCGAAAGCAGCCGTTTGCCCACCGTTAAGGTGGGTGCATTCAGACTTCAGAGATGATATCTTAACGCGACACCAGTGTGCATGCGGGTTTTTTTTTTCTCCACACTGTCATCTGTTCCTAAAGGCACATGATGTCCTACTCTTCCGAAAGGTAGAACGGTCATAACGTGTAAACAAGATGTTCTGCATACGTTCTTACACAAGACCTTGGCTTATCGCCCCATCACAAAGCGCTGTCGGGGGAATGGAGACGAAACTGATGTTAACTCCAGGATAAAAATCCCTAGTCAGTGGTGGCTCGTATCTGTGCCATCTGGTCATGAACTTATCTTTCCCATCATAAGGCTATTCTGGCCCCTTTTTGGTCAATCAGAATACATTGGAACTACAAGAAAAGTCCAGACTTTCTTCTCTTTATTCAGGGCTCACCCTTCCTTCCCCCATCTCCATCGTCAGTCCGATAAACCAATGAACCATTACTCATGTTTACATGGCTCTACTCCTCCTCTTCTCTCCCTGATTCATTAACACAATAAAGAACTACAATGGATGTTTCAGATTTTTTCTCTTGAACAAGTTGAATTTAGCGAAGCCCATCTCTCCCAAAAGGAAGGTGCATGCTTGGAATACTTCCATATCCATGACCCACGGAAAGCTGACATGAATGATGGAATCTTTAACGTGCATATTTTTCTTTGCATGTGTGTATACACGAAGGTGTAAATGGGTACCTGCCTCTTTAGGGTCAGGGAAGGAAAAACACCGAAGGAGAGGAGATGGGCGCCGCCCTCAATATTCTGGCCCTTAGAGAAGCTGAGGTCTCTGATGCCTCCACATAGGTTATGGGACACCTTTACCTTTTTAAAACTATCAGCTTTCTTCTATCTTATACTGAAGGTCTCAGGTGGAATTTCCTTTTCGTTATCATCATCGTCGATTGGTCAGACAGCATCTATTGTTTGTCATATCAGCACAACAAATGCGTTGTGCTGCCGGTAGGAGCCTGACAAGTCGGGCCCAGCGCGGACGTCCCACTTCGACTTGGGAGAGAACTGTTAAGTCCTTCTGGGGAAAACAGGCAGGAGAATGGACCAGGCAGGCAAAAATAGACAACAATGAGGTGACAGGATAAGAAAGGAACAAGGCAGAAACAAAACAGGGATAGAGAAGATGGAATTCCTAGCACAGTATTTCCAGAAAGAGGGGATACTATTTATACTGACAGGCCCCCAGGAACTTCCACGGAGGAAGGGGGGGAGAGAATTGTTAAAAATATATTTCTGCTTTAAAAACGCGTTTAAAGACACCTAACCCTTCATCCTGACCATCTATGACGTCAATCTTTCATGTCGTCACTTCCTGGAGTCTAGCATTTCAATTTGTAATAACTCTTTACATATTTGTCCAATTTTTATTTTTACTTTTTTTGGGGGGGGTGTGTGAATTTTTTTTGGAGGGTATTGAATAGCCATTTTAGATATTGTAGATTGATAACATATTAATAGCTTAAACATTTTGATCTCCGGGGCAAAGCGACTCATTGACATGGGGTGGAGTGTCACAAATATGATACTGATTATTTCTCTAGTATTCTTAACGCTAAGCGTTGCTTAAAGAACTGCTAGGAACGTGAGACTTTGGTACAAATGATTTTTCTGCTTGTTCTTTGTTGAGGCGTTCCCCAGCTTAGCAGCCCAGGGTTCCCACAGTGACTTTCAGTGAGACAGACTACATGGTTTGGGTGATCTTCACGCTGTGGCACTGTACTGGGAAGCACCTACCAATTACAACAACAACTGCAGCAGCAACAACAACAGCAAAAACAACAAGAATAACAACAACAGCAGCAGCAACAACAACAACAGCAATAAAAACCGCAGCAGCAGCAACCAACGACGGCAATGGCAACAACAACAACAGCAATAAACAACAACAGCAACAACAATGAAACAGTACAACAACAGAAGCAGCAGCAACGCAGCAGCAGCATCAAAAACAAACAATGGTGACTACAAAGTCAACCAGCAACACACTAACAACAACATTTAAATTAACAACAACAATAGCAATGCATAACCAAATTTTCTTCTATACAAAATAACAACAACAATATTAACAACAATAGAAATGCATAACCAAATATCTCTTCTTTACAACAATAACAACAACAACATTAACATTAACAACAACAATAGCAATGCATAACCAAATATCTCTTCATTACAACAATAACATCAACAACATTAACAACAATAGCTATGTATAACCAAATACCTCTTCTTTACAACAATAACATCAACAACATTAACAACAATAGCTATGCATAACCAAATATCGCTTCTTTACAATAATAGCATCAACAGCATTAAACATTTTAACAACAACAATAGCAATGCATAACCAGATATCTCTTCTTTACAACAATAACAACAACATTAACAATAATAACAACAATAGCAATGCATAACCAACTATATCTTCTTTACAACAATAACAACAACAACATTAACAATAATGACAACAATAGCAATACATAACCAAATATCTCTTCTTATTCGTTTCCCAGCTAGATCTCCAGGATTCACCAAGGGTGAGATTTGGTGTACGCAACTTTTCCTTTTTGCCCACCATGAAGGTAGCCGCATTCCGACCACGGGAATGTCTAACTATCTAACTTATTTCCAGAGGAGGCAGGAGAGTTATCGTTCAAAGGGAGATAAGACAGAAGAAGGTGATTCGTTGTGAAGTGATTGTCGGCCCCTTGAGAAACGTTTCAGATGGTTGAAAACCAGAACAAGTGAAGTTGGTACGTTTTTCTCAACCGACAGAAAGGTTCTGCGGGGCAAGTTTTAATAATAATAATAATAATAATAATAATGTATGGAATTTATATAGCGCTGAATCTTGTAAAGCAACAAATCAAAGCGCTCAGATTTTACTTTAAGTCACGGCAGATTTCTCTCCGTGAAATTCGGGTCTCTCCCCGGGGAGAGCGGAGAACGCGTCGCCACTTAGCGCTGCCCCACCCTTTCACCCTTTTTTTTTTTTTTTTTTCTGCAGCTGTATTTGTTTCCCTATCAGAGTGGCTTTTTTCTAAGAATTTTGCCAGGGAAACTCTTTGTTGCGTGGGTTTTTTTACGTGCGCTAAATAATTAGGGAGTAACACACGGGACCTCGGTTTATCGTCTCACCCGAAAGACTAGCGCCCAGACCACCACTCATGGTCTAATGGATGGGGGAAAAATTTCCGGTCCAAACGGGGTACGAACCGCCGCACACTTCAGACCCGGACTTTTCGCTTTCTAGACAGGCGCGTTACCTCTAGACCACCGATCCACCAATGGATCCATTAATGGATTGTTGTTGCGTTGCTGCTGCTGCTGCTGTTGTGGGTATTGCTGTTGTTGTTTTTGTTGTTGTTTTTGCTGCTGCTGTTGTTGTTTTCGTTGTTGTTGCTGCCCCTGTTGTTGTTTTTGTTGTTGTTTTTGTGCTGTTGTTGTTGTTGTTGCTGCTGCTCCTGTTGTGGGTATTGCTGTTGTTGTTGTTGATGTTGTTGTTTTTGCTGCTGCTGTTGTTGTTTTTGTTGTTGCTGCTGCTGCTGTTGTTGTTATTGTTGCTGTTGCTGTTAATTTTGACAGTTCCCCAGCCGAACACCTAGAACATCTTGTGCACTCAGTAAAACCCGTTCCACCTTTTGGAAGAGTAGGTCATCGTGTGCCGATGGAAACCAATGACAACATTTACAAAACCTCATCGACACAAAGGCTGAATGTCAAGAAAATGGGCATTAGTGCCCATTCCATTGTTCTCCAAATAAAAGAATAAGTAAATGTGCATTATGTCTTAGTGATCAGAGCTTTCGCTAACCCCAAGCTAAGGTTAAGCAGCATTGAGCATGGTCATCTCCTCGATGAGTGTCTTTTAGAGCGCCTCGGCTTCAGTACAGTCCCCCAGTTCACCCAGCTGTAAATAGGTACCTGCCCTCTTTAGGGTGAGGGAAGGTAAAGCAGTGAGAGGGAGAGGGGGGTAGATGGGCGCCGGGCCTCAATTGCTGGCCCCCCGGAGAACTGAGGTCTCTGACGCCTCGCTTTTGTCAAGGGTAAAGTACAAGATAGTAACCCTTGTTACAAATGCCTACGCCAAGAGCACCCCCTATCTCTGTGAAAGTCTTCACCTACACTTCTTCTCGTCCTATGTTGTGCAGATGGGCCCCGTGTTACGAATACCTAGATTCAACCAATCTACCGTTGGCCGTCGCTCTTTCTCTATTTCTGTTGCATCAATCTGGAATGATCTCCCTCTTTCCCTTTGTGAAAAGACTACTTACGACACTTTTAAATCCAGCCTCAAAATATACCTATTTTAAACCTAAGACTTTCCCCTCCTGTTTCATCTCATATTTGTCAATGCCTTCAACAGCCCAAATTCCCATCACCCTGCTGAAGTGTATAACCTCCGTGTGTGTGTGTGTGTGTGTGTGTGTGTGTGTGTGTGTGTGTGTGTGTGTGTGTGTGTGTGTGTGTGTGTGTTGTTCTCACAATTATGGCTCCTAACCCTCATGAATTTCTCTGTTTCTTGTCATATTAAAGTGTCGGCACTTCACCCAAAAATATATAAAAAAGGGGCATAAACCCCCAAAAGAAACAAGCAGACCTCAAGTCTGTCAGCCACAGGCTTCTGCAGCAAAGAAAAACAAAGCACAAATGAAGGCAGAAACAGCAACAACAGCAGCAGCAGTAACAACAATAACAGCAGCAGCAGCAACAATAAAAACAACAGCAACAGGAACGTTAGCAACAGCAGCAAGACAATCAATCACAGCAACTCCAATAGCATACATAGCATTCGTTTTTAATTAAGTATCACTGCAAGAGTTCAAGTACGAAATGACAGTACGAAATACTAATGAGCCGAGAGTTTATACACACAGATAAACAAACAGGCAGACAGACTGGCAGCCAGACAGGCTAAGGCGCGCGAACACACACTATAACACAAACATACACACACTACACACACACACAACACACACACACACACACACACAACACACACACACACACAAATAACACAAACACACACAACACAACACAACACTCATTCACTCACTCACTCACAAACACATTATCCCAGATTACCTGACGTGAACAGACGATAGACTGAAGATATCACCTACAGGCACACACACACACGCCCACACACACACACACACACACACACACCACACACACACACAACACACAAGCACTAGCGCACACACGCACACGTGCGCGCCACGCACGCACGCACGCACACACACACGCACGCACACACAAAGTACGCACACATACATACACACGTACACATGCATGCGCGCACGCGTGCGAGCCTACATGCACACCGACACACGTACGCATACGCATAATTATGTGCAAGAATATACAAACATACTTACGCACAGAATAGCATAGGACATATAGCACATATAATATCTTTCCAAACAGACAGAGAGAGAGAGAGACAGAGAGAGACAGAGACAGAGAGACAGAGACAGAGACATAGAGAGACAGAGAGAGAGACAGAGAGAGAGAGAGGAGGAGGAGCGAGGAGAAGACAGAAGACGGACAGACAGGACAGACAGACAGATTGGCGGACAGACAGACAGACGAGATACAGAGAGAGAATGAGAGAGAGATAGAGAGTGAGAAAGAGAGAGAGGGGGAGAGAGAGAGAGAGAGAGAGATTGTGTGTGTGTGTGTGTGTGTGTGAGAGAGAGAGAGAGAGACAGAGAGACAGACAGACGATAGATAGACAGACTGACAGAAAGACAAACAGAAAGACCAAAAAAAACCCAGACAGACATGCACAACACACACCACACACACACACACACACACACACACACAACACACAACACACAACACACACACACAACACAAATAGACAACAGAAAAACAGACAGACAGACAGACAGAGACAGACAGACAGACAGACAGACTTCGGAAATGAGTTGTAATAGACAGAGACAGGGACAGACAGAGCAAATACAGAACCAGAGAGACAGACAGAGCGGCATAGAAAGGGAAAAACATGACAGAGAGACAGGGAGCAGCTATTCACAAAACGCGAGCGCTTCTGGATGTTCGACATTGGTTCGTCGTCACCGTACTAATTAGGAGAAAACTAGAGGATGATTTAAAAAAATCTATCATTTATTTCCGTCTTTTCCCTTTGCAATGGTTTGAACGTGGTCGTTGAGGTTTTGATCCTACAAAACAAATGTTAACACACACACACACACACCCACGCTCGCGCGCGCGCGCGCGCGCGCGCACACACACACACTAGACACACACAAAAGCCCCGCGCGCACGCACACACCACACACACACCACACACACACACACACCACACACACACACACACAGAGTAAATTTGTGTTACGAAGCCTGACTGTTCAAAACGGTTTGGAATCAGTGGTTAATCTTAAGTCTGACACCGATTTTCCAAAGAGAGCTAAATCTATATCATCACAAACCACATTGAGAACATACACATCAAACATGTTTACAAACGCTGGGTTGGAGCCAACAGAAAATGTAGCACAACGGGATGCATTACCCCCTATTCCATTATGGGAACTCAAACGAGCAAGGTTTGGCATCAATTATATTGATCTAGCGAAAAAGGGCAACATCAATTTAGTACCTTCTCGTGCCAAAATTCATTTGGAAGACAAATATCCTAATCACTTAAAATTATTCATAGATGGCTCAGTATTAAATGATAAGGCTGGTGCTACTTATATAATACAAGATCTAAAAACTGAAACTCATTTTCATCTTGAAGGTATCTCAATATTTTCAGCAGAACTAATCGCAATATTGATGGCCCTAAATTTTTTCACCAGTTTTCATAAAACAAATCTTTCAAATACTTTTTTGTGTAGACTCCAAATCAGTTATTTATGCAATTAATTCTTTGCAAACAAATGTTAGATCTGAAGTCGTCATTGAAATATGCCATTTGATTCATCTTTTATCATTAAACGGCTCAGAAATAACTTTCTGTTGGATTCCATCGCACAGTGGTTTTTACTACAATGAAAAAGTTGACATTCTTGTAAAAAAATGGAGTGAAAAGTTCATCAAAGGTGACACAATTAGTACTCCCCTTTTCATTACAAGAGTGTTCTCATATTATAATAAAATCACAACAAAAGTTATTTCAGTGTGAGGAAAGGAGACTTGGTTGTCTAGATGCACACAAAGAATTACGCAAATTTGAGTCTTTCGTTAAAATACGAGAACATGATGTATACTGTTCAAAGAAAATTGTTTCCTTAGCTTGTAGATGGAAATTGAATTGCTTCAAGACAAAATATGCTGGAAATACTTTTTGCATATGCGGTAATAATATAACAGCAGATCATATATTAACATGCCGCAGTTTAAAAGGGCACATTCCCGTTTTAATAATAATAATAATAATAAATGGAACTTATATAGCGCTATATCTTGCAAAGACAAATCAAAGCGCATGCATTCAACCTAATCTTACACAGCCATGCAATCAATGATAAATAATCAAAAGTTTAAACAAACAGATATTTACAAACATGGTGCGATGCAGACAAAATCTATGAAATAAAATTTCGATAGTCAAATGTTTTTCAAAAGCACAACATACACTCGAAACAGACCGTATACTTTAGCAGGGTGGATAAGAACAGGGGTTAGATATGAAACAGGAGGGGGGAAGTCTTAGGTTTGAAATAAATATGTTTGAGGCTGGATTTGAAAGTGTCATAACTAGGTTTCTGGCGAAGAAGAGAGGAAGGTTGTTCCAGATGGATGGACCAGAAATAGAGAATGAGCGGAGGCCAACAGTGGATTGGTTGAATCTAGGTATACGTAGCACAAGGTTCTGCAGTAGATCGGAGGGAACGTGAAGGAGTGTACAGGTTAAGACATTCACATGGGTTAGGAGGGTGCAGTTTGTGGAGACAATTGTAACAGAGGTACTGATTTTATAATCTACTCTCTGGGGCACAGGCAGCCAGTGGAGAGATCGAAAAGAGGGGGGTATGTGCTCAGATTTTTTCTTTCTGAGAAAAGTCGAGCTGCGGAGTTTTGTATACGTTGAAGGGAGTGGATAGATGTTGCTGGCAGACCAGCTAAAAGAGAATTGCAATAGTCCAGACGTGAGAGAATGAGAGAAGTGATAAGTTTGGCTGTTGCATCAGTGGACAGGTACTTTCGAATTGCACTAATACGCCGTAATTGATAGTAGCACGACTGACAGGTCTGGGTGATGAAATTTTTCATAGAGAGTGTGTTGTCGATAACGACACC
Source organism: Rapana venosa (assembly GCA_028751875.1). Classification (NCBI taxonomy): domain Eukaryota; kingdom Metazoa; phylum Mollusca; class Gastropoda; order Neogastropoda; family Muricidae; genus Rapana; species Rapana venosa. The sequence continues at coordinate 22,495,415 of CM054144.1, read as the reverse complement.
TAATACTTCACGGAAGTGGATAGGGGGACGATGTTTTGCCGAGTTCTATTGAAGTTGTTGTAATGGAAGAGAGTTGTGTTTGGCCCCTACAAGCATGGCTTCGGTTTTATCTGCGTTTAACTGTAACTTGTTTTGTATCATCCAGTTTTGGATATCTTGAAAGCAGTAGGGGGCCATCTTTGTCAAGAGAGAAGGCAGATTTTCAGGTGTAACACTACTTTGAATCTGAGAGTCATCTGCATAAAAGTGATGGTTGATATGATGAGGTTTATTATATGTGATAGTGGAGCAGTATAGAGAGTGAAAGAACAGGGGCCCAGAACTGATTTCCCCGCGGGACACCCCATTCCAGTTTGGCAGGTATTGACTGTTTCTTGTTTACTGCGACTGTCTGGAATCGGTCAGTGAGGGATGAACTGAACCAGGAGAGGGCTGTGCCAGTAACACCGAACGTTTTTTGAAGACGGGAGAGAAGAATTGAATGGGCAATAGTGTCGAAGGCTGCAGATAAAGTCGAAGTTTGAGTGAGAAGGGAGATTTTCCCGAGTCAGAAGCAAGTAGAAGTGTATTTAGGGTATGGACTAGGGTAGTTTCAGTGCTATGGTTGACGCGATAGGGAGACTGAAACTCAGGAAGAAGACTGTTGGAGAGAAGGTGGTTATTGACTGTTTTAGAACTACTTTTTCAGGGGCCCTTTAGAGATGAAAGGTAGATTGGAACAGGTCTATAATTCTTTAGAATGTTAGGGTCAAGGTCATGCTTTTTGAGTAGAGGTGTAACTAAATTTCAGTTTTGAGAATGAAGAAACATTTCCTGAAAAAAAGAGATGAGTTCACTATTTTCGTGATAGCGGGTATAAGTTGTGGTAGGCACTGTACAAAAGAGAAGCAGGTATGGGATCGAGGTCGCATGATTTTATAGCATTTCTTTCAGAATTGTCGTAATTTCTTTCTCACTTGCAGGATGAAAGGAAAGGAGAGGATACCAGAGAATTGGGGATCAGGAACTGCAGGCTGGAAAAGGAGTTGATCCAATCTGGAACGGATGTTTACGGATTTTGTCAGAAAAGAATGTAGAAAAATAGAAGGAAGTTCAGAAATGGTTGTGGGATGGAAAGGGAGAGGCTTGCCTTCACAGATCCAAGAAGAGTAGATGTGAGGGAAAAGAGAGATTTCATAGACGTGGCATTAGAACTAGAAGAGAAGAGTACTTTGTTTTTTCTGAAAGAATTAAAGATTTGACTTTGTTGATTTGTTTTCGGAAGAGCTGTTTGTTGATTTCCGTTTTTTTTTTTCGCCACTGCCGTCTAGCTGCCTGCGTTTGCGCTTTGCAACCAGGATGTCGTGGGTGAACCTGGTGCACAGGGCTGTCAGGCAGGGGGACGGTCAGTGGGAGGTGCATGCTCATCAAAACAGTTGGGCTGAGAACAGTATTGGTAGTGTTCGAGGGGCCCGTGTTGTCAGAGGTTAGTGATAGGCGCTCAGCAGCTTGTGAGAAGAAAGTTTCAATGTCTATAGCCTTGAGATTGCGACGGGTGACACATTTCTTCTTTCTGATAGGTTTTTCAATGTTATGGGAAAAGAACAGCAGAATGATCAGAAGAGTAGTTCATCAGTGATAGATACAATTTAAACCAAATCTTGTGATACATCTGTAATGACCAGTCTAAGATATGGGCCTGATCTGTGTGTTGCTTCGTTACCAGCTGTGGGAAAAAGAGTGGTTGGACAAAGAAAGAGAAAGACGTTTGACATCAGGAGAAGACGGGTTGTCGAAGTGGAAGTTAAAGTCACCGAGAATAATAAGCTTTCTGGGAGAGAGGCTGTAGTGATCTAGGAGTGACTGATACTCTTGATGGAAAATGGATGATGTCAGATTATTTCTACGGCTTGGAGGTGGACGGTATCCTCTCCATCAGCAATATTTAGCAGTCTGTCACTTATGTAGTTTTTTTTTAGATCGCTGATGCATAGTCCAATTGGTTTGTTATTGTGATTGCTTTGGACTTTAAAGACGCTCTAGCCAAGAAATTATTTTTTCTTGCTTGTTTGATTTTTAAAATTTATCATTATCCTTTTTTCTTTGCAATATGTCTCCTGTTTCATGTTTGTTGCATTCCTATTGTTTATCTTGTTTGTTTTATAGGAGGGGGCAGACGGGTCTAGAGATATTGTGTTTGTACTTGGTTTTTGGCTGTAGTTGGGTGTTTCTCGCTCTTGTTTTAAGGGTTTGAGCTTTTTTCTTGAGTGAGTGTGTGGGTGTGTGTGTGTGGGGGGGGGGGGGGGTTGTCTTCTTGGGTTTTATTTTTGGGGCAGGGGAGGAGGTTACGTACATTAAGATAGGTTTGGGGTTTTTTCACGTGAAACTCAGTAGTTGAAATTTTATTTACATTTTTCATTGGAATTAATAGAATTGCATTTTCCTGTTGTTTATTGTAGTTCAAGAGTTTAGTAATGTAAAGGTGGGTTTTTTCTATAATTTTGTTTGGGTAAAAAAAATAATTCTTTATCATTTCGCATGCATTGATCCCCTGAAATTTCTTCTACTATACAGTACCAACTACACCCTCCTCCCTTGGCATTTACACACCCTCCTCCCCCCCCCCCCCCCCCGTCTAATATCACAACTTGTGAAAAGACGTTACATGAATTTGAACACACACACACACACACACACACACCACACACTACACACGCACGCACGCACGCACGCACTCACGCATACACACACACACATTGCGCTCGCAATCTGAAGACCCGGGATTCGTTTCCCCATTAAAGGGGGATATTTTCCCCTGGAGTTCACATCAGTGCAGAACTCCACTCTCCCCAAAAGTATTTCGGATGAGACTATAAACCGAGGCCCCGTGTGCGAACGCACGCAGAACATCTTGCGCACACGTTAAATCCTGTTCCGTTTTTCGTAAGAGTAGGCCATTGTGTGCCGGTGGGAACAGATGTCGGAATTTACAAAACCGCATACACACGGGGACTGGATGTACAAAAGCACATAAGTGCTTATTCCATTATCCTCGATATAAAAATAAATAAATAAATAAAAACACGCACGCGCACATGCACATATGCACACAAGTCCTTCGGATGAGATTATAAACCGAGGTCCTGTATGCAAACGCACGCAGAACATCTTGTGTACACGTTAAAACCCGTTCCGCTTTTCAAAAGAGTACACCACTGTGTGCCGGTGACAACGGATGAGAGTTTTCAAAACTGTTTATACATGGGGGACTGGATGTAAAAAGCACATGAGTGCTTATTCCATTATCCTCGAAATAAAAAATAAAAAAACACATACACGCACATACACACGCACACACGCACACGCACATGCATACACGCCTGGGAGTACAGGGACATAAAGATACAAAAACAAACAGATGGGCAATGTGTGTGAGTGTGTGTGTGTGTGTGTGTGTGTGTGTGTGTGTGTGTGTGTGTGTGTGTGTGTGTGTGTGTGCGTGTGTTTATGTGTATGTGTGTGTGTGTGTGTGTGTGATGTGTGGTGTGTGTGTGTGTGTGTTGTGTGTGTGTGTGTGTGTGTGTGTGTTGTGTGTGTGTGGTGTGTGGTGTGTGTGTGTGTGTGTGTGTGCTGCGTGTGTGTTGTGTGGTGGTGTTGTGTGGTGTGTGTGTGTGTGGTGTGTGGTGCGTGTGTGGTGTGTGTGTGTGGTGTGTGTGCTGTGCGTGTGTGTGTATGTGGTGTGTGAGTGTGTGTGTGTGTGTGTGTGTGTGTGTGTGTGTGTGTGTGTGTGTGTGTGTGTGTGTGTGGTGTGTGGTGTGTGTGTGGTGTGTGTGTTGTGTGTGTGTGTGTTGTGTGTGTGTGTGCTGTGTGTGTGTTGTGTATGTGTGTGTGTGTTGTGTGTGTGTTTGTGTGTGTGTATGTGTTGTGTGTATGTGTGTGTGTGTGTGAGTGTGTGTGTGTGTGTGTGTGTGTTGTGTTGTGTGGTTGTTGTGTGTGTTGTGTGTGTGTGTGTTGTGTGTGTGTGTGTGTATGTGGTGTGTGTGTGTGATTTTGTTTCTTTATTTCGAGATTAATTAATTATCACTCATGTGACTGTTTTTATGTTTTTCCCGTTTGTGGTTCATTTGTGTGCGTGTCCAATTGTGTGTTGAGATAATATACAACAGACATGACATTCATACCAGTAAACGATAATAGATAGATAGACGGACAAGACAGACAGACAGATATAAGACAATGACACGACAGATAGATAGATAGATAATAGATAAATAGATGATAGAGGATAGATAATAGCAGATAATACATACACAATACATACATACATACATACATACATACATACATACATACATACACACAAATATACATAATACAACATACATACATAACAACATACATACATACATAC
>CM054144.1:22466025-22486025 GCA_028751875.1 Rapana venosa | reverse complement strand
CGAAGTCCCATCACACTCACCTGAGCAGGCATTCCAGGCAACTTCTGACAGAACCTGTACGTCTTCCTCTTCTCCTCCAGATCCTTCTCCCGCTGCTCCTGGAACTCGTCATCCTGAGGCAGGGAGGTGTCCAGGTGCTTGATGAAGTAGTGGAAGAACGGCCTGATCCAGCGGAACGCGGGGAACACGAACTGGGAGCTGCTCCGGCGGTTCTCCACAGTGATGGTGTCCAGATACCAGCTGCTGCCGAACCCGGCGTCATCCCGCCAGAACTCGATCTTGGCGATCTGCCCTCCTTTGCTGAGGGTCTTCACCTGGCTCTCCGGCACCTCGAACTTGTCCATGCAGCCGCGCTCGAAGTCGTCGTGGAGGAAGTTGTCCAGGCTGGTGGCTTCAGACTTGTTGCCGGCATCGTCGTGCAGAATGATGAACACGTTGGCGTCAGTGCCCGCGTATTTGCGGTCTCCTGTGCGGACGTAGATGATGTACTCTGAGTTCTTCCCCATCTTTACTGTCGTTTACTGTGATGTTGTAACGGTTTAGTAGGCGGGCGTGTGACAACCCTGGTGTTGCTGGGGGTTAAATAGAAGCCTTGACTTGGATTTGACCACGCAATACGTTTATAAATGTGGTGGGTGTCTGGAAATGTTTACGCAATACGTTTACTTGCAGCAGTCATATGAAAACATTATGTGGGGTTGACCAGTGGTAGATAAAGGAAAACCTTGGGGTGGATTTGGCAACAGTCTCGGAGCTTTTTGGGGGGTATTTTGTGTACAGTGGTTGTATGGAATTTGTTGATAGCTCGGATTACGTGACTTTCTAAAATAAGCGATATTTGATTTTCAGTTAGGAGTTCAGGTATCAAGACTATCATGTAAACAGCTTCAAAGTTAAATCATAATAACATTGTCATCAAATGTCTAACTCGACATGAAACCCCGTATAGGTATAGCTATCTAAAACTTGGTAAGGCCGTTGGTGTGTTAAGACACGATGTGATTGTTATATCAAATCCTAGTATACTACTATGAAACTGTGATGACGTTCTTACGGGGATGTCTTGATAGCTGTTTGGTAGTTAGATGGCAATGATACAAAAATTTACAGTAATAATTCCGTAACAAAAAAACTCTTAGTGCTGCAACACTCTCGTGGAAACTGACTTCTCACTGTGCAAGTAGAGTAGAAATACTGAGCTGTGGTATCAATGTCAACTTGTTGCTGCTGCTGTCTTGGTCAGGGAGTCTCAAGGTCTGCTGCTGTAGATATCCCTCTTTGTTTGCCAGCTGCAGAGGGAAAACATAGCGTTTAGAATCCAGATGGCTGGCAGCATCATTATTATAAGATACAACGCAAACAAATAATTTGAGAAGTAACGTAGAGGAAAGGAAGGAGAGAGAGACTTCAGACTTCAGACTTCAGATGTTTTATTAATGTAAGGCCATAGCCCCATATGAAAGGGGGCAGAAAAAAAGCAAATAATGTATAAGCGTATACAACATACAAAACAGCACATAATACATCTGTACCAAAGACATGAGAGCCTAAGACGTAAGTTTTTCTCGTAACTGAAAAGCCTTATACAAAAATAGAGCCAGAGAGAGAGAGAGAGAGAGAGAGAGAGAGAGAGAGAGAGAGAGAGAGAGAGAGAGAGAGAGAGAGAGAGAGAGAGATGAGAGAGAGAGAGAGAGAGAGAGAGAGAGAGATAATGACAATAGTTTATTGTGATTTAAGCTTTCAACCCCATTCACAAAGGGACAGTGGGAAGGGGACTTGGCACAACACATATATTGAACAATAACAACAACGAAAGCAACAAGTATGGTTGTAGCCCAAATGATCTTCATGGCATGGAGTCCACGTCATGGTACAGAGATAGAGATCCAGAGTCAGACACATCATTGCAGCAAAGTGTTCAGTCAGGCTGAGTGAGTGAGAGAGAGAGAGAGAGAGAGAGAGAGAGAGAGAGAGAGAGAGAGAGAGAGATACATGGATAGACAGAGAGGTACGTAGACAGAGAGACAGACCGAGAGACAGACAGATAGAGAGACAGACAGACAGACAGACAGATAGATAGATAGATAGATAGATAGATAGACAGACAGACAGACAGACAGATAGTCATATAGACAGGTAGACAGATAGACAGATAGAGGCAGTGGCAAAGATAGAAACAAAAACATAGAGAAAGAGATGCAAAGAGAGAGAGAGTAACTGTTCTCAGTTGACGTAAATAGACAACAACTGTAATGACTATCCGACTATCCTATAGCATTGTGCAGGGGGCATAACATGGCCACAAGAGAACTTCCTCTTCTACCTAAGCTGTTGTGTGTCACGATTCGTACTCGAACAACATACGTGCTTCGTACCTTTTGACTCTGTCGCGTCTGTTTGTTGGTAGTGTTTTGTATCGGTTAGTGTCTGCTGTTGATATGAAATGATAAATATAGAATTTAGAGAGTGTAATTTATGTATATATTCATTTTTTCTTCTCCTTTTTGTTTTAGTTATTATTATCAAAATCTATATACGTTGGAAAACTTTTCACCACTTATCTTTTTTTCTAAACAATGCACAGGGTTCAGTTGGCACTGTTTTGGCGTTGATTTTAGTTTTGAGTTGTTTATTTTGTGCATTTACAGCTGACAAATCATATTTGTATGTAGACAGCTGCGAATGTTTGATTCCCTGAAACTTTTCTTCGATCATGTGTGTTTTACTTTCTGTATGTTTTAAAGTGGAGACTGCTTTTACTTAGTGTCAGAATTCTAGCCTAGTGCTTTGCACACACACGCACACACACACACACACACACACACACACACACACACACACACACACACACACACACACACACCACACACACACACACAACACCAACACACACACACACACACGCAGAACATCTTGCGCACACGTTAAATCCTGTTCCACTTTTCGTAAGAGTAGGCCATTGTGTGCCGGTGGGAACAGATGACAGAATTTACAAAACCGCATACACACAGGGACAGGATGTAAAAAAACACATAAATGCTTATTCCATTATCCTCGATATAAAAGAATAAAATAAAATGAAAATAAATAAACACGCGCACACACACGCGCGCGCACAACACACACACGCGCGCACACACGTACGCACGCACGCACACACACACACAAACACACACATACACACGCACGCACGCACATACACACACAAACATGCCCACTCTATAAATTATGCTTTGAGAGAGAAAGAGAAAGAGAAAGAGAAAGAACGAGAGAGAGAGAGAGAGAGAGAGAGAGAGAGAGAGAGAGAGAGAGAGAGAGAGAGAGAGAGAGAGAGAGAGGAGAGATCTTCCATAATCACCACGACAAAATCATTTTGGCTTCGCTATCAATCTTTTTAAATCATTCCATTTCAGAACAACAAACCACTCGAATTAAAAGTGACACCCCCTCCCTCCACCTCCACCGCAAATTCAAATTCAAATTCAAAAGCTTTATTATCTCAAACAGAGAACTTCAGCTGGGCAGCAAGCAAAGGATTAAACAACTAAGGATGAAAGAAGGACTCGCATCAGAGAGCTGACAGCTTACGGCACCATACAAAATCAACGGGATAGCCTGGTGGTTACAGTCATGTTTTCGTGATCTGCTGACCCGGGTTCGATTCTGGTTCAAGAGGATTTTTCCTCTGAAGTTAACATCAGTGCCGACTCCACCCTCCCCAAAAGTCTTTCGGATGATACTATAAACCGAGGTCCCGTGTGCGAACGCACGCAGAACATCTTGCGCACACGTTAAAACCCGATCCGCTTTTCGGAAGAGTAGGCCGTTGTGTGCCTGTGGCAACGGATGACAACATTTACAAAACTGCATACACACAGGGACTGGATTTTTTTAAAAAGCACACGAGTGCTTATTCCATTATCCTCAAAAATAACATAAAGAATAAAAGAATAAAATAAAATCAATAAATCAACACATTGCACCCTCTGTGCAAACAACACACATTTATCTGACATACTCCACCACCACCACCACCGCTACCCTGAATCCTACACAATGCTGTTGAGAAGTTTGAATTCTTGAATCAATATGTTTCATTTTTGCCATAAACAACTTTAATTTTTGCCTCAAACGTTTCACTAAAAATGTTGAAACCCGCTCTATTTGGTCTACAGAACCATCCCAAGCAAACTTAACACTAAGCTTCGTTGTAGGCTCTACATCCAATACAGGCAATGACAATAGTCATTGATTTAATCATGATGTACAACAACCACATTGCCCGAGCAGGTAAGGTAACAGTAAAGGTGTCCCATAACCTATATGGTCGTAGGGGAGCGAGGCGTCACAGACCTCAACTTCTCTAGGGGCCAGCATATTGAGGGCGGCGCCCATCTCCTCTCCCTCGCTGCTTTACCTTCCCTAATCCTATAGAGGGCAGATACCCATTTACAACTGGGTGAAGTGGGGAACTGTACTGAAGCCAAGGCGCGCAAACGGTCACCCATCCAAGTGGTAACCACGCTCGATGCTGCTTAACCTTGGCTGGGGTAAGCGAATGCTCCGACCACAGGGCTATCCCGTTCCCACTCCCCCCCCCCCCCCCGCCCCCCGAGCAGGTAGATGTTTAAATAAAAAATAAAATGATTCCCTTGCCCTTTTCTCAACGGTACAATGTTAGTTTTATGACGGCACTTATATGTATGCATGTGTTCTTTTTCTAGTTTTGACATCCTTTCCTACCAGCACACAATGGCCTACTCTTCCGAAAGGCTGAACGGGCTTGACCGTGTACGTAATATACTCTGCGTGCGTACGTACACGGGACCTCAGTTCACAGTCTCATCCGAAAGACTTTCGGGGGAGTGGAGGCGGTACTGATGAAAACTCCAGTGGAAAATTTCCATCGAAAAGGCGTCTCGGAGATGGCTCGAGCCGTGTCGTCAGATCGCGAGCTCAACACTTTAACCACTAGGCTTCCCTCCTCCCTCCCCCGCCCCACTCCCCTGCCCCACTCCTCCCGTGGAACATCTGTTACAGGTCGTCAAAAATCTTCAGACTTTTTCATAACTTTTTCTGTTATGATCACCAGGACCAGTTATTTCTCGAGTATTCCACTTTCTGATGATAAAAAGTTGTGTTTTTGTTTCTAAGATACCTTACGAGCTGGATATGACTTGCATCTTTGGCTACATCATTCTGTTCTCTTCCCGCTATTTCTGTCTGAAACCATCTCAAACATTCATACGTGCCTATTCGTACTCATCATACTCAACTACTTTATTCATAATTATTGCTCAATAGCTTGTTGGGATTTTGAATACGAAATGTTCAGAAGTGTTCGCTTTAGTGTTGTTTTAGTTTGTAAGTAAGTCTTTCAGATCTCTCAGCAATTCATTTGCAGGAAGTTTGCTTATCATTTTGTAATGAAAACTGTGTTCTTCGTCAAAATGCAACAATTGCATCATTTTATATTTTGTCTTGTCTTTGGTATTCTCTTAGCTTTTCTTCTTTTTAAGTAAAGTGTGTTCTTTCGAGCCAGAAGGCCCATAGAGCCGGAGCTTATCCCGGTTTCTGTAGCGTTAAGCGAACTGATGGTTTTTCACCACCCCTGTGACAGGACGCTAGTCTGTCGCCAGATACTTCCCCAGCAGAGCTGGTACCCACTTGTACACCTGGGTGGAGTGAGGAAAATAGGAGTAAAGTGTCTTTCCCAAGGACACAACACCGAGCCGAGCGGGGATCGAACCCGCGACCTCTGGATCACGAGTTGACCGCCTAAACCACTCGACCACGGTGCCTCCTTTTTCTTCTTTTTAAAGAAGAGATAATCTATAACATACCAAATAAGTTTTTCCTCTGCCCATTAACAGACATTACTTTAGAACTATTACACAGAGTACAACTAACAGTAAGAAGAGCCAGTCTCAAGCTCAATAACCAAAAAGACAAACGTGCTGCATGTTGCCCAAACCAGGTGCTAAACATAGCATGAACTAAAGATTGACAACCCTTTTATAGAAAATGTCAAAGGCTTTAAGTATCTCGGCTCGGTCAAGACACATGACATATCACGTACCAAGGCCATAAAGACAAGAATAGTCCTGGCGAAAAAGTAGAATGATCCAACTAAACAACGTCTGTACATATTGCAGCATTCCTTACCAGCTAAAAATGAAAAAAAAAAGAAATGCTTAGTATGGCATGTCATGTTATATGGCTGTGAATCCTGAACACATAGAAAAGATGATAAAAAAAAGAATCAAAGCAGCTCAGATGTGATTTTTTAGAAGGCTGTTCAGAATCAGTTGGACAGATAAAGGAAGAAATGACATCATTCTACACAAAATGGAAACCACAAGAAAACTTTACTTCAATACATGAACGGAAATTAAGATACATAGGCCATGCGCTACGAAACCTCATGAAAACTGTTTTTCCGGGCAATACCGAGGGGAAAAGAAAAAAATGCTGACCACCAGTTTCTCTCATTGGAAACATCACAGAATCCTGTGGCATAAGAATCCATGAAGTCAGCAGGGCCAGCGAAGACGGAGCAAATCGAGGAGGAGGATCATGTCGGTGTCATTGGGTGCGGCGGCTAACCCTAAACTCTGTGATGCCAACAGGTGAGACAGGTGAGACTTTAGAAGTCGTGAGGTTCTCGATCTTTCAAAAAGTGGTATAAAAGCGCAAAGAGTCACGACATCCAGTGTGGCCCAGTCTTCTCTAAGTAAAGTGTGGCCCAGTCTTCTCTTGGTAAAGTGTGGCCCAGTCTTCTCTTGGTAAAGTGTGGCCCAGTCTTCTCTCAGTAAAGTGTGGCCCAGTCTTCTCTTGGTAAAGTGTGGCCCGTTCTTCTCTTGGTAAAGTGTGGCCCAGTCTTCTCTTGGTAAAGTGTGGCCCAGTCTTCTGTAGATAAGGTGTGGCCCAGTCTTCTCTTGGTAAAGTGTGGCCCAGTCTTCTCTTGGTAAAGTGTGGCCCAGTCTTCTGTAGATAAGGTGTGGCCCAGTCTTCTGTAGATAAGGTGTGGCCCAATCTTCTCTTGGCGATGTATGTCCCAGTCTTCTCTTGGAGTAGTGTGGCCCAGTCTTCTCTTGGTAAAGTGTGGCCCAGTCTTCTCTTGGCATAGTGTGGCCCAGTCTTCTGCTGGTTAAGTGTGGCCCAGTCTTCTCCTGGTAAAGTGTGGCCCAGTCTCCTGTTGGTAAAATGTGGCTCAGTCTTCTGCTGGTAAAGTATGGCCCAGTCTTCTGCTGGTAAAATGTGGCTCAGTCTTCTGTTGGTAAAGTGTGGCCCAGTCTTCTCGGCATAGTGTGGCCCAGTCTTCTGCTGGTTAAGTGTGGCCCAGTCTTCTCCTGGTAAAGTGTGGCCCAGTCTTCTCTTGGCATAGTGTGGCCCAGTCTTCTCTAAGTAAAGTGTGGCCCAGTCTTCTGTTGGTAAAATGTGGCTCAGTCTTCTGTTGGTAAAGTGTGGCCCAGTCTTCTGTTGGTAAAGTGTGGCCCAGTCTTCTGCTGGTAAAGTGTGGCCCAGTCTTCTGCTGGTAAAGTGTGGCCCAGTCTTCTGTTGGTAAAGTGTGGCCCAGTCTTCTGTTGGTAAAGTGTGGCCCAGTCTTCTGTTGGTAAAGTGTGGCCCAGTCTTCTGTTGGTAAAGTGTGGCCCAGTCTTCTCCTGGTAAAGTGTGGCCCAGTCTTCTCTTGGCGTAGTGTGTCCCAGTCTTCTCTTGGTAAAGTGTGGCCCAGTCCTCTCTTGGCGTAGTGTGGCCCAGTCTTCTCTTGGCGTAGTGTGGCCCAAGTCTTCTCTTGGTAAAGTGTGGCCCAAGTCTTCTCTTGGTAAAGCGTGGCCCAGTCTTCTGCTGGTAAAGTGTGGCCCAGGCTTCTCTTGGTAAAGCGTGGCCCAGTCTTCTGCTGGTAAAGTGTGGCCCAGGCTTCTCTTGGTAAAGTGTGGCCCAGTCTTTTTTTTACGTTTATTTTCTTGAAAGTGTTGCAGGTAGCCTTCTTCAATTTATATATATATATATATATATATATATATATATATATATATATATATATATATATATATATATATATATATATATATATATATATATATATATATATATATTAATCACCACCTGATATGCAATTATTAAGTTTGTAAGTTGTCTTTTGGTTGGGGGGTTTTTCAAGTGTTATTCCGAAGGCAACAACGTTCAAGGTAAGGTTCAGACTGTATGTATCTTAATGAATAGGAAAACAGAAACTGCCTTCCTCTCAAACTGTTACATTGAGAAACAGCCATGTAAAGTTTAAAAGGTACAGATAAAAAGATAAAGGTATTCCAATAACTTATTGCGGTCTTTAGGAAGCAAGATGTCGGAGACCTCAGCTTCTCAAGGGGCCAGCATGTTGAGGGTGGCCGCAATCTCCTCTCCCTCGCTGCTTTACTTTCCATGACCCTAAAGAGGGCAGGTACCCTTTACTGCTGTGTCAAAATGGGACTGTACTGAAGCCAAGCCGCACGAACGGTCACCATTTCAGTTGGTAACCACGTTCAATGCTGCTTAACTTTAGCTTGGGGAGAGTGAGTGCTCTGACCACTAGGCTATCCCATCCTCTGAAAGCAATACCACTGTATACCTGTATGTTCAGAAAAAATACAGCGTGCCAAGAAAAACCAGATAAGATCTCATTTGATACCAAAAAGTAACACAGGACGTTGTTCAGAATGTAACAGCTACACATGACACGAAAATTAATGGTTTGAAATAACATAAATGTTTATTTCTGTTTTCGTTCACGGCTGAATAATGACCTCAACAAACCTGATACTTTTTTCTCTCTTAGCTCCGAGGTTCACCAATAGTCAGATTTTGCATAGGCGACCGTTGTTTTTTTTGCCCACCATGAAGGTAGCCGCATTCCGAATTCAGGGGTGTATCCTGGATATGTTCGTGTTTCAGTAACTAACCGAACGCTGACATGCAATACGGGATCTTTAAGGTACATATTTGATCCTCTGCTTACATTATATATACACGAAGGGACTTAAGGCACTGGCAGGTCTGCACTGAAGTTGATCTGGGAGATCGAACCCCAACCTTATTTCACCATACGCCACCGAGATCCGAACCACGACTTCATGGACCCACAGGAATGGAGTCAAACGGTCTTAACCACTCGGCTATAGAGTCAGTCGAAACCCGATACAATTGAAAGTGCAATGTGAATTTTCTTACCCCATTCAGCAAGGGAAAATAAAACCATATACCACCTAAAAAAAATGATCAACGGCTCCTAGATTTGATTGCAAAACCAGTAGGCGCGGAAACAAAACGCTTAGCTAAAGTGCCGTTGGCAAAGCACACAAATCCCCGCCCACCAACCCAACCACCCAGATCTCGTGCCTCCACTCGCAGCACCCGAAGAACACACTCACTCCCGACTCCCACAACACACATCCGTACCCAGCACGAACACTACCAGCCGCAACACAACAAGAACCGCCCGACCTCCGTCGACGCTGAGATCCACCCTAAGACCCCTCTTACCTCTCTAGATCTCTCTCTCTCCACCTCTCTCGTCTCTCTCCCTTCCTCTCCCGTCCTCTCATCTCACTCTCTCTCTCCCTCTCTCTCTGTCCCTCTCTCCTTCCCTCTCCCTCTCACTCCCCTCATCTCTCTCTCCCCTCTCCTCTCTCTTACCTCTCTCCCCTTCTCATCTCCCTCTCTCTCCCTCCTCTCTCTCTCCTCTCTCCCTCCCTCTCTCTCTCCCTCTCTCTCTCTCTCTCCTCATCTCTCTCCTCTCCCTCTCTCTCTCTCTCCCTCTCGACTCTCCCTCCTCTCTCTCTCTCTCCCTCTCTCTCTCTCTCCCTCTCTCTCCTCTCGTCTCTCTCTCTCTCTCCTCTCTCTCCTCTCTCTCTCTCCCCTCTCTCTCCTCCCTCTCTCTCTCCTCTCTCTCTCTCTCTCCCTCTCTCTCTCTCCTCTCTCCTCTCTCTCCCTCTCTCTCTTCCTCTCTCTCTCTCTTCTCTCCTCTCTCTCTCCTCTCTCTCTCCTCTTCTCCCCTCTCTCTCTCCCTCTCTCTCCCTATCGTCTCTCTCCCTCTCTCTCTCTCCCCCCCTCTCTCTCTCTCTCCTCTCTCTCTCTCTCTCTCCTCTCATCTCTCTCTCTCCCTCTCTCCTCTCCCCTCTCTCTTCTCTCTCTCCCCCACTTCTCTCTTCTCCCCTCCTCTCTCTCATCCCCTCTCTCTCTCTCTCCCTCTCTTCTCTCTCCCTCTCTCTCTTCTCCTTCCCTCTCTCTCTCTCTCTCTCCCTCTCTCTCTCACCTCTCTCCTCTCTCTCCCTCTCTCACTCTCTCTCTCCCTCTCTCTCTCTCCTCTCTCTCTCTCCCTCTCTCTCTCCTCTCTCTCCTCTCTCTCTCTCTCTCTCATCCCTCTCTCTCTCCTCTCTCATCTCCATCTCTCTCTCCCTCTCATCCTCTCCTCTCTCTCTCGCCCTCTCTCTCTCTCTCCTCTCATCCCTCTTCTCTCCTCTCTCTCTCTCTCCTCTCTCTCCTCTCCCCCTCTCTCCCTCTCTCTCCTCTCTCTCCTCCCTCTCATCCCTCTCTCTCTCACCTCCTCTCTCTCCCTCCCTCTCCTTTCCCCTCTCTCCTCTCTCTCTCTCCCTCTCCTCTCCCTCTCTCTCTCTCATCATTCCAATTTCCACCAAGAACAGGCCTCTTCTTTCCATCTGCTGCTCCGTTATGACCTAAACCAGTTCATGTGCACCCGGCCATTCAGAACCCTTTGCTGTATCGATGGCACACTTCTGGTAACTCTGTCTCTCACTTGGGCCATTAACGAAGCAACTGCACCCACCTGTGGTAAAACGTAGCTTGAAGGTGTTCGTTTCAGGTTTCTTTCATGCGTGTTCTTAACGTTTACCTTTCACGTGTCATTGTCCATTAAAAGCAAGGGGGGAAAAACAAAGCAAAGCAAAATAGTGCGGTTTACTCGACATGCTGGTATTGTCAGTGGTTTAGAGTAGAGAGTCAGCAGCATTCGCAGAGTCCTGCTCTTCACTGGCGTGTCTGGTCTGCCTGACTGACTGTGATGTTCCTCCTGCTTCTCTTGGACTTGCTCTGACCGCCACGCCACGTCTCTTCAGCTAGGTCCACGTGGGATTGGTCTGGGTTGTAGTGTGGTGTAGTGTGGTGTAGAGTGCTGTATTGTCGTGTGCTATAATGTGGTGTGCTGTAATGTGGTGTGCTGTATTGTCGTGTGCTATAATGTGGTGTGCTGTATTGTGGTGTGCTGTAATGTGGTGTATTGTATTGTGGTGTGCTGTAATGTGGTGTATTGTATTGTGGTGTGCTGTAATGTGGTGTATTGTATTGTGGTGTGCTGTATTGTGGTGTATTGTATTGTGGTGTGCTGCATTGTGGTGTGCTGTAATGTGGTGTGCTGTATTGTGGTGTGCTGTAATGTGGTGTGCTGTATTGTGGTGTGCTGTATTGTGGTGTGCTGTAATGTGGTGTGCTGTATTGTGGTGTGCTGTAATGTGGTGTATTGTATTGTGGTGTGCTGTATTGTGGTGTGCTGTAATGTGGTGTATTGTATTGTGGTGTGCTGTAATGTGGTGTGCTGTATTGTGGTGTGCTGTAATGTGGTGTGCTGTATTGTGTTTCGCTGTCTTGTGTTCTACTGTAATGTGTTGCACTCTATTGTAGTGTAACTGTATTTTGGTGTGCTGTAATGCATTGTACTGTATTGTAGTATACTGTATTTTGGTGTGCTGTAATGCATTATACTGTATTGTAGTGTACTGTAGTTTTGTGTGCTGTAATGCATTGTACTGTATTGTAGTGTACTGTAGTTTGGTGTGCTTTAATGCATTGTACTGTATTGTAGTGTACTGTTTTTGGTGTGCTGTAATACATTGTACTGTATTGTAGTGTACTGTAGTTTTGTGTGCTGTAATGCATTGTACTGTATTGTAGTGTACTGTTTTTAGTGTGCTGTAAAACATTGTACTGTATTGTAGTGTACTGTAGTTTTGTGTGCTGAAATGTGTTGTACTGTATTGTGTTCTACTGTATTGTTGTGTTCTGTAATGTGTTGTATTGTACTGCAGTGTACTGTATTGTGGTGTGCTACATTGTGATGTACTGTGCTACATTGTGTTGTGTTATACTATATTGTGTTGTGCTGTGCTGTGCAGTCGTTACGGTACTGGACTGTACTGTATTGTGTTGTGCTGTGTTGAAGTGTTGTGTGGTATAGTACGTATGGTTGGTCTGGTGTGGTCTGGTGTGGTATATGGTATAGTATGGTATGGTATGTGTTGGTGTGGTATGGTATAGTATGGTATGGTATGGGTGGTGTGGTATGGTATATAGTATGGTATGGTATGGTATATGGCATGGTGTGGTATAGTATGGTACAGTATGAATATGGTATAGTATGGTATAGTGGTATGGTATGGTGTGGTATGGTGTGGTATGGTATGGTATGGTATGATATGGTATGATATGATATGGTATGGTATGGTATGGTATTGTATGGTGTGATGTTGTGTGGTATGGTATAGTATAGTATAGTATGGTATGGTATATGGCATGATGTGGTATAGTATGGTACAGTACGAATATGGTATAGTATGGTATAGTGGTATGGTGTGGTATGGTATGACATGGTATGGTATGGTATGGTGTGATGCTACCTTTCATAGCGTTACGGTGCAGTGTGTTTTGTCGTTTTCTTTTGTGTTGTGTTGTGCTGCTCTGTGTCATACGTAATGATATTCTATCATATGGTATTGTATTGTATTGCGTATCAATGTATTACAGTGTACTATTTTATCGGTTTCTTTCGTTATATTTTTCTGCACTCCATGTGCACCACTCAAGCTCTAGAGAATGTGGCAAAGTTCGGTTTCAATCGGGGATCGAACCATCGACTCATCGTTGTACAGACTGGCGCTTTATCAGCAGACCAATTATCTCCTTTCCCGATTTCTCTGCGTGAAATTCGGGATGCTCTCCCCTGGGAAAGTGCGTCGCCACAAGAATAGCGCCACCCGTTTTAGTCCTGTCTATATAGTTATCTGTTTCCATATCAGAGAGACTTTTTCCTACAGAAATTTGCCAAGGACAACTTTCTTGTTGCCGAGGGTCTTTTACGTGCGCTACATGCGTGTTTCGGTTTATCGCTTCATCCGAAACACTAGCACCCAGACCACCATTCACGGTCTAGTGGATGGTGGAAAAGTTTCGGGCACAAACGGGGATGGAACCCGGACTTTGGGCCTTCTAGGCAGGAGCGTTACCTGTAGACCACCGATCACGTTTGCACTTTGAAGGTTGTAATGCAAATAATTCGAAGAACAGAGAAGAGTGAAGTCTCCGATTACTTACTTGCACACTGTCAATTTGCAAGCATATTTTTAAAACTATACCGTCTGTGTGTGCTGTGTTGTGTGTGTGTTGTGTGTGTGTGTTGTGTTGTGGTGTGTTGTGTGTTGCTGTGATGTGTTGCTGTGCTGGTTGTGTGTGCTGTTGTGCGTGTGTGTGTGTCCGCGCAGCGCTCGTGCGTGCGTGCTGATGTGTGTGTGTGTTTGTTTGTGTGTATGTGTGAATGTATGCGTGTACGCAGGTGAGTGTATGTGTGCGTATGTGGTTTGCACGTTGTGTGTGTGTGTATGTGTGTGTTACGGTTGTGTGTGTGATGTGTGTGTGTGTGTATGTGTGTGTGTTCGTGTTGTTTGTGATGTGTGATTGTGTGTGTGTGTGTTGTGTGTGTGTGTGTGTGTGTGTCACGCGCATGAGTTGTTCTTTTGGTCTTCTTCTTCTCCTCCCGTCATGCTCCTCCACCTCTTTCTTCTGTTTTTCTCTTTCTTTTCTTGTACTTCCTCGTTCTTCTTCTCCTCCTTTCTGTTGTCTGTCTGTCTGTCTGTTCTGTTCTCTCTCTGTTCTCTCTCTCTTCTCTCTTCCCCCCCCCTCTTCTCTCTCTTCTCTCTCTCGTCCTCTCTCTTCTCTTTCTCTCTCTTCTTTCTCCCTCTCTCTCTTCCCTTCTCTCTCTCCCTTGCTCCTCTTCTTCTCTCTCTTTCTTTCTTCTCTCCTCTCTCTTCTCTTCTCTCTCTCTCCCTTCTCTCCTCCTCTCCTCTCCTCTCCTCTCTCTCTTCTCTCCTCTCTCTCTCTTCCCTCTCTCCCCTCTCTCTCTCTCTCTCTCTTCTCTTCTCTCTCTCTCTGTCTCTCTTCTCTCTCTTTTTCCTCCTCTTCGTTTTTTTCTTCTCGCTATCATTAGTTTAACTTCGATAGCAATGCTTTACCGGCCCAACTCGTGCACAATAGTTCTGCATCCGCCCAGACGAGAGCTACTACCACACGGTACGGCAACAGACCCTGTACAGACAGGAACAGGATCTGATACTGTGGCCGACACAAAAGGCACTATTGTTCGCCAGCCGCCCTGTGTGTGTGTATGAGTCAGGAAAAGTGGCTAATAAGTATACTTACGGTCTGTTATACACTCGTGCCACTTGAAGGCTTAACTGCTGGCCAGATGTGGCCACCGCCATCAGCCTGGTTTAAAACCCGGATCATCGTGTTCTCACTGCGTGCTGGTTCAATGAGGCAAGCGAGCCAGAAACTACAATATAACATATATATATATAACATCGACAACAACAAAACTGCATACAAAGGCGTGCATGCACGCACAGATGCTTTCGCGTGTGCTAACATGCACACAACGCACGCACGCACGCACACAGATAGACACACACACACAATAACACACACACACTCTCTCTCTCTGTCTCTCCCCTTCTCTGTCTGTCTGTCTGTCTGTCTGTCTGTCTGTCTGTCTGTCTGTCTGTCTTCTCTCTCTCTCTCTCTCTCTCTCTCTCTCTCTCTCTCTCTCTCTCTCTCTCTCTCTCTCTCTCTGACACACGTATCAAGTCAATCAATCAATCAATCAATTAACTGTAGTATGCTCTTGTCAGTTTTCTGATAAGAATAAAACAAACAAGCAAACGAAGAACGGAAGAGAAAATTAAACTGAAAGAAATAGAGAGGATTAAAAGCAAACAAACAAAAAACAAAACAAAAAAACAACAACAAAAACCCAAATCGAAATAATAAAGTAAGGAAGATGGGAAAGACAAGCTATAGAAGCATGAAAGTAATGAGGAAAGTGAATGGGTGAATAAGTCCTTAAACGAATGAGTACCCAGCCAATGGGCTCATGATAACTGAATAGAAAAAGAATACGTTGATATAAAAACAGTACAACTAAAGAGTGAATGACAGATTGAGAAAAGGCAGACAGAAAAACAAACAACCAGCCGATAAAAATTAAGCTACACACACGCGCGCGCGCGCGCGCGGCGCACGCACACACACGCACACACCAGGCACACACACACAGGCACACACACACAGGCACACACACACAGGCACACACACACACAGGCACACACACACAGGCACACACACACACACAGGCACACACACACAGGCACACACACAAGGCACACACACAGAGGCACACACACAGGCACACACCAAGACCACACAGAGGCACACACACAGGCACACACACACAGGCACACACACACAGGCACACACACACAGGCACACACACAGGCACACATACACGCAGAACACACATACACACACGACACACGTACACACGACACACCACACACACAGAAAGACAAACAGACACACACCACCACGCACTGCACCCCCACCTTCCCCCACATACACACACACACACTCACACACACACTTATCCAAACTTCAAAAGAGCAAAGAAGGAAGGACTGTGAAGAGGTACTGACTATTACTAAAGTACTTACGGATGTGTGTATGTGTGTGTGTTGGTGTGTTTCTGTGTGTGAAGAGTTTGATGTCAGAGGCTTCAGAACTTATCGCAGTTCCACACAACACACACACACACACACACACACACACACACACACACACACACACACACACACACACACACACACACACACACACACACACACACACACACACCTCACTCACTTACTCACTCACTCACTCACACACTCATTGACTCATTCACTCACTCACACACACACACACACACACACACACACACACACACACACACACACACACACACACACACACACACACAATTAGAGAGAGAGAGAGAGAGCAGGCGTGAGGGGGGGGGGGGGGATTGCGAGGGAATGAGGGGAGGAATGGAAAGAAGGTAGAGAAACAGAGAGAGTGAGAGAGAGGGTGACAGAGACAGAGAAAGATAGTGGCAGCTAGAAAGACAAAAGACGGACAGATAGCTAGGTGAACGGATAAACGGACAGACATATTATTTACACAGAGAGAGAGAGAGAGAGAGAGAGAGAGAGAGACAGACAGACAGTCAGACAGACAGACAGTCAGACAAACAGACAGACAGACAAACTACGACTTTCCACTGCTAAAACACTACCCACATTTGACATCTCCAGACTATAACCATGATCGCATCAGTCTTGCCCTTAAGGGACTTGCAACTTTAAAAAAAAAAAAAGGGAGAAAAAGACGAAAGACGGAAAAGAAAGAGAAAATAAGGAAAAGAAGAAAGACTTGCACTGTCTGTGACTTGTAGCATCCATGCCAAGAGGACAGAAAAGGTATGCTCCAACATGAGCAGTTTTCCAACAGTTAGGCCTCCACGTCTAGTAGGAGAGTGCGTCAGTCAGTCAGTCAGTCAGTCAGTCGGTCAGTCAATCATTCCGTCAGTCAGTAAACCAGTCAGTCAGTCGGTCAGTCGGTCGGTCGGTCGGTCTGTCAGTCAGTCAGCCAGTAAGCCAGCCATTCAACCAGTCAGTCAGTCATTCAACCAGTCAGTCAGTCAGTCGGTCAGTCTGTCAGTCAGTCGGTCATTCAGTCAGTCAGTCAGTCAGTCGGTCGGTCTGTCAGTCAGTCTGTCAGTCAGTCAATCATTCAGTCAGTCGATCACTCAGTCGATCGGTTGGTCGGTCAGTCAGTCAGTCAGTCGGTCAGTCTGTCTGTCAGTCAGTCAATCATTCAGTCAGTCTGTCAGTCAGTCAATCATTCAGTCAGTCAATCACTCAGTCGATCGATCGGTCGGTCGGTCGGTCGGTCGGTCAGTCAATCACTCAGTCAGTCAGCCAGTCATTCAACCAGTCAGTCGGTCGGTCAGTCGGTCAGTCAGTTAGTCAGTCAGTATGCTAAGCAGCCAGTCATTCAACCAGTCAGTCAGTGGGTGGAGGGATGACTCAGTGGTACGAACGTCTGATCACTCAGGTTGGCGCCACCACCGCGACACTGTGATGACAGTTAACTATTTTAATTATTGACCTTTTATTTGAGGGAACTTTCCCCCTGGTGTTTCACATCATGACCAACTCCCTTCCCCTAACAGTCCTTTTGGGTGAGACTACAAAGCGAGGTCCCGGTGCGAACGCACGGAGAACACCATGCACACACGTTATAAACTTGTTCCGATTATTTGGAAGAGTTTGCCATTGCGTGCTGTTAAGAACAATTGACAAAAAGAGCAAAAAACCAACAACAAAAACCAAAAAAACAACAACCCCGCGTGTACACGGGTGTCATGTTTAGACGTCATCATCCACAAGTCGGACTGGAGTACACCTAATGGCAGGTGAAGGACCACATACGCACAGCTTTACCATTGATGAACCTCCAAGTTTTAGTCCACGGACGGGGAAGGGGGAGAGGGAGAGGAGGAGGTTTATTTATTTTTTATTTTATTTATTCTTTTATATCGAGGATAATGGAATAAGCATTCATGTGCTTTTTTACATCGAGTCCCCGGTTTTGTAAATTTTTTGTCATCTGTTTCCACCGGCACACAATGGCCTACTCTTACGAAAAGCGGAACAGGAATTAACGTGTGCGCAAGGTGTTCTGCATGCGTTCGAACACGGGGCCTCGGTTTATAGTCTCATCCGAAAGGACTTTGGAGGTGAGTCAGCCAGGCAGTTGCCTGGTTCGTTACTTTGCATGGTACTTTGGTAACTTAGCTGTGTATTTATTTACTTTCTTATCCACTGCGTTATTCACTCAGTTTGTTTGTTTCTTTGTCATTTAGTCACCAATCCCCGGAGTCGGAATGCGGCTACCTTAATGGTGGGGTAAAAAACGGTGGCATGCGAAAAAAAATCTGCACTCTCCCCCAAAATTCCTTCGGATGAGACTATAAACCGAGGCCCCGTGTGCGAACGCACGCAGAACATCTGGCGCGCACGTTAACTCCTGTTCCGCTTTTCGTAAGAGTAGGCCATTGTGTGCCGGTTGGGAACAGATGACAGATTTCACAAAACCGCATACACACAGGGACTCGATGTAAAAAAGCACATAAGTGCTTATTCCATTATCTTCGATATAAAAGAATAAAATAAAATAAATAAAAATAAATAAAATAAAATCAATAAAAATCTCACTAACTGGTGAACCTGGGAGTTCTAGCCGAGAAACGAATAAAAAACCTGTTCCTCCTACGCGGATTTAAGGCAATGTTATTTGCTGACAACAAAAGTTATATTTCGACCAGCTCATAACATATAAAGAGAACAGCCGAAATAAGATCACATGATTCATCCAATACCCTCAAACTCATTTCGGAAACATCCACAGAAAAGCCAAAATAACATTACATGATTCATCCAATGCCCTCAAACTCAGTTCGGAAACTTCTATATCCAGTTTGGCAAACAGAGACAGTGGATATTGAATATACTGTATGAACAGACGTTTTTTTAACCAGGGCGTTGATGGATGAAGCATTTAACTTCAGAAGCTGTCAACAAGTCCTTCTGATGTGACTGAAAAACGGGGTCCTGAGTGTGAACGCACGTGTGTGTGTGTGTGTGTGTGTGTGTGTGTGTGTGTGTGTGTGTGTGTGTGTGTGTGTGTGTGTGTGTGTGTGTGTGTGTGTGTGTGTGTGTGTGCGTGCGTGCGTGTGTGTGTGTTTATGTGTGCGTGAGAGAGAGATGGATATATATACATAAATTATCCTCGATATAAAAGAATAAATAAATAAATAAAACAGACAGACAGAGAAACAGAGAGGGAGGGAGAGGGACAAAGAAAGAGAGAGAAAAAGACACCGACAGACAAACACGCACTCGCACAGAGCCAGATACAAGGAGAAAGAGAGAGAGGGAGGGAGGGAGGGAGAGAGAGAGAGAGAGAGAGAGAGAGAGAGAGAGAGAGAGAGAGAGAGAGAGAGAGAGAGAGAGAGAGAGAGAGAGAGAGAGAGAGAAAGAGAGAAAAAGAGAGGGACAGAGAGAGAATATTGATTTATAACGCCAAGGTCTGTGATGCTGGGGTTTGTAAAAACCAGACATTTCTTCAGTGAAGCATACAACACCAGGGCCAAAACAGTGCAAGTCCACACTCAGTCTCACCACATTACATTTATTACACTGTAGGTGTACAGCCACAGAATACTCCTGAATTAATGAATGTGTGAGTGTGTGTTTGTGTGTATGAGTGCATTTATATGTGTATGTGTGTATTTGCGCGTGTGTGTATGTGGGTGTGCGTGCGTGTGTGTGTGTGTGTGTGTGCGCGCGCGCGCGCGCGTGTTGTGTATGTGTGTGTGTGTGCGTGCGTGCGTGCGAGAGTGTGTCTTTTAGTTAGATGTGTTATGGAGAAAAAATTAAAGAAGGGACACTTTCGTCTCATACACATTTTAAATAGAACCTTTTTGAAAAGAGACAGCAAGTAAGCAAGCAATCTTGATAGAAAGAGCGAGAGAAACAGAGAGGAAGAGAGGTGGATGGGAAGGGTGTGTGGGATGAAGAGGGGAGGAGGAGTAGCCACACACACACACACACACACACACACACACACACACACACACACACACACACACACACACACACACACACACACACACACACACACACACACACACACACACACACGAAAGCACGCATGCACGCTCGCATGCACGTACACAGAGAGACCGAGAGACAGAGAGAGAGAAAGAGAGAGAGAGAGGAAGAGAGAGATGGGGAAAG
>CM054144.1:22456025-22461025 GCA_028751875.1 Rapana venosa | reverse complement strand
CACTGTCTCCTTCAAAATGCAATTGTAACATGACAAAACGATCGTATATTCAATAAAAACGGACTACTCTTCATCAGGGAATAAGTCTGGTGGAAAAACAGTGTCTTCTTCACAAAGCAATCTTAACAATGCCAACAGCTAACATATTTTTAAAATGAATCACAAATAATAATTGGAGGACATCTTTTATGGAAAACCACTCTCTGCTAAAGAATGTCATTCTAACTTCACAAAAAACAAGAATGCAATTTTCAGCAAAAATCTGCTAATCTTGACCAGAAAAGCAGGAGAGAAAAAAAAACCCACTCTCCCCTTCAGAATGCAACTTTAAGATCGCAACGCAGTAACATATATTCAGCAACACACACACACACACACACACACACACACAATAGCTCTACTCGCCTTGACAGGACGAAGTGTAAACACATCCTGTACTTCTCAATGCGATTTTCACATCACAAAGCAAGAACGAATATTCAACATCCCCCCCCCCCCCCCCCCCCAAAAAAAAAAAAAATCCCTCTAGCCTTAAAGAAGAAATGACAACAACAACAAAACACAACCTCACTCCTCAACGGTATAGTTCTAACATCACAAAACCATATTTTCGAAACAACAACAACAACAACAATAATCCTACTAACCTTGATCAGTAAATGAATAAGACAACAGTCACACACTGACGGCTTCTTCCTGGCCTTTTTGCCTAGAGATACTTTACAGCCAGCACACTTCTTCCCTTTGGCCGCACGTAGGAAATAGAGCCGGGCACTGGCTTCGTTGACTCACAGGCAAAGAAAAACAACTATGTCGCTACCACACTGTATGCATGATGTACCAACGAGGAAGAAGACGACAGTGGTGTGTGGGTGTGTGTAGCCTACCAGCTACAGCTTCTTTTTCAAATAACTGCTGACAAATCAGGCGTCGCCAGTGTCGAGAAAGGGGAGGCAGGGAGCGAGGGAGAGGGAGGGGAGAAGAGGATGAGGAGAGAGGAAGGGTGAGAGGAGGAGGAGGAGGAGGAGGAGTAGGAGGAGTAGGGGTGGATTTGGGGTGTCTGATGTTTTATTTGCATGAGTGGACGTATGGTTGGAGGTTTTTGTTTGTTTGTTCGAGTTGTTTTTGTTTTCTGATGTGTGTTTTTTTTTTCTTTTGGGAGGAGGTTACTTTTCGTTCATTGTTGTTGTTGTTGTTGGGTTGTTGTTGTTTTTTGGGGGTAGTGTGTTTTTGTACGTTTGTTATAGGTTTTTGTGTGTGAGGGCTTTTGTTTTGTTGTTGTTGTTGCTTTTAGGGGGGGTGTAGAGAGGTATTAGGTCCGGTTATCAATTTCGTATAAGTTACTCGTCTGAATGGATACATTAAACTGCATTACACTGCACTTCATTATGCTACACTGCATTCCACTGCACTTCATTATGCTACATTGCATTCCACTGCACTTCATTATGCTACACTGCATTACATTGCACTTCATTATGCTATATTGCATTCTACTGCACTTCATAATGCTACACTGCATTACACTGCACTTCATTATGCTACATTGCATTCCACTGCACTTCATAATACATCAATGCTACACTGCATTGCACTGCACTTCATTATGCTACACTGCATTACACTGCACTTCATTATGCTACACTGTATTACATTGCACTTCATTATGCTACACTGCATTACACTGCACTTCATTATGCTACACTGCATTACACTGCACTTCATTATGCTACACTACATTACATTACACTGCATTATGCTACACTGTATTACACTACACTTCATTATGCTACACTGCATTACACTGCACCTCATTATGATGCGCTGCATTACATTACACTATACTGCATTACACTACACTGCACTACACTACACTACACCACACCACACCACACCACACACTACACTACACACTACACCCACCACTACCACACCACACCACACTACACAACCACACCACACTACACACTACCTACACTACAACCAAACACCCCCCACACACACCACACACTCACCACTACCACACTACAACACTACACCACACTCACACCTACACCACTACACCACACACACTACACCACACTACACTACACACACTCACACACACACCACCACACACCACACACTACACTACACCACACTAACACTACACTACACACACTACACACACCACCACACCACACAACTACACTACACTACACTACATACACCACACCTACACACACACACACTACACTACACACACCACACTAACCACTACACACTACACTACACTACACTACACTACACCACACTACACCACACACACTACACTACACTACACTACACCACACTACACCATCACACCACACACCACACACACACACACCACACACACACACACACTACCACACCACACTCACCACCACACTACACCACACACACCACACACACCAACACACTACACACACACACCACACATACACTACACTACACCACACTACACTACACACACACACCACACACTACACTACACTACACCACACTACACCACAACACTACACTACACCACACACACACACACACCACACCTACACTACACCACTACACCACACTACACACACTACACTACACACACTCACACACACCACACCTACACTACACTACACCACACTACACCACACCACACCAACACACACACTACACACACACTACACCACACTACACACACACCTACACACACTACACACACTACACACCACACCACACTACACCAAACAACACTACACTACACCACACACACCACACCACCACTACACTACACTCACACACACAACACACACACCACACTCACAACCACACTACACTACACTACACACACCACACTACCAACCACACCACACTACACTACACTACACCACACTACACTACACTACACCACACTACACCACACCACACCACACCACACCACACTACACTACACTACACTACACCACACTACACCACACCACACTACACTACACCACACTACACCACACTACACTACACCACAGTACACTACACTACACTACACCACATTACACAACACCACACTACACCACACCACACCACACCACACCACACCACACCACACCACACTACACTACACTACACCACACTACACTAGTCCATCACTCGAGAACAGTGGAGAGAGCGCTGCACTGGCGAGAACACCACGCACCACGCTGCTCAACCTTAACCTTGGGGAAAGCGACCATTGAGCTACCCTGTCCTCAGTAGAAGTTTGACTACCTCTAAAATCAGCCTTTTACACACACAAACTTCTTGTCCAGGGTGCGCTATTTTCTTGTCTCAGAGTGATTCTAAGATATGCTGAGGGAGACAGAGTGCATATTCCTAGTGACCCCGTTCGCCGGTGTGTTTATTTTTTTAATTATTTTATTTTGTTCTTTTATATCGAGGATAATGGACTAAGCACTTCCATGCTTTTTTACATCCAGTCCCCGTGTATATGCGAATTTGTCAGTTTTGTAATGTGTTCCCACCGGCACACAATGGCCTACTCTTACGAAAAGCGGAACAGGATTTAACGTGTGCGCAAGACGTTCGCACACGGGGCCTCTGTTTATAGTCTCATCCGAAGGTGTTCAGTCAGGGATTGCCTGACAGCAGATGCCAGACTCTGGGTTTATCCAAGCGGAAGGAAGAAAACCAGGTAGTAGCAGCAGGCGTGGCAACAGGAGGCACTGGAGGGTGACCAGTGGTCCGCTGGTCTGTCCGTCACCAGAGCGAGCCACGCGGCGAAAGGCCGCACACCGAGTGCCAGTGAGAAAACTGTTTGTTGGTTGTCACAGATTTTTTTTAAGTATGAAAAAAGGCACTGTGTACTTGTTTTGGGGGTTGAGGCCATAGATGAACACCAGGTAGTGATGAGAAAGCGAGAAATGATCATAGAATGGGGATTGGCTGTGTTCCTACGGCGTTGACCCCGCGCATGCATATTGCCGTGAGGCAGCTAGCAGACGTCCAAGGACTGAGGGGGTACAGTGTTTGCTGAAAAATTTAAAAAGGTTCAAACCTACCAAATTTGTTCATATTGTCCTGAGTTCTGGGTCAGGGGCTAGTGTTTCACAAAAAGTGGTTTTTATTTCTGTGGATGCCTTAGTACGTGCGGTATGAATAAAAGAGCCACATAGAAAAACAGAAGGAAAAGTGCCCATTTTTATTACCGGTGTGCAGCCAAAGAGAAAGAAAGGCAACAGGGGGAGAGAATGATCAAAGGCTGCACACCAGTATTAAAAAATCACTCTTTTCCTTCTGTTTTTCTATGTGACTCTTATATTCATACGGCACGTACTAAGGCATCCACAGAAATAAAATAAAAAAACTACTGTTTGTGATGAAAGACTAGCCTCTGACTCAAAAGTCGTGTGTTTTTTAACAAATTGTGTAGGTTTGAATTTTTTTGAATTTTTTTAGCAAACACTGTACCTCCTCAGTCCTTTGTCGTCTGCTAGCTTCCTTACTGCAATATGCATGCGCGGGGTCAACGCTGTAGGAATATAGGAAAACCTCATTTGATGACTATTTCCAACTTTCTCGTGACTACCTGGTATTGCTCTATGTCCTCAATCCCACAAACAGGGGCACAGTCCATTTTTTCATGCTTAAAAAAAATTGTGAAAATCACCAACATTTTTTTCCACTCGCACTCTATACAAGATACTACATGACCCCAAAATTAATACCGGTGTGTAGCCAAAGGACCAACCAACCAACACCATTTCCTTCCTTTCCCCATCTGCCCAGCATGCCGCAGAACGTGCTCCTCACGCATCGGCGTCTTCAGACGCCAGAGGCTTGCAAAAAATACCCACACAAAAACAACAGTAACAAAACAAAAAATAAATAATAAAAACAGACAAAAAACAACCCAAGCCACCTCTTCTCTTCCCAATAGCCTCGCATGCCAGGAACCAGCCATCACACTCATCTGTCTCGGTGCAATGCGCGAGAGATCA
>CM054144.1:22431025-22448525 GCA_028751875.1 Rapana venosa | reverse complement strand
CAATGGCCTACTCTTCCGAAAAGCGGAACAGGATTTAACGTGTGCGCAAGATGTTCTGCATGCGTTTGAACACGGAGCCTCGGTTTATAGTCTCATCCGAAGGACTTTGACATTCAGTTCGATTTTTTTGTCAAACTGGAAAGAAAGGGCGAGGCTGGGAATCGAACCCAGAACCCCACGGTTTACTTGTTGGCAGGCGAACGTCTTAACCATCCTGCCACCTTCCTTTCGAAAGAGTAGGCCAATATGTATCGGTGGGAACAGATGATAACATTTACAAAACGGCATGCAATCGGGGACTGGGTGTAAAAAAGCACAGGAGTGCTTCTTCCATTTTCTTCAAAATAAACGAAGGAATAAATGAATAGATGAATAGATGAACACCTTTCTTTTTTCAATATATCTTTACCACCATGTTATTAAAAAGTATAACATGTCCCTATGCGCTTAAACACATTTTCTTTAGCTAAAATGATAATTTTATTTGTAAAGGATTTGAAATAATTATCCGAACGTTCAACTGCCATATTCAAATTAGCATGCCAATGCCGAAACCTTAATCGTTATGCCACATAAGAACGTCAACATTAAACGAGATGCCACTGTTGAAAACTTGCTCAGTATGCATGATATAGGCACAAATGCCAAGTTCAAATGACCTGTCAAAAAATGTCGCTACTTTAGGACAGTGTATCAGTAGAATAGGCTCGCAGGATTGGCTTTTGTTTGTACACACGAAGTGTTGAAGATGTCAAAACAAGTTGACGGGAATACCTTGCGGCTGTTTGGTATCAGTTAAGTCTAGTTCAGAGAGCTAACTAGCCACGAAGGTAAGACTGTGATCCTGCCAAACTGTTGACAGTGGTGACTGTTGTTGGGTGAGCTGAGAAGCTTCTGAATGGGAATGTTGAAGTGGCTGTGCTTTTTTTCATGACTGTGTGAGTAGTGTTGGTGTAGTGGTCGTTATAGCGGTGTTTGATGTGATAACTTTGAAAGAAAAATATATATTTGTTTCGACTTTTGGTCCAGAAAGCCTTAGATATGTTGCCTAGCTGAAGTAATCAATCAACAGCAAGTATCCAGGGTAATGTCTCTTCTGTCAGAAAAAGTAGCATATGTCTGCTTGTCACTGTCTCTTTTTGCTTTGAGCTGATTGTCATTGTCTCTTTATTGTCATGTCTCTTTATTTATTTATTCCTTCTTTTATTTCGATGATGATGGAATAAGCATTCATGTGCTTCTTTACATCCAGTCCCCGTGTGTATGCAAATTGTGTCATCCGCTCCCACCGGCACACAATGGCCTACTCTTTCGAAAAGCGGAACGGGTTTTAACATGTGCGCAAGATGTTTTGCATGCGTTCGCTCACGGGACCTCGGTTTATAGTCACATCCAAGGGACTTTGGGGAAGAGTGGAGTCCGCACTGATGTTAACTCCAGAGGAAAAAATCCTCTTGATCGAGGATCGAACCCCGGTCAGCAGATCACGAATGCATCACTCTAACCACCAGGCTATCCCGTCCCCTTACCTAGAGGTATGCCATGGTAACCAGCCTGCCTGCTTGCCTGCTTGCTTGCCCTCTGTCTGTCTGTCTGTCTGTCTGTATGTCTGTCTGTCTATCTGTCTGTCTCTCTCTCTCTCTCTCTCTCTCTCTCTCTCTCTCTCTCTCTCTCTCGCTCTCTCTCTCTCTCTCACACACACACACACACACACACACACACACACACACACACACACACACACACACACACCACACACACACACACACACACACACACACACACACAACACACACACACACACACACACACACACACACACACACATACACACACACTCACACTCACACATTGGTTTTATGTTTATTCACAGCTAGGTGCTTTGGGCACGTGCGCATGTCGGCCATCAAAATAAAGAACAAATATGAGGAGGGAGGAGGAGAAAAAAAGAATCATTATAATCTATGTTTATTAATTAATTCAACAATAGATTGTCTGCTGTCGGTTGACGTCTGGTGTCATCAAAGGATATGATATCATGTTGTAAATCATACAAAACACGTTGAACATCGGCATAATTCTCACCTAAGTAACCAACCCTTTGTTCTATACACATCACTGAGCACTGTGCAATTAAATAATGAATGAGAATGAAAGAATATCAGAACATTGTTTTCCAAGCGTTTCTACTGGGGGGTTGTCTGTTTCATGTGGGCAAAACAGGCTTTTCTAATTATTAATAGGAAATAACTTCTGAATACACATAGTTTTCGAGAATCAAACTCAGTTCATATTTCGGTAAGTTCGTACTGGAAATCAGTAGTAATTTAATATTGCATTCTGAATCGTCTCGTTTTGCTAAAGAATGTAATCTTTGTCGTCACAGCATACACTGGGATGCCATGGTAACCATCGAAAATGTAGTCCAGTATATTTAGACATAAAAGAAATTAATCAGAAACTTAATTTGAAAAATAATCGTTTCTTCCTTTAGAATCCCGATGTCTTAAAACAAGGAAAACTGATTTAGAATCAGTACAAAAGAACGTCGCAAGTAGCAAAATAGATAGTCGTCAAATAATTTAATCCTACCCAAATTAATGATAATTTAGAGGCAAATTTAAACAAGCGTGTCCCAGAAAAACGGTTTCTTCATTGTCAAATTGGTATAAGGAATGCAGCTCCAGGCATTCTGCCTCTAAGACACAGCTATTTGCAGTAAAGTGTTTAGTTTGAAGATGGTTTCATACATCAAAAGTGAGCAGGTTTTGATCTTTGTTCTTGGTGCCTTTCTGTGCAGTCACTATTGTGCTTGTTCTTGTTTCCATGGTAGAATCTCAGGAACCATTGGTAGATTAGATCGCTGCTAGATATCGGTATCGTTTTCTGTTATGAGGTCTTAGGTATGATAGAATATATAGGTTACCAAAACTATATGTACTTTGTTCGGTTTGAATTAGCCTTTTCATTGATAGATATTTATTTCGAATAACATTTGAAATGGCTAGACTTGGAATGATATGTCCAGAGACAGCAGTCTTTGTGTTTTGCTATTAAACCTTGCCTTAAAACTTTGCTTCCATGCATTCTTTCAATTGTTACCCCCAGCAAAAATGGCGTGACAGCAAACGGTTCTGACTTTTAAAACAGAACCATCTCTTAGCTGATTGCTTAAAAAGGCACTGATGTTTTAGAGGGGTTTTCCCCAGAATGCTGTCTTTTGTTTCAGTACGGAGAACCAGTAACAGCCATCTGAAGATTTCCAAATGCCAAATCGTTCCTAGACTCTCGCTCTCTCTCACTCTGCCATAAAACAAGTTATCAAAACAAGAACATTCACCCCACGGGTCCTCCGAACACCAGCTCACCATGGGCAACGTCCACAACTGCGTCATCTATGTCTTCACCGGGGACCGCAAGCATTCGGGCACAGACGCCAGAGTGTCCATGGTCCTGCACGATGAGGCCGGCAACGAATCCGAGACCATCCACCTCAACAAGCTCTTCAAGAACGACTTCGAGAGAGGCGGCCGAGACATCTTCGAGGTGCCTGAAGGGCTGACCAAGAGCTTGGAAAAACACGGGAAGATCGCCAAAGTGCAGTTCTGGAGGGATGACACTGGTGTGGCGGAGGGCTGGTACCTGGAGAAGATCGTGGTGGAGAACAGGAGGACCAACAGCATGGCCGTGTTCCCGGTGCTGCGCTGGGTCAAGCCGTACCGCCACTACTTCATCAACCACCTGGACACCTCCCTGCCTCAGCACGACCAGCACAGGCAGCTGAGGACCATGGAGCTGGAGGACAAGAGGAGGACTTACAGGTTCTCTGAAAAAGTACCTGGCGCACCTGTGCAGGTGTGGAGATATCTGTGTGTGTGTGTGCGTGCGTGCGTGCGTGTGTGTATGTGTGTGTGTGTGTGTGTGTGTGTGTGTGTGTGTGTGTGTCTGTGTCTGTGTCTGTGAGAGAGAAAAAGAAAGTGAGTGTGTGCATGTGTGTGCGTGCGTACGTGCGCGCGCGCGCTCGTGCGTGTGCGCGTGTGTGTGTGTTCGCGCCCGCAAACAACATCCAGCATGCTTCTCTAACAAAAGCACAAAACCCCAGCGAAAACAAAAGACCTTAAACATTATTGTTTTTACATATCCTTCAGTTCGTAATTGTTATGTATACTAGTGTTATCATCATCATCATCAGACCCATGACCTTGGCGGTCGTGGGGGAGACACGAAAGACGATGACGTGGTAAGCCTTCTCCATCCATCTCGGTCCTCGGCTCTGCGCAGTAGTGCTGAGTCATTCATCCTGGTCCATTCTCTGATGTTGTCCATCCATGACTTGTTCTGTCTTCCCCTCTTTCTGCCACCTTCGAGTGTTCCCTGCAGTACTGTTTTTGGCAGAGTGTTGTGACGGGTGACGTGGCCGAACCATGTCAGCTTTTTCTTCTTGACGATGGTGAGAAGGGGTTCCTGTGGACCTGCCAGCCGTGTTATTTGACTCTTGACAAATTCATTGGTCTTTCGTTCTCTCCAGGATATGCCCAGTAGTTTTCTATGGCATTTTGTTTCAAATGACTGTTTCAGCAGTCAATGTCCAGGTTTCACTTCCGTACAGCAGGATAGTCTGAATTAGGGCTTTGTAGAGCTTTAGTTTGATTGGGAAACTGATCTCTTTACTTTTCCATATGGTGGTGAGTTTTGTCATGGAAGATGTTGCCATGGCTATTCTGACTTTGATTTCTGTCGTCGATCGCCCGTCCTTTGTGAGTGTAGCGCCAAGGTATTTAAAAGCTAGTGTTATACCCAAGAGCAAAATCGTTCTGGTTTTTTTTATAAATAATGTATCTAGATTTATTTCGACGTTAGACTTCCAAATATAATTAAAGAGATCAGGTTTAGGTTTAGGACAGCTGTTTAAACAACGATTCTCTCTCTCTCTCTCTCTCTCTCTCTCTCTCTCTCTCTCTCTCTCTCTCTCTCTCTCTCTCTCTCTCTCTCTCTCCACCCCTCCCTCCGTCCTCACAGTGTTCAAGTTAATAGAAATTGTGATATACTCGTTTATTATGATCGTTCTAATGGTTGCTCTTAGATTTGTTTCAATATTTTTGTTCATTTACATCTTCATTATAGTCTGTGACCTAATTCTCTCTCTCTCTCTCTCTCTCTCTCTCTCTCTCTCTCTCTCTCTCTCTCTCCCTCCTCTCTCTCTCTCCCTCCCTCTCTCTCTCTCTCTCTCTCTCTCTCTCTCTCTCTCTCTCTCTCTCTCTCTCTCAACTCGATTGTTGATATTGATTTGTGAGAATCCATGGCAGTATAAACTGTTGTGTCTGTGTCGTTCTCTAGGCAGAAACCTTGCCGCCGGACGAACAGTTTAGCACTACCGATAGAGTGAGTAAACAACAATGCAGAAGCTCGCCAGTGTGTGTGTGTGTGTGTGTGTGTGTGTGTGTGTGTGTGTGTGTGTGTGTGTGTGTGTGTGTTGTGTGTGTGTGTGTGTGTGTGTGCGTGTGTTTGTGTATGTGTGTGTGTTTGTGATCAAGCATTTTTTTTTGTTTATGTTCATTGGTTGATATCTTATTCAGCATAAAACGAACGTACGCTATGCTGTGCTGTTATGGACCTTAAAATTGCTTCTGACTCTGATGTTGAGGAAGACTGGGGGCCTGTGGGGAAACACCCACACTATTCACAGCAATTGGCCAAGATGCTATTGCCATTGTGCAGGTCTGGTTAGAAGGAAGATGTTCCCATTAAACATTTTCTTGTCTTTTTGGAGTACGGCAAGGAGAAAATGTATCTCCCTTGCTGTTTTGTCTCTATCCCAATGTTATTGAAAAGAATTTTGAGAAATCTTATTGTCTTCTTTTGAATGTTGAAAAATATGTTGAACTGATTGCCTTATTTTTTAATGCTAAAGTGTATGTTGAACTGATTGCCTTATTTTCAATGTTGAAATATATGCTGAACTGATTGCCTTATTTTTAATGTTGAAATATATGTTGAACTGTATGTTGAGGTATATGTTGAACTGACTACCTTATTTTCAATGTTGAAATATATGTTGAAATTCTTTTTTTAAACTCGTATCGTAAACCCCTTGATATATCATTGGGAACAGACATAGATGCCCTCACACTTAATCATTATTTAAAATATTATTATTTTATTGTATTATGATGATATTGCAGTACCCTGTGATTCACATCAAGTTTTTGAAATGCCTTTAATAATTTAGAGGCAGTACTGCAAAATATAGACACTGGAACATAATACTTTTAATGCAAAGTGATGACTTTCTGTCCAAAAACAAAAATAGAAAAAAACTTCCTCTGTTTTAAAATCTGTAAATTATCACCTTGAAAATACCTGTCTAAGAATGTGAATTACCATCTTGGAAATATGTGTCTTAAAATGAGTAAATTATCATTTTGAAAATATTGATTGTTTTAGCTATCTTGACATCTTGTTTACCAACAGTATTTTTAAGGATGTAAACAGTAAGTGTTTGATAAAGTTCAGAAAGCAAGGTTTGATCGATTGACTTCAAAACAACAATACGAATGGAATTACCAGTTAACATTACTTAAGATTTGGTTGCTAAGCCTTTTTTCACTTCTCTTTTTTTTCTTCCTTGATTAATTCATTTGTTTTCCTTCTTTCTTTAAAACCATTCAGCTGGACCTAAGGATCATGGCAACCAAGCTGTCAGCGGGCAGCTCCCTGAAAAAGGCATTTATGGGGCCTATAAAAAGCATTTCAGACTTCAACGACTTGTATTGTGATATCATCTTCACAACACCCCGGGTAAGTGTCCACCCGACTGCCAGTGAAGTTGTTGCTGATTCTTCACCTGGCTTTAGCACCCTGGAGGTCACCCAGAAGAGGGACTCTGTCTCAGTCATCACACCTGCGGATTAGTGCTAGATCACACACCGAGAAAGAGACGTTTGAGAGCACGACTTTGCTTTAAACGAACCACCGTGAGATGCAAGTTCACACTGATTGAGAAGCTTGTGTGTATGAATTTTTAAGTACCTAGCGCGCCATACAGGCAGCCACACTCCGACTTCAGAGAGTGTCTTCCTCCTATGAAGGAGAGTGGCTTGTTGCGCTGAGAGAGCCTGTCATGGATAAAGACTGTCTGCACACAGAAATTCAAATCATAGCCTCTTATCTAATGTAGACCTTGACATTTTTTCGTGCTTCCTTCACTAACGGACGACAGCTTTGTCCAGTGTGACGTAAGCAGTGTCCTTTGTCGTTTGTTTAGTAATCCTCATCATGTCAGCTTGGTGCTTCGGTAGTAAACCATCAACCACATGACCATCTTGAAAAGTTTGTTTTTTTAACCTGTGCCTGTCTTTCTGTCTGTCTCTTTTTATCTGTGTACTTGTCTGTATTTATCACCGTCTGTCTGCTTGTGTGCACATCTGCCTGCCTGTCTATTAGACCCTCTCTCTCTCTCTCCTCGCTCTCGCTCTCTCTCTCTCTCTCTCTCTCTCTCTCTCTCTCGCTCGCTCTCTCTCTCTCTCTCTCTCTCTCTCTCTCTCTCTCTCTCTCTCTCTCTCTCTCTCTCTCTCTCTCTCTCTCTCTCTCTCTCTCTCTCTCTCAAGTGTGTGTGTTTGTGTGTATGTGTTTGTGTGTATGTGTGTGTGTGTTTGTGTGTGTGCTATTTCTTTTATTTATTTATTTATCTATTTATTTTCTTCTTTTATTTCGAGGAAATGGAAGAAGCACTCGTGTGCTTTTTTACATCTAGTCACCGTGTGTATGCAGTTTTGTAAATTTTATCAACCGTTCCCACCGACACACAATGGCCTACTCTTCCGAAAAGTGGAACAGGTTTTAATGTGTGTGCAAGATGTTCTGAGTGCGTTCGCACACGGGACATCGGTTTTTATTCTCATTCGTGTGTGTGTGTGTGCGTGCGTGCGCGTGTGTGTGTATGTATGTATGTGTGTGTGTGCGTGTATGTGTGTGTGTGTATATGTGTGTGTGTATCAAAGTCAAAGTCAAAGTCACACTTTTATTTTCAGATGGTACATTGAATAAGCAGTGCATTTGCTTTTTTTCATCAAGCCATCTATCTAAAGAGGAAAAAAAGAAAGAGAGAAAAAGGTAATATATATTGCAGACACAGAATGAAAAACCTAATCAATGATAAAACATAATAAACCATGTGTGTGTGTTATTTCTGATTTAATCTTCTCTGCTTTCTTCTTCTTCTTCTTCTTCTTCTTCTTCTTCTTCTTCTTCTACTACTTCTTCTTCTTCGCATTTCTTCTTCTTCTTCTTCTTCGCAATTCTTCTTCCTCGCAATTCTTGTCTTTCTTGTTCTTGTTCTTGTTCTTCTTCTTCCTTCTTCTTCTTCTTCTTCTTCTTCTTCTTTTCTTCTTCTTCTTCTTCTTCTTCTTCTTCTTCTTCTTCTTCTTAATTTTTTGGAATTCTTCGACAAATTCTTCTTCTTTTCAGGGAGTTAACAGATGGAAGAGTGATCTGTACTTTGGAATTCAGCGAATCTGCGGTGTAAACAGCCGTGTGATTGAACTCTGCACAACTATCCCTGAGAAGTAAGTGGTCAGCATTTCATTGTCTTTACCAAGGAGGGTTCGGATTTAACTGATATCGGTATGCGAGCGTGTGTCTGTGTGTGCATGCATGTGGTGTATGTGCGCGCGCGCGCGCGCGCGTGTGTGTGTGTGTGTGTGTGTGCGTGTGTGTTGTGTGTGTGTCTGCGTGCGTGTGTGTGTGCGTGTGTGTGCGTGCGTGCGAGTTTGTTTGAGAGCGTGTATGGTGTGTGTGTGTATGGTGTGTGTGTGTATTGGCGTGTGTGTGTGTGTGTGTGTGTGTGTGTGTGTGTGTGTGTGTGTTTGGTGTGTGTTTGTGTGTGTGTGTTGTGTGTGTGTGTGTGTGCTTGTGTGTGTGTTTGTGTGTGTGTGTGTGTTTGTGTGTGTGTTTGTGTGTGTGTGTGTGTGTGTTTGTGTGTGACTGCTGTGTGTGTGTGAGTGTGTGTGTGTGTGTGTGACTGCATGTGGTGTGTGTATGTGTGTGTTGTGTGTGACTGCATGTGTGTTGTGGTGTTATGTGTGTGTGTGTGAGTGTGTGTGTGTGTGTATGTGTGTGTGTGTGTGTGTGTGTGTGTGTTGTGTGTGTGTGTGTGTGTGTGTGTGTGTGTGTGTGTGTGGTGTGTGTGTGTCTGTGATGGTCAGTTGGCAGAGGGGCAGTGCCTGTTGTGACTGCGCAGGTCGATGCAGAAGTGACAATCTCTTTTTTTTTTTGGGGGGGGGAAGGGTAAAATTTTTTAATTAAAAAAATGAGAACAAACGTTGAAAACAAACAGCATTTTGGAATCATAGCAACAAGAAGCTTGCAGCTTATTGCGTTGATCCGTCAAACAATACACTTCACATGAACAGGATGGCTGCTGAGCTGCAAGGTGTAAACCGACAACAACAGCAACAACAACAATTTTCATCAATTGCAATCTTTGCTAAGAAGTGACACTCTCCGCCCCAGTGGCTCCACCTGGGGACCGTGTCTGTCAGCAGGGCACGTTGGCCTAAAGCTGTGCCGCTTACTGATGGCAACTCAGTGCCAAGGTATTTATCTATGATAACACGATGGTGTCATGCTGACATGTTACGTGGCTATTTATCACAATGGTGATATGCCGAGACGTTACGTGGCTATTTATCACAATGGTGATATGCTGAGATGTTACGTGGCTATTTATCACAATGGTGATATGCTGAGATGTTACGTGGCTATTTATCACAATGGTGATATGCTCATAGGGACCCAACATAAACTTTCCTCTATCGCAAAACTTCAATAGAATTCGGCAATACGTCAGTTCCTTTGTCCAACTCTGTGAAGTATTTAGGAGTAGTTCTTGACAACACACTCTCTATGAAAAAATTCATCACCCAGACCTGCCAGTCTTGCTACTATCAATTACGGCGCATAAGCGCGATTCGCAAGTATCTGTCCACTGATGCAACTTCCAAGCTTGTCACATCTCTCATTCTTTCACGTTTAGACTACTGTAATTCTCTTTTGGCTGGCCTACCAGCATCATCTATCCACTCTCTTCAACGCATACAAAACTCTGCAGCTCGACTGGTCCTAAGAAAGAAACAATCTGAACACATCACTCCTCTTCTGCGATCTCCTCACTGGCTGCCTGTTTCACAAAGACCGGAGTATAAAATCAATAGCCTCTGTTTCAAATGTCTCTACAAATCTGCACCCTCTTATCTCTGTAACTGTCTTCATCTGTACACTCCATCCCGTTCCCTTCGTTCAGCCGCAGATACTTTGTGCTTTCGAACACCCAGATTCAAACAAACCACTGTTGGCCGTCGCTCCTTCTCTGTTTTGGTCCATCCACCTGGAATGACCCCCCTGTTTCACTTCGCCAAAAGCCTTCACTTGATACCTTTAAATCCAGCCTCAAAACACACTTGTTTCCTACCTGAGACTTTCCCCCCAAATATCTGTCCCTAATTTTCAACAGCATCTTTCACCTTCTAAGTGTTGTTCCGAGTGTGTGTGTGTGTGTGTGTGTGTGTGTGTGTGTGTGTGTGTGTGTGTGTGTGTGTGTGTGTGTGTGTGTGTGTGTGTGTGTGTGTGTGTGTGTGTGTGTGTGCGTGTGTGTGCGTGCATGCGTGCATACGTGCGCGCGCATGGTTTTTGAAATCTGTTGTTCATTATGTTTAAGGAGAGTTGCATGTCTGTACATGATTGAGTGCAAGCGCTTCGATTTGTTTGTTTTTTTACAAGATTCAGCGCTATATAAATTCCATATATTATTATTATTATTATTATTATTATCATTATTATTATATGCTGAGACGTTACGTGGCTATTTATCACAATGGTGTCATGCTGACATGTTACGTTGCTCTTTATCACAATGGTGATATGCGGACATGTTACGTGGCTATTTATCTCAATGGTGATATGCTGACATGTTACGTGGCTATTTATTACAATGGTGATATGCTGAGACGTTACGTGGCTATTTATCACAATGGTGATATGCTGACATGTTACGTTGCTATTTATCGCAATGGTGATATGCTGACATGTTACGTTGCTATTTATCACA
This sequence comes from Rapana venosa, assembly GCA_028751875.1. Classification (NCBI taxonomy): domain Eukaryota; kingdom Metazoa; phylum Mollusca; class Gastropoda; order Neogastropoda; family Muricidae; genus Rapana; species Rapana venosa. Next base: position 22,437,421 of record CM054144.1, on the reverse strand, counting down.
ATGGTGTAATGCTGACATGTTACGTGGCTATTTATCACAATGGTGTAATGCTGACATGTTACGTTGCTATTTATCACAATGGTGTAATGCTGACATGTTACGTTGCTATTTATCACAATGGTGTAATGCTGAGATGTTACGTTGCTATTTATCACAATGGTGATATGCTGAGACGTTACGTTGAGATTGTCCTCAGCCATGACCTGACAAGCTCTTAACATAACAACTTGCAGTTTCTTGTAAAAAAAAAAAAAAAAGAGGGGGAAGATTCTGAAGACAAAATGTGGCTACCTATATGGTGCGCGAGTTTCTGTTTTTTTAAAAAGGTCACCTATACACAAGCTTCCCAATCATTGTGTACTGGCATCTCACGGTGGTTCGTTGCTGGGGGGAGTAGTCAGAGTGCGCGTGTTTGGTGACCAGCGAGATGTTGTGCTATGGAACGTGAAACAGCAACAACAACAACATCATCAACAACAACAAAGACAACAGCACCATCATCATCAACAACAACAACAACGACAGCACCATCATCATCAACAACAACAACGACAACGACAGCATCATCATCAACAACAACAACAACGACAACAACAACGACAACATCATCATCAACAACAACAACGACGACAACAGCAGCAGCAGCATCAACAACAACAACGACAACAACAACGACAACATCATCATCAACAACAACGACGACGACAGAAACATCATCATCAACAACAACAACAACGACAAGATCTCTTTCTTTGCTCCAACCTGTAAGGTTTTCTTCCATTCTTTAGAAACTGCAGTTAAATTTGCGTCTGCAGCTGAAGTAACCTTGGGCATTGTGTTACTAATTGTTGATGTCCATGTCAGGGACCTTCACGTCTCGACACTTTGAACCAGAATTGGGAACACGCCAATTACTGTTTTGCTAGCTGCGAGCTCACCGCGCCATGCAACTTGACTTACTTGACTTATGCCTCTTGGTTCCTTGGGGAACATAGGGCTGCAACAACACCCCTCCAACGAACTCGGTTTGGGAAGATCCTCTTCAGCTCGGCCCACGTCATTCCGGCTGCCTTCGTTTCTTCGTCAACACTTCTGCGCCAGGTCTGCTTTGGTCGACCAACTTTCCGCTTCCCTTGTGGATTCCAGTCAAGGCCCTTGGGAATATTACCGTTTGTGCAGCATGTGGATTTGGCTTATCCTTCGAAGAGGACGTTGACGCATTAGAGTGTAGGTACTGGGGTGGCTTTAAACCACAGATCCTCACTGGTTTTGGTGTAGACATGGCAACTTTCTTGTTCTACCTCGTCGGACGATTATCAAGCAACTATTCTTGTCTGTCTTATGAGCGAAAAATGAGTCGTGCTGCCGTTAGGCGCCTGACAAGTCAGGCCCAGCGCTTTCGACTTTGGCGTGTCCAGCAATTTGATTCCCAAATTGGCCTCAGGCTATGCATGAGGAATGTGTTGAGCCTCCTTGCTTTGAGGGCAGTGTCTGCTGCTTGCTGCCACAGTGGAGGGCGCTGGCACTGAGGACACAAGCTGTGTAGGCAGTGAAGTTGTTCTTGAAGATCAGTTTGGAGTTGTTCAGACCCGTTTCATGACCCTGGTCAACGTTGATGAACTGTAACCAATCTGCTGATTTCAGAGTCTGCGAAGTAGTCAATGTATACTGTTCGCAAATCCATGTCTAGCATTATGACCCACACCAAATTTAGAACAAAAAAGATTTACTTGTTCAAATTTAAAGTGAAAGTCAAACTTTTCTTGCCAGATGGTACATTGTTTTATAGGAGAGTAGGCCAGCCATGGCCGGTGGTATGTGTGACACAAACACATCCAGCACGAACCTGCAGCCTGGAGACGGATAGGCTTCTTCGTGGTCACCTTGCCCAAGGCGTAGTGCTGACAGCTTTCAGTGCAGTGTCCATGTCATTTCAAGAGTTTTAAGGATCAAGAAAGAAAGAAAGAAAAGAAGGAGGGAGGGAGGGTAGAGAGACAGAGAGAGGCAGAGACAGATAGACCGAGACAGAGATAGAGACAGACAGAGACAGACAGAGACAGACAGACAAACACACAGACAACCAGACACAGAGAGACAGAGCGAGAGGAATTTTGTTTGTCTGTCAGTCTGTCTGTCTGTCTCTTTCTCTCTCTGTCTCTCTGTCTCTCTGTCTCTCTCTCTCCCTCTCTCTCCCTCCCTCCCTTCCTCCCCATGCATTAAGTTTTTTTGTTTTTTTTTAATGTGAAATCCTTACTTGTCCCCGAATTCTGCCACCATTCATTTCCCTAATGCAAAACTTAGTTGTCGTCTTGTGACAAACTTTGTCCTGGATTCTCTGCTGTACAGGTTACCAGTGACGGACGCCATGCTGGAGCCTCTGCTGGAAGGACTGACCATCCAACAGGCCCTGGTCCAGAAACGACTCTTCATCTGTGACCTGCACATCCTGGAGGGAGTGCCAACTAAACCTGGCTATGTGGTGGGTGGTGATGTTGCACCTTGACACATAGCAGTCTGACCATGCTGTTCATTGTGTTTCTCGGACTGTTCAGATCGGCTGCTTGTATTATCTTAAAGGGGTTTGTTTCTTTTATTTTCTCTCAGGTATGTTTTTATATATTTTTTCTCCAGTTTCACATTTTGTGGACTTTTTTTCTGTGGCAGAGCTATAAATAACGAGATTGGATTGGATCTGTCTTTTGAATATTGGATTGTGGTCACAAGGGAAGTTGGAGAGGTAGCATTTAAACGGGACTACACTAACTCAACGAAATGCTTCCAAACTCCTGATCTTATAATATTAATAATACAGGGGAAAAAAGACGATAGAAAGCACCTCTATTGATTGTAGTCTTAATCACAGAAAAATTGAAAAACGACAAACTAACATTTATAGTAATATGAAGTCTATACCTGTACACAATAGGTAACGATACTGACGTTAAACTCCAGTACTTTTGTATTCAGGGGACGGGATAGCTCAGTGGTCACTCACTTTCCCCAGCTAAGGTTAAGCAGTATCGAGCGTGTTTACCAGTTGGATGGGTGACCGTTTGCGCGCCTTGGCTTCAGTACAGTCCCCCAGTTCACCCAGCTGTTAATGGGTACCTGCTTCTTTAGGGTCAGGGAAGGTAAAAGCAGCGAGGGAGAGGAGATGGGCACCACCCTCAATATGCTGGCCCCAGAAAAAGCTGAGGTCTCTGATGCCTCGCTCCCCTACGATCATAGGTTATAGGACACCTTTACCTTGTACCTTTTACTTTTATACAAAGTCTAGATCTTACATACAAACATTCGATTTAAGTTTCATTTTCTGTGTGGGTCAGATTAGAGTCACCATGGTTAGTTGTGGGTCAGATATAGTCACCATGGTGAGGTGAGGGTCAAAATAGAGTCACCATGGTGAGGTGAGGGTCAGAATAGAGTCACCATGGTGAGGTGAGGGTTAGAATAGAGTCACCATGGTGAGGTGAGGGTCAGAATAGAGTCACCATGGTGAGGTGAGGGTCAGAATAGAGTCACCATGGTGAGATGAGGGTCAGATTAGAGTCACCATGGTGAAGTGTGGGTCAGAATAGAGTCACCATAGTGAGGTGAGGGTCAGAATAGAGTCACCATGGTGAGGTGAGGGTCAGAATAGAGTCACCATGGTGAGGTGAGGGTCAGAATAGAGTCACCATGGTGAGGTGAGGGTCAGAATAGAGTCACCATGGTGAGGTGAGGGTCAGAATAGAGTCACCATGGTGAGGTGAGGGTCAGAATAGAGTCACCATGGTGAGATGAGGGTCAGATTAGAGTCACCATGGTGAAGTGTGGGTCAGAATAGAGTCACCATAGTGAGGTGAGGGTCAGAATAGAGTCGCCATGGTGAGGTGAGGGTCAGAATAGAGTCACCATGGTGAGGTGAGGGTCAGAATAGAGTCACCATGGTGAGGTGAGGGTCAGAATAGAGTCACCATGGTGAGGTGAGGGTCAGAATAGAGTCACCATGGTGAGATGAGGGTCAGAATAGAGTCACCATGGTGAGGTGAGCGTCAGAATAGAGCCACCATGGTGAGGTGAGGGTCAGAATAGAGCCACCATGGTAAGGTGAGGGTCAGAATAGAGTCATCATGGTGAGCTATGTGTCAAAACGGAGTCAGTGCGACAATGTATGGCCAGAGTAAAGTGTGGGTCAGAATACAGTCACCGTGGCGACGTGCAGGTCAGAGAGCGTTCACCACAACTTGACATTGGGGTAAGTATGCAGTAAACCACGGAGAGGCGTGGGTCAGAGTAGAGTTCTGTTGAGAGTGGAGGGTCCACTGCAGGGTCACTCGATGGCTACGGGTCAAAACAGAGTCATCATGGTGGTCTATGGTACGAAACAGTCTCCACCGGGACGTTTCATGCATAACAGAGTCACCGTGTTGATTTATGGGACAGGGAAGAATCTCCAGGAAGATGAATTGTGGTGTTTCAGCTGTGTGCGCCCATCGGTCTGTTTTTCGTGGACAAGGACAACCAGCTGAGACCTGTGGCTATCCAGCTGTACCAGAACCCTGGACCCATAACCCGGTAACAACGTTGTCCTGTGTGTGTGTGTGTGTGTGTGTGTGTGTGTGTGTGGTGTGTGTGTTGTGTGTGTGTGTGTGTGTGTATGTGTGTGCGTGCGTGCGTGCGTGGTGTGTGTGTGGTGTGTGTGTGTGTGTGTGTGTGTGTGTGTGTGTGTGTGTGTGTGATGTATGTTGTATGACTGTGTCATTGCTGTGTTCATGTTTCGTTGTTTGCTCTGTATTGTTTCTCACGCCGCTGTTCCTGTTTTCGTTGACTAGTTCTTTCTGTGGTTTGAACATGGCAAACTATACAATGTCCTGTTGTGCTGCTGGAAAACAGTATGTACCGAGAAATCTTTTTGTTTAGTGGAGACATCTGGACAAAACTGTTTTTTGGTTAAAATTGTGTACAGCTGCAATGTCTATGGCCTCAGCAGCAACAACAGAGGAAGCAAATACAGCAGCACCAGTGTTACTGTTCACGTAGTGCTTTGTCAAGGCCACACACGGCTTACATAGTTACCACAACTTCGGAGTGCCTTCGTGGACAAAAACGGTCTGCCTTCACCTTCACCTACCCCGTTGTATGGTAGACAGCTGGGTCACCACTGAAGATTGTGCAACCTTCTTCCTCCACACTCGCGGTTCTCAGTTCTTCGTAGTGTGTCGAACCACTCAAGGCCAATTCACTCTCTGATGTTGTCCTCCCATCGTTTTCTCTGTCTGCCTCTTCGTCTCCCTCCTTGTACTGTTCCCTGTAGGACAGTCTTGGCCAGTCCAGATGTTCGAATGACTGGCCTGTACCGATTTACTTTGTGTTTTTTCCCTGAGTTCAGGAACTCTTCATACGTCCTGATGGTGCTTTTAATTCTGGACTAGGTCTGGCTCGTTACAGTACCAAAAACCAAAAAACTGAAGGAGAGACTAACATACAGACTGACACAGAGAGAGATAGCCATACAGCAACAGAGACAGATAAACGGACGTAGAGGCTAGCAGGGAGACAGCCAGATAGACTGATGAGGTAGCCAAAGACGGCAGACACAGGTTAAAAGCTTGATCGGGGTGAGGTAGTCCAGTGGTTGGAGCGTTGAGTTCATGATCTGACGGCCAGGGTTGGAGCCACCAACCGTGCACCTGTTCAAGGGGGGGGGGGGTTGTCCCTTGGATTTAACATCAGTACCTAACCCACTTCTCCGAAAGTCCTTCGGATAAAGAAACTATAAACCGAAGTCTCGTATGCAAACGCACAAAGAACATCTTGCGCGCACGCTAAAACTCGTTCCGCCTCTCGGAAGAGTAGGCCATCGTGTGCCGGTAAAGGACGAATGATAATTTGATTTAAAAAACACAACAAAAAGCTACATGCACACTGGTGTGCTTAGGCACCATCAACCGAAGCTACCTCCTCACCTCACCTCACCTCACCTCACCTCACCTCAGCTCACCTCACCCCAGCTCACCTCACCTCACCTCACCTCACCTCAGCTCACCTCACCTCACCTCACCTCACCTCACCTCACCTCACCTCACCTCAGCTTACCTCACCTCACCTCACCTTGACTCGACTTGACTCGACTTGACTTGACTTGACCTCACCTATCCCGTAGTCCCTTGGACCGTGGGGGCACTCATGAAGAGTTTGCTGCCAGCAGCCTCCACTCCCCACAGTGTACCTCAATGGTGGGCAGAAACGATGGCTTACGCAAAATATGCCCACTTGGGGCACCTCGAAGCTCTAGCCGCGGGACGAAAACAAACCCAACAGTTTTCTGAAGCAGTGCAGTGTTGTCTTGTGTGTGTTGTGTGTGTGGTCAGATCTTCCTGCCCACCGATGACCCCTGGCTGTGGGAACTGGTCA
>CM054144.1:22423525-22426025 GCA_028751875.1 Rapana venosa | reverse complement strand
TTGTGTGTGTTGTGTGTGTGTATGTGTGTGGTATGTGTGTGTGTGTGTTGTGTGTGTGTTCATGTGTGTAGTGGTGGGTCTGTGGATCGTGGCATTTATGGCACATGAAATGTATGATCCATGACATGTGTGGTGCTTCCCTTATGTGGTTACAGCATGGAAACTTGGAGACTGGATGTGGACGGAACACTACCTGAAGATCTCAAACGCCGAGGGGTAAGGCAATACCGTGTGTTGTATGGTATTGTTTTGAGTAGGTTGTATTGTATTGTACTGTATTGTGTTGTGTTGTGTTGTACTGTATTGTGTTGTGTTGTATTGGGCTGTATTGTATTGTATGGTATTGAATTGTATTGTATTGCAATGCATTGTATTGTCTTGCATAGCATTGCATCGTATTGCATTGTATCGCATTGTATTGCATTGCATTGCTTTGTCTTGTATTGCATTTCATTGCATTGTATTGCATAGCATAGCATAGCATAGCATTGTATGGCATTACATTGCATTGTATTGCATTGCATTGGGTTGTATTGCATTGCATTGCGTTGTATTGCATTGCATTGCATTGTATTGCATTGCATTGCTTTGTATTGCATTGCATTGTTTTGTATTGTATTGCATTGGGTTGCATTCTATTGCATTATATCATATTGTAGTGCATTGTATTGTATTTTGTTGCTTTGTATTGTACATGGATAGATGGATGGATGGATGGATGGAGGAGGCTTACCACGGCAAAATGACTCCTCCTCGGCCCCCAAGCATGATCGCTTCAAGCATCTCCAGAAACAGGCCCAAGTTGCGCTGCGCAAGATGCAGGATGTATGGTGGGAGAGGAAGGCAGACGAGGTCCAGAGATACGCTGACACGCAGAACTCCAAAATGTTTTTCAGTGCCATCAAAGAAGTCTATGGACCTTCCAAGCCATGTACTACCCCACTCCTGTCAGCAGACGGTTCAACCCTGCTGAAGGAGAAGAGCAGCATCAATGAACGATGGAGAGAGCACTTCAGCAACCTGCTCAACAGGCCCTCCAGTGTAGACCCCCACGCCCTTGACCTGATCCCACAAAAGCCCATTGTACACTGCCTCGACCTCCCCCCACTATGGATGAAGTCTTGAGGGCAATAAGACAGACCAGCTCAGGCAAAGCACCCGGAATGGACGGAATCCCAGCAGAGATGTTCAAATCTGCCGGACCTGTGGCCCTTGCAGCTTTCCACTCCCTCCTCACCAGCATTTGGGAAGAAGAAGAACTGCCCAAAGATTTCAGGGATGCCACTGTCGTCTCCCTATTTAAGAACAAGGGTAGTAAGGCTGACTGCGGCAATTACCGGGGCATCTCCCTCCTTTCTATTGCTGGGAAAATATTGGCTCGGATCCTCCTCAACCGCTTAACGGAGAACATTTCCGAAGGAAACCTGCCGGAAACACATTGTGGATTTCGCCCAAACCGCAGTACTGTGGACATGATCTTCTCCGTCCGACAAGTGCAGGAGAAATGCCTAGAGCAAAACATGGGCTTGTATGTGGTCTTCGTTGACCTCACCAAGGCCTTCGACACAGTGAACAGGAAGGCCCTCTGGATCATCCTATCCAAACTCGGATGCCCAGACAAGTTCGTCAACCTCATACGCCAGTTTCATGACAACATGACTGGGCAGGTTCTCTCGGGTGGAGAAGTATCAGAGCCTTTCAATATCAGTAACGGCGTCAAACAGGGATGCGTGCTGGCCCCAGTCCTTTTCAACTTCTTTTTCACCTACGTCCTCAACCACGCTATCAAGGACCTAGACCTTGGGGTATACCTGCGATACAGACTTGATGGCTCACTGTTTGACCTCCGCCGACTGAAAGCCAGGACCAAGGTTGTGGAGAAGATCATCCTGGAAGCACTTTTTGCTGATGACTGTGCTCTCATGGCACACAAAGAGTCTGACCTACAGCTCATCACAGATAAGTTCGCAGAAGCCTCTCGCCTTTTTGGGCTCACTATCAGCCTCGGCAAGACAGAGGTACTATTTCAGCCAGCGCCTGCTTCAGCCCCCCTCCCCCTCTATCTCCATTGAGGGCACCCAGCTAAAGATAGTGGATGATTTCAGATACCTCGGCAGTACCATCAGCAATGATAACACCCTGGATAAAGAGATCAACGCTAGGATCTGCAAGGCCAGTCAAGCTCTTGGTCGCCTCCGAGCTCGTGTCTTGAACCAGCACAACATCCAGCTTTCCACAAAGCTCAAGGTGTACAGAGCCGTCGTCCTCACCAGCCTACTCTATGGATGCGAGACATGGACGGTGTACAAAAGACACTGGAAGCAGCTGGAGAAGTTCCACATGAGAAGCCTGCGGTCAATTATGAACATCCACTGGCAAGACCGGATCACAAACCTCGAGGTCCTGGACAGAGCTGGGATGACCAGCATCGAGGCCATGATACTGAAAGCCCAGCTTTGATGGGTTGGTCACGTGATCCGGATGGACGACCAAAGGCTGC
>CM054144.1:22393525-22418525 GCA_028751875.1 Rapana venosa | reverse complement strand
ACACAACCAACGCAACACACACACACACACACACCACACACACACATACTCACACATACTCACACACACACGCACACATTCCTTTTCTTGCAGGGGGTACCTGGCGAAGGATCTTTAACGAGCACAGATCAACTGGCCATCATCTTGACCAGTGTCATCCACACTTGTAGTGTGGAGCACGCCGCCGTCAACTTTTCCCAGTATGACGAGTACGGCTTCCCGCCCAACTACCCGGGCCTGCTGAGAGATCAGCCACCCCGAAACAAGGTAGTGAATGCTAAAGGCTTAGTTGCTTATGTACGCGTGCGGCACACGAGTGTAGGACTACGGAAACACACAACAATTTAAAAGCATTGTTTTGTTGCAGGGGGTACTGGGAGGATTTTAGAGTAGTATGGTCATCTGAGTGTATACTTGTAGTGTGGAGCATGGCGTCATTTAGTTGAGGTAGTTGTGTAGTGTAGTGTAGTGTGGTAGTGAGTGTGGGTGTGTGTGTGAGTGTGTGAGTGGGTGTGTGTTGTAGTGTAGTGTGTGTGGTGGTGTGTGTGTGGTGTGGTGTAGTGTAGTGTAGTGTAGTGTAGTGTAGTGTAGTGTGGTGTAGGTTGTAGTGTGTGGTGTGGTGTAGTGTAGTGTGTGTGGTGTGGTGTAGTGTAGTGTGTGTAGTGTGGTGTAGTGTGTTGTTAGTGTGGTGTGTGTGTGTGTGTATGTGTGTAGTGTAGGTGTGTGTGGGGTGTAGTGTTAGTGTAGTGTGGTGTGTGTAGTGTAGTGTAGTGTGTGTGTGGGTGTGGTGTAGTGTAGTGTAGTGTGTTAGTGTGGTGTGGTGTGTATTTGTAGTGTAGTGTAGTGTGTGTTGTGGTGTGGTGTGTAGTGTTGTGTGTGTAGTGTAGTGTAGTGTGGTGTGGTGTAGTGTTAGTGTAGTGTGGTGTGGTGTATGTGTAGTGTAGTGTTGTTGTGTGTGTGGATGTTGTAGTGTAGTGTGTGTAGTGTAGTGAGTGTGTAGTGTAGTGTAGTGTAGTGTGTGTGTAGTGTAGTGTGGTGTAGTGTAGGTTGGTAGTGTAGTGTTGTAGTGTGTGCGTGTAGTGCGTGGTGTGGTAGTGTGTGTAGTGTGTGTAGTGTAGTGTAGGTGTGTGTGTAGTGTGAGTGTAGTGTAGTGTAGTGTGTGTGTGTGTAGTGTGGTGTGTAGTGTGTGTGTGTAGTGATGGTGTGTGTGTGTGTGTGTAGTGTAGTGTAGTGTAGTGTGGTGTAGTGTAGTGTAGTGTAGTGTGGTGTAGTGTAGTGTGGTAGTGTGGTGTGTGTAGTGTAGTGTGTGTGGTGTAGTGTAGTGTAGTAATGTGGTGTAGTGTAGTGTAGTGTGGTGTAGTGTAGTGTAGTGTGGGTGTGTAGTGAGTGTGTGTAGTGTAGTGTAGTGTAGTATAGTGTGGTGTAGTGTAGTGTAGTGTGGTGTAGTGTAGTGTAGTTGTAGTGTAGTGTGTAGTGTAGTGTAGGTGTAGTGTAGTGTAGTATAGTGTGGTGTAGTGTAGTGTAGTGTAGTGTAGTGTAGTGTAGTATAGTGTGGTGTGGTGTAGTGTAGTGTAGTGTCATGTGGGTGGCTACCCATATGCGTTAGTCTTTACATTCAGCAGTCTGTATCGTTGTGGATATAGTGATCATGCCGGCGATGCATGTCCCCTCAGCTGTCTGCATCCCCTTAGGCAACTCCGTTCGTGTGGCTACGTTCTCCACACAGGAAGTGAATGGTCTCCCTTGTCGTCTCTCGCCCTGCACTTTGCCTTATGCCAGTCATCAGTACGTGGCAGCTGTGATGTCTCCTAGCATGTCAACATATGTTATTCCTTCTGTTCCTAACGAGGTCTAAAAGTTCAGGTTATCTGTTCAAGTCTTCCAGTCTGCTTTGGTTTGTTCATGTTTTGGTCCAGGTTATTCTTAGGTGTGTTCTGCAGAATCCCATCTCTGCACATTGGATTCTGTTTTCATCTGTAACTTTATAAGAGTCCATCTTTCATGTCTATATAAGACAGCAGGCCAAATGAGTGTTCGCAGTATTTCGCGTTTAAGCTTAAGTCCTGGATATTTGGTGATTTTTTCTTAAAATTGTTAGTAAGACTGACCATTCTGCAGCCTGATTAACGGGATTTATAACGCGTATTGTCGATTGCCTTCGTGCTGGTATTAAATGCAAAGAAAAACAAAGGGAGTGATGCTGATATGATGGGAATGTGTTTCAGGAGTCGTGTATGGAGAAGGACCTTGTGAACGTGTTGCCTGATTTGTCCATTACTTTGAGCATCATGTCCATGACTCGCATTCTCAGTGAGAAGAGCACCAACACTCTGGGAGACTTTGAAGTGCAGTACATCTTTGATCCCAAGGCCCTGAAAGTTGTCGAAGAGTAAGTTGGTAGACTGAAAAGATATGGAGATGGAGGAGGGAAGAGAAATACTGAAAGAGGGGGTGAGAGAGAAAAATAAATAGAGAGAAAGTGACAGAGAAAGAGACAGAGACAGACCAGCAGACAGAGAAGGGAAAAGATAAAGAAAGAGACAGACAAAGAGAGACAGGCAGACAAACAGAAAGATGACGAAGAAGAAGAAGAAGAAGAAGAAGAAGAAAGAAGAAGAAGAAGAAGAAGAAGAAGAAGAAGAAGAAGGAAGAGGAGGAGAGAGGAGGAGGAGGAGGAGAAGAAGAAGGAGGAGGAGGAGGAGTTCTGAGAAACCGACGGACAGACAGACAGACAGACAAATAGATTCTGGGACAAAATGTCTTTGTGCGTGTATTTGTGAGTGTACGCATGTATGTGCTTTGTGCTTCTATCCATCCGTGTATTTGTTTGCAGTGCAAGTGCGTTCAATTTGGATTCATTTTTTCAGATTTCGTCAAGACCTGAAACAAATTGGAGAGACGATCAAGACCCGAAACTCACGACGTACGTTCCCCTACGTGGACTTGGAGCTGGATGGTATCCCCAATGCCATCAGTATCTGATTTCCAGGAATCCCCCAAGTCTGCCAGCGTTTAATTCAGGGACCGAGTCTGTGGCATCGGCAGTTAATTTCAGGATTTTTCTTGCTTCATCAACATCTGAATTTAAGATTGATTGGTTTTGTCTAAATCTGATTTCGCGTTTTTTTCGTGTTTCAGGACTTTTCCTTGTTTTCTCAACATATGATCCCGTGCTTTTCTAGTTCTATCACTATCCAGTTCCAGGACGCATCTGTTCTGATAACATCTGATTTTTTATTTTTTTTATTTTATTCTTGTATATCGAGGATAATGGAATAAGCACTCGTGTGCTTTTTTACATCCATTCCCCGTGTGTTTGCGGTTTTGTAAATTCTGTCATCTGTTCCCACCGGCACACAATGGCCTACTCTTACGAAAAGCGGAACAGGGTTTAACGTGTGCGCAAGATGTTCTGCGTTCCAGATGTTTTCTAGTCCATCAGCATCTGAATTCGGAACATGTCCAATTCCATCACTATCTGATTTCAGGACAAAATTCATTCCACCTGTATGATAGTTCAATATATTGTTATGTTCTGTTTTGTCATCCTCTGATCTGATGACATATCCAGTTCGCATCCGTTCAGTCACCGTCTTAGTCCTTCGGGTAAGACTATAAACCGAGGCCCCGGTGTGCAAACGTACGCAAAACATCTTGCGCGCACATTGAATTCTGCTCTGCTTTTCGAAAGAGTATGCCATTGTGTGCCGGTGGGAACAGATGACAAAATTTACAAAACTGCATACACACGGGGACTGGATGTAACAAAAAGCACACGAGTGCTTATTCCATTATCCTCGAAATTTAAAAAAACAACACATTTATTCGTCAGAATCTGCTTTTCACGTGGCGAAAGTTAGAAGACAGACATGCAGATACTACAGATTACGTTTGTTGCATTATTTAGCTTTGGTTGTTGGTGTGGGTTTTTTTAACCTTCTGGTGAAAAGGGTATTTCATGGTGAGGCTTAAATCAGAGACCCACCTTCTTCATCAGTACAAAGAGATAAAAATGTAGTAAATAGTTCAAACGTTTTATACTGCTTTTCTCAAACCCAATAAAGGATAGTGTAGTGGTGAAGGATTAGAGGTAATAACTGTGTGGTTGTTTTGTTGGTAACCTTGGTGTATTGTGAGGGTGTGCTTTGAGTCTGTCCCATTATGAATGATTTGGACATGTTCTTATCTCCACTTGCAGCTTAATCGCGAGGATAAAAATCTGTTGGTTTTATGTATGAAAAGTACTGTTGGTGATATGCATGTAAAGAATTGCTGGGTTTTATGTATATATTGCTGATATATTTTATTTTCAATTTTATTGGATAGCATTACTTTTAATGTGATACCATCCATGTTTGCTTGATTTTGTATCATCTAAATGGGTTTTAGTTCTTAAAATTGGATAACAATGCATACTGACAGCTCAGTCGTTTCAGAATAAAATGAGTATGCAATATGCACGCTTCTGCACAGACACACACCGAGACAGACACAATCAAATATACAAGTGAGTGTGCGAGCGCGCGCACTCACACACACACACACACACACACACACACACACACACACACACACACACACACACACACACACACACACACACAACAACATGGATAAGATTCAGTAGAATTGCATGTGCCCTATTCCTTACAAGAAAGCTAAAGCTTATTAAAACATACATCTCATCAACTAAACTAGAGATTTTTAACAGATTTGCAATCAATGCTGATAATTTAAGAGTTGCGAACCATTCAAAGTCTTGTGCAAAAGTTTTCACAGCAAGAACTATGTTCTAAAAGAAGAACTTTGTTCTATAGTGAAAAAGCTGAACGCATTAATAACTAAATCCAAGTCAAAGTCAAAAACACTTTAATCATCCCATGAAGGGCAATTACAATACTGACAGGCAGATTGATACACATCAAAAATATCAAAGACACAAAAGCTATATTTCATATTGGTTTTCAAATGACTTCAAATAAAATGTCACGAACACACACACACACACACCAACACACACGCGTGCATGCGCACACACACACACAAACACACGCACGCACGCACGCACACACATCAATTGTGAACACAATTTTAAACCCATTGACTAGAAGACAAAAATTTATTTTTACGCACGCATATACGCAGCACGTACACACGCATCCAGGAAAAAATGTAAATGTGTGTGTATTTATTTTATTTTTTTATTCTTTTATTTCGAGGATAATAGAAAAAGGAGCATTTTACATCCTGTCCCCGTGTGTATGCAGTTTTGTCAGTTTTTTGTCATCCGTTCCCACCGGCACACAATGCCCTACTCTTCCGAAAAGCGGAACGGGTTTTAATGTGTGCGCAAGATGTTCTGCGTGCGTTCGCACACTGGACGCTAAGTGTGTGTGTGTGTGGGGGGGGGGGGGGAGGGAGACTATCACTAATGCTCCTATGATATTTGAATGCTATAGTGTAAAACCTGTTTTGCATCATTTCTATGAAAACTCCCTCATCACTATATTCAGTAGTTTAGAATTGGCACTTGACGATGTGAAAGGTGTCTGGCACAGTCCTGTAGGGAATTTGTTATACTTTCATTAACGTTAATGGGCTTTTTAACATTCTTTTATTATTCCTATTGCACCAGGTTTCTTTCTTGTATTTTTTCACACACATTTACGCACGCACACACATATCCTGTTCCGCTTTTCGTAAGAGTAGGCCATTGTGTGCCGGTGGGAACAGATGACAAAATTTACAAAACCGCATACACACGGGGACTGGATGTAAAAAATCACACGAGTGCTTATTCCATTATCCTCGATATAAAAGAATAAATAAATTTTAAAAATAAATAAATAAATAAACATACACACACACATACATATCACTTAGAGTGAACAGACGTTAAATTGAAGACAACAACAACAACAACAAAACACACACAGCACACACACACACTAATGTCACTTAGAGTGAACAGACGTTAAATTGAAGACAACAACAATTACAACAACAACAACAATACACACACACGCGCGCGCGCGCGCGCGCGCACGCACGCACACACACACACACACACACACACACTAATATCACTTAGAGTGAACAGACGTTAAATTGAAGCAACAACAATTACAAAACAACAACAACAATACACACACACACACACACACACACACACACACACACACACACACACACACACACACACACACACACACAATAATATCACTTAGAGTGAACAGACGTTAAATTGAAGACAACAACAATTACAATCACACACACACACACACACACACACACACACACACACACACACACACACACACACACACACACACACACACACACACACACACACACACACACACCTAAAACGTGTCTAGATATCGATACATAGATATACACACACCTGGATCAGACCAAAAGCTGAGTCACTCGTTGATGTAAACTAAGTGCCAAAGCCTACCTCCAAATATCGTTATTACCTGAATTAACATGTTACGCTCAGGCTGTCTCCAGCAATGACAACCTCTTCACATAACAACCTGCCCTTTCTTTTAACGGAGCAATCTCCTCCTTCAGAGAAGAAAAATGTCTTCTGAAATCGGAGTACGGCTGCCTACATAGCGAGGTACTTGAAAAGAAGCATACACGCAAACTTTTCATCCAGTGTGTACTTGCGATCTCACAGTGATTCCCAGGTGTGATGATGAGTGAGTCAGGGTGAGCATTCTGGGTGACCACCTTGGTGTTAATCTTGGGAACAGGCAACGACAACAACAACATAGTACACACAAGTATGTACAAGATTGTGTACATATATACGATAACGCATACATGCACACTTACACTTCAATCCTCATTCGAGGGGATTTTGCCTCTGGAGTTAACATCAGTACCGACTCCACTACCCCGAATTTCTTTCGAATGAGATTATAAACCGAGGTCCAGTGTGCGAATGCACGCAGAACGTCTTGCGCACATGAAATCCCCGTCCCGCTTTTCAGAAGAGTAGACTATTGTGTGCCGGAGGGAAAAGATGACAAAATTTACTAAACTGCATGCATTGAGAGACATGACTTAAGAGAGCACGTGAATGCTTAATAAAGAAAGAAAGAAAGAAATATATACATACATACATACAGGCGGACAGACAGACAGACAGACAGAGAGAGACATACATGCATACAGACAGACATACATACATACATACATACAGACAGACAGACAGACATACATGCATGCATGCATGCATGCATGCATACATACATACATACATACATACATACATACATACATACATACATATATACATACATCCATACATACACCATTTATACATACATAAAGCACATTAGCGCTTATTCCAGTATCCTCGGGGGGGGGGGGGGGGGGAATTAAATACGTTTTCAAAGTCCTCTGTCAGGTAGAATAGTTTTGCTTCACACTGAATTGGACACCTCACGGTTGCATGCATCATGTCCTGGCTTGGTTCCGGCATCATGAAGTTCAGGTTTTCCTGTCTGCTTCCTGGTTTACTCGTTTGTTTTATGGTTGTTGCTATTGTTGTTGTTGTTGTTGTTGGGCTTTTTTATGGCCGGGGCAAACAGACTGTGCAAATAAAATCGTCTTACACTCTGTGTGTGTGTTTGTGCGTGCGTGCGTACGTGCGTGGGTGTGTGCGTGTGTGCGTGTGTGTGTGTGTGTGTGTGTGTGTGTGTGTGTGTGTGTGTGTGTGTGTGTATGTGTGTTTATCTATGTATGTGTCTTTGTCTGTCTGTCTCTCTGACTGTCTGTCTCTCTGTCTCTGTCTCTCTCAGACAACAGCAGCATAGCAAACTGAGTCACAGTCCTCATTAACAAACATCACTTTCACATTACTCCACAATCGCTTCTTACCATTTGCTGCTAACCTAAATCACACTATCTGCCAAACTTAAGATCATAGCAAGTAAATGTACCCACTTTTGACAAAGTTTTGATGAGAAAGACTCGGATACAGTCCACCATTCCATATCTCACTGCTAGCAGTACATGAAATTGGAAAATTTAGAATGCAAATGGAGAATAAAAAGTCGTCAGACCCTGATAGCATACCAGTTCTGCTTTAGTCAAACTCACCATTTCATACACTGTCGATTCTCTAACTATATTTTCGTATCGTATGCATTGAAACATATACTTTTCCATTTACTTTTAAAACAGTAAAAATAATTCAAATTTTAAAAAAAATATAGCTGATCCAAGCAACTTCAGACCTATCACCATCGCATTCTATTCTGCACAAGTTCCTTGACGAGAATATACATAAACATACATCTGATTTCATGGAGTATTGACCAAGAATTTATGACCCCTGGCTCTTAGTATTAACTAAAGACAAAATTTACAAAACCGAGTGCACACAGGAACTGGATGATAAAAAAGCACACGTGTGCTTATTCGTTGTTTGCGAAATAACGGAATTAAAAAAACTAGAACCAAATCAATCTAAAATTACACCTTCTATTTTTCTTGATTTCAAAAGGGCTTTTGACCGTGTCGATTAGTCTATCCTCCTGACAAAACAAGGGCCCTATTTTGATCATCCTTTATAAATACAATTCTTCATTCATACTTACTTTTAAAAAAAGAAAAAGAACACATTACGCATTTTACAATGGTAAAAGATCCACTGAAGGCTGAGTCAAAATGGAGTATTTCAGGGTACTGTCATTGGCCCTCTCCTCTCTTGCATCTACATCAATGACCCACCATTATGACCACTGAGCACATAAATCACAACTGACTTATATATGGACGTGTCGTCAATTCAAATCACTAAACATCCTACCCACAAACAACCGAAACTTGTCACTAGCAAAGTTTTAATGAAATGTCGGAGTAAATTCTAGGATAGTGTAGTCTGCTAAAACCAAATAATCGGTAACAGAAACCCGCCAAAAACATCAGTTAGCTTCCTTCCTGTTAACCCTTTGTTTAGACAACACATTGATCGACCATAACTGTAATCAGAGATAATAAACTAAAATTGCAATCCCAGCTGAACTAACTATGCAACACTGTTTCAAAACTATATCTCAGTAATGCTTCAAAGCAAAACTATGCATCAACTTTAAGGTACTCAAACTGTTATTTCACGCGCATTTAATGTCACCTAAACAAACACAGAAAGATTGACTTCTCTCAGGCAAGGGCATTGAAGCTCTGTATTCCACCCGAGCTGCCTATTACAAACATTGAAGAAACCGAACATACTATCCCTTGAGAACAGCTAAGATTCAATAAAACAGTATCCGTTTTCATCATTTCAACGCATGACGTACCTGAGTTCCTGATTTCCAAAAGGTGCAAACAAACTGTCAGAAATTCTACACTTCCCTGCACACGTACTGATCTATATCAGTCAAGCTCCGCTCTCTAAGGCCCATAGTTCTGGGATACACTTCTAGCCCAACTGCAAAATATCGGTTTCTTACCATACTATTGGAAAAAGAAAAAGCATGACTACATTTTCATTGACCCAAATCTAATGGGGTTTTACCTTTTCTCTCTTCCTTGTCTCTTCAGTGCTGTACTGCTTTTACTTTAAAAAAAAAAGATAATGAATAGAAATAATTACTATTACATGTTTTACCTTCTATTATACACGTTCACATTCATTTTTTTAAATTGTATTTTACACCTGAGAAAGGCAGAACAGAGAGAAGAATGGAGGGAACTGGTTGCTGAGTCTTTGAGGGTGCCCCCACGGTCGTCAGACTACGGGACAGATAGATAGATAGATAGATAGATAGTATTTTACACATATATATAGATAGATATAGATAAAGATATATAATGTGTGTGTGTGCGCGCGCGCAAACAAACACACAAACACATGATGCTTTCTTCACACGACAGACCCACGAGTGCGCTCTCTTCTCTCTCTCTCTCTCTCTCTCTCTCTCTCTCTCTCTCTCTCTCTCTCTCTCTCTCTCTCTCTCTCTCTCTCTCTCTCCTCTCTCTCTCTCCTCTCTCTCTCTCTCTCTCTCTCTCTCTCTCTCTTCCATCTCTCCCTCACGCAATACATATCCTTTCTGTTTGTCCGTCATTTATCTATCATTTGTCTGTCTGTCCGTCCGTCCGTCCGTCCGTCTGTCTATCTGTCTGTCCGTCCATCCGTCTGTCTGTCTCTCTCTCTTCTCTCTCAAGAATGTAATACTGGTTGGCCATATGACTGACATTGATATTCTACTGCAGCATGCACCGCTAAAGAAAACAGACCACACAGTGTGATCACTGGAGGAAACACGACAGACACGTTAGCGCGTGCCTCAGCACAAGCCGCCTTAAGGACCTACAACAGGAGGACAGCTATATTACTATCATCAGTTGTTGTGCCAGTTTATCCTTTTCTTTTTCTTTTATATTCTTTTATATCGAGGATAATGGAAATAACCACTTATGTGCTTTTTTACATCTAGTCCCCGTATGTATGCGGTTTTGTAAATTTTGTGATCTGTTCCCACCGGCACACAATGGCCTGCTCTTACGAAAAGCGGAACAGGATTTAACGTGTGGGCAAGATGTTCTGCGTGCGTTCGCACACGGGGCCTCGGTTTATAGTCCCATCCGAAAGACTGTTGAGGAGAGTGGAGTCTGCACTGATGTTAACTCCAGGGGAAAATATCCCCTTGAACGGGAATCGAACCCGGGTCGTCAGATTGCGAGCGCAATGTTCTAACCACTAGGCTATCCCGTCCCCGTATAGAAGGTCTGCCTGTCACAGCTCACACTGGGGCAGTTATTACACCAGATGCCGAGCGCCATTCAATCAATGTTTGTGCTAGGATTGTTGTTGTTGTTTTTTGCTGCGCCACTGTATCAATGTTTGTACTAGTTATTAATTTTTTTGTGCGCCACTGTATGAATATTTGGGCTAGATTTTTTAATTAAGTGTTTGTTTCTAAGAAAGCAATCTTCAAAAATTGAAAAAAAAAGAAACAGAGAAAGAAAACAAAACGAAATTAAAAACCAAAACCGAAGAAACTAAGAAACAAAATCACGATAGATAAAAGAAAAAAACAAGAAGAAAAACAGAATACAGCCCCCAGGAGAAAATAAAAGTGTAAACAGTGTCCTTCCCTCCCCCTACCCTCCCCCCAACCCCCCCCCCCCCCAAAAAAAAAAAAAAAAGAAAAAGCCAGGATCCCAACAAACAAGGTAGTATAACACTCGCGCAACCTTAGCCTGTGAATAGAGACGTGTGTTGTTTCTTCTTCGAAGAGAAGAAATGGGGAAAACGAAGAGGGAGGGTACTCCACATCCTACATACAACTGACATGGGGGGGGGGGGGGGGGGGGGAGGAGGGGGAGGTGAAAATGAAATGAAAATGAAAATACAAAAGTTCTCACGAGGTGAGTTGGACCTCCCTGCTACAAAAGCACAACCAGTACACAGATACGCGCGCACACACGCACACAAATGCGGGCGCGCGCGCGCGCACACACACACACACACACACACACACACACCCACACCACACACACACACACTCGCGCACGTGGGGGTGCGAGTATGCTCACACACAATGACATGGCCATGTGTGTGTGTGTGTGTGTGGGGGGGGGGGGGGGGTCGGTGGGGGGGTGTAGGTTTGGGTGTGTGTGTGTGTGTGTGTGTGTGAGAGAGAGAGAGAGAGAGAGAGAGAGAGACAGAGACAGAGAGAGTGTGGTGTGTGTGAGAGAGAGAGAGAAAGAGAGGGGGAGAGAGAGAGAGAGAGAGAGAGAGAACTCAGAACTCAGAACTCAGAAATTTAATGTATTTCAGCCTTAGGCCATAATACATGGCTGGCGTAGAAGAAATTGAAAATGCCACAGAGTGGGCAAAAACCGGATAACATACACAATACCAAGCTCACTTTCAGTGAAAGAAATAATGAAGACAATGCACAAATACATAAAAATCCATATTCACTATTTTGATCTAAATGTATCTTCCTTATGTCTGGATAAAATCAATATACATATATAGTTTTTCAAAATCATAACAAAACGATACCATATCTTCGTTTGTGATGTAAATATCCTAATACAACAAACTTTTTCTCTTATTGATGGCGTGGAATATATATCTAAACAGGCTGTGATTTTTACTACTGTTTTCTGCTTTAAGTAGATCATGCAAAGGTGTATCAACACAATCCCTTAAAAATTTAATTCTTAAATCATTATACACAAAACATTCATAAAGGAAATGCTTTTCATCTTCAACTTTGGGTTTACAAAATGGACATTGTTTCTTCTGATTCTGTGCACTATATCGATGTACATTGTTGTTGAGTGGTAAAACATTACATCTCACCTGTGACACAGCAACTCTAAAGCAGTAGGTATCTAAGTGTAGAAGATATTCTTCTTTAGCAAATAGTTTTGAAACACCTGTAACTGTCATATCTGTCTCGGTCTCTGATTGTACAATACCATTCCTGGATAAACATATCAACTAGTCTTTGCTTAAACAGATGTAAGAATACCTTGACGTCACCAACACCCTGTTGAAGCCATACAAAGCTGAATCCTGCATCACATAAAATTTGTCTAATCATAGAAACCCAACAGTTCTTTCCAGATATATCCATGTCAAGCAACATTTGATAAGCATTATATGGTAGTCTGTTAGAATTCATTTGTAATAATTTAATCCAATATCTAAGAGTATTTATACATGAGTTGATGTATAGAGGATATCGACCCAGCTCACCATATATCATTTTATTTGGAGTTTTCAATGGTACACCCAAAAATCTCTTGCAAGCCATCATGTGTACTTTCTCTATATGTTCCAATTTATGTAACCCCCATATCTCTGATGAATATAGTAAGATTGGCTGTATTTTAATGTCAAAGATCTTGAAAAATGTTTCAGCGTGAATTTTTGTATATTTATGAAAAACCCTATTTAATTCTACAACAGCTTTCTTTCCCTTGGTCACGAGATGATCTGTGCCCAGCTTAGCACTAAGTTTCGTGGTAAAGTTAAACCCTAAATAGCAATACTTATTTACCACTTCTAATTTGAAATTATCGTAAACCCACTGTTCATTTTTCCCAAGAAAACCTCCTTTTCTAAAGACCATTACTTTACTTTTTTCCGAATTGACATTTAATTGCAAATCATCACAACATGATTTCAATACATTCAATTGTTTTTTTAAACCTCCAGGAGTTGTTGAAATAAGAGCCACATCATCTGCAAAGAGTAAAATAAAGATTTCCATGATGTCTGGTACTAGTTGTATTCCATGTTTACCTTTTTTACCCATGGTCTCGGATAAATGGTTGATAAATAAAGAAAACAGAGTAGGGCTTAAAAGAGCAATAGATAAACTAAAATGTGGTAAGGCAAGTGGACTGGATGGCATAACTGCTGAAATGCTGAAGAATGGAGGCCAAGAGGTACACTGTTTTCTCATAAAACTATTCAATTCTATTTTTGACAAAGATATTTATCCACAAGCCTGGGCAAAACCTATCATAGTTCCAATCTTTAAGAAGGGAGATCCCAATAATGTGGACAATTATAGGGGAATTTCTTTGTTGAGTATCCTGTCAAAGTGCTTCACATCTATACTAAACAGTAGATTGTATTCTTGGCTAGAAAATAATCAAATGATATCTGAAAATCAGGCAGGCTTCAGGAAAAAATACTCTACTGTTGATCAGATCTTTAATTTGCATGCAATTGTCCAGAAGTACATGAACAAGAAAGGCCGGAAGTTATATGTTGCATTTATAGATTTTTAAAAAGCTTTTGATTCTGTCAGACATGATTTACTTATAGGTTGCATCAAAGATCAGGGAGTAAAGGGAAAGTTCCTTGCAGCAATGTCAGCAATGTATCAAACATTATATTCATGTATACGGGCAAATAGTGAATTGTCTGAATTTTTTGAATGCCCAATTGGTGTGAGACAAGGATGTGAGAGAGAGAGAGAGAGAGAGAGAGAGAGAGAGAGAGAGAGAGGAGAGAGAGAGAGAGAGAGAGAGAGAGAGAGAGAGAGAGAGAGAGAGAGAGAGAGAGAGAGAGAGAGAGAGAGAGAGAGAGAGAGAGAGAGCGGCAAAAAACTTACAACAGAGTTTGTTTACTTATAACACGTAACATAGTTTATGAATTTTCGTAGAGGAGATGGCAATAAATTTGCAGATGTTTTTTTCTCTTTTCTCCTTTCTGTTTGTCAATGTCTTGTCGACCTCAGCTTTCTATGCAGGTAGGAAAATCTTCAGCAAATCATCATATTCATGACTGTATATTGTCCTCCAAACGATTTCTTGTTTACTCTACATAAGAGTAGGCCATTGTGTGCCGGTGGGAACAGATGACAAAATTGACAAAACCGCATTCACACGGGGACTGGATGTAAAAAAGCACTCAAGTGCTTATTCTATTATCCTCGATATAAAAGAATAAAATAAAGATAAAAACATTTTATGTGCCTATTGTGCTTTTTAAATTTTTTTTCCTATTTTCCCCAAGAATCTATAACGGTTGGCCAGGTATTACATAATGTTTTCCTCCTCCTTCTCCTCCTCCTCTTCCTTCTCCTCCTCCTCCTTCTCCTCGTCCTCCTGTGTCTTTTCTTCTTCAACGATGTTGTCACCGTTGTCGTCGTCAGTATCACCGTTGTCGTCGTCATCACTACCTTCAATTCATTAGTGATTACCCTGTTATCATTATCAATTATAATCATCGTCAGTCATTCTCCATCATTATCATCATCAAAGTCGTTGTCATCATCACCATCATCATAATTCTCATCATCTTCATTATCATTTTTAAAATCAGCATAATCATTACCACCCCCATAACCACAATCACCACCAATACCATACCACCGCCATCACCCTTGTCGCTGCCACCATCACTACTACCCCACTCACTACAACAAAACCTGTCTATCTGTCTGTCTTTCTGTCTGTCTGTCTATCTATCTGTCTATCTATCTGTCTGTTTATCTGCCTGTCTGTCTATCTACCTACCTATCTATCTATCTATCTGTATGTACCTATCTACCTGTCTGTCTGTCTGTCTGTCTCTCTGTCTGCCTCTCTGTCTGTCTATCTTCATTGTTATCGTCGTCGTTATCGCTGTCGTCATCGTAACTGTAGTCCGTATTGACATCAGCATCACTTCTTCGTCTACCAGCGCCACCATCATCGTCGTAGTTGTCCGGCATTGCCATCATCACCACAGCCTCCACAATGACCCTCCCCCTCCATTCATCATCATCATCATCATCATCATCATCATCATCATCATCATCATCATCACAACAACCACCCCCATTGTCGTCGTTGTTATCACTGGCGTTGAAATAACAGCCACCACTACAATCATCAGCCTCATCATCATCAATCCATCCTCATCACCATCGTCATCGTTGTCATCGTCGTCATCTTCGTCATCATTGCTGTCCTTGTCTTCGTTTCATTTCCACTACAACCATTCCCCGTCGCCATTATCACCATCGTCGTCATGGTCGTCACTGTCGTCATCATCATCACTATCAGCATCTCAATATCATAATATTCTTATTATTGGTGAATAAAATGAACAGTCTTACTGCGCCAGCAGGACTGAAATAACAAACCCAAAACGTGCCAAAGCTCTCGGGGTATATAAAAAAAAACTATTTACAAAACTTGCTGTACATGCATTCATCCCCGACATATTTTGCATTCGCTTTCACAACTCAGTAAACCTTTTGAATTTATGGTGTTGCTGTTGAGTGTGGTATTGATTCAAAGTGTGCAAAATGTAGACGAAAAAAGGAAGTCAACCTGAAATATCATTATATAATAAATGGGGTTGAAACCATGCGCTGTAGCGACAAGATCAAATGGCAAGTGGTTTCACTCAAGCTTTTAAAAGACAGCCAATGAAGTTGAAGAGTAGGTGGGTGGCTGAATACATCCGTGTACGGTCTGGTGGTCTGTGCACTCACAAGGTACGCTCACAACAGTGCTTGGAGGCTTGGGGTGCAGTGGTGATTCCAGTTTTCAATGTGTTTCAGCTTAGTCGACAAGCAGGTAGGGTGTTAATTAGGCTGATTTAAGTCTCTGATATGCATAGGGTGTTGAAACACGACGGCTGACCATTCCGAACTCTGTGTGATAGTTCGACACATTAAGGGAACAGGAACGTGTAAAGTAGGCACCAGTATTGTCAGAAGCGTCAACATCTGGATTCAGAATTGTAAACGAAATGTACTGAGAAGTATTTCTTCTAAGAATGTCGATGGTGATATGAATGGTGGTCAATAAACTAGTGTTCATTTAGTATCATTGAATCAGAATTGTAAAAGAAATGTACTGAGAAGTATTTCCACTAAGAATGTCGATGGTGTTATGAATGGTGATAAATTAACTATTGTTCATCTAAAATTGCGATCGTTCATGATGTGAGATAAACCGTTTTTAAAATTGCTTGTGATTTATCTGCATCAATCGATGTGAATAAGAAAATGTATTTTTAAAAATGATAATAATAATTATCATCATCATAATGCTTACAACACTAGCTTTTGGGGGAAAAAACTTGTTTGTCTTTAAGAAATAATGAAATATTGCCCCATGGATATTGAAGGGTTTCCACTGCAGCAGACATAATATTCCCAGTACTGCTGAATACATGAGTTCTCTTAACGCCTAGTGAAGTCTTTAGGACAACGCGCTAACATGTTCAGGCTGTGTGTCTTTAGCAAGTATAATCTGATGGAGCCCATTCCTACGTACCTTACATGCTGGATGTTTTCTGCCATCTACAGCAACACAGTAGCTGGCCTACCCTTCTCCAAAAGATGTAGGAGTTTCTAGCCTGTGCAGTAAGGTTCCATACATGCAACCTGATTTATGGTTGGGTTCATTCCAGGAATTTGTGACCTAACTCATTCAAACCCGAGTAGTCTTGTCGGTCTGAGCAGCTCTCGGGCCAGGTACTTGTTGTGGCGTTGTTGTTGTTGCGGTTATATTTACGTTGCAACATCAGCACCACAATGGCACTTATCCCCGGAGCTGCTCGGTCTCAGGCTTGCAGGACCGCTCGTCAGCCTGGCCCCAGCAGTGCTCAGGCTCGGGGTTGAATCAGTTAAAGTAAGCCTGCGGCATCAGTGGCGGTCAGATCACAAGGGTGATGCTCTAACTGCCAGGATCTTCTGCCCCTTGTCAAAAAAGAACGTGGCACTGTCCAGTGCAGGCTTGGTTCCAGTAATCACAGTACCCTACGCATCAGTGAGATCCGAATGTGTAAGAAAAACTGAAACTGAAATCACGATAAGACCAGAACAACAAGGGCATCGAAATAGATTACTGCCCTCCATAAAAAGAGCGTGAAGCAAAAGGCTTCTAACTTTTAGAAAAGGATCATCTCTTAGTTTATAACTTAGAAAAACGGAATAGCTTTTATCAGAAAGATTTTTTGTTTCGTTTTCAGTACAGAAAACCAGTTAAGAGCCACCTCCTGATTCCCAAATACCATTCCAAGACATCTCCGGATTCTGCCATACAATTCGAAGCTCTCTAAGCAGAAAGACTTACTGTACAGCTCACCATGGGCAACGTCCACAAATGCGTCATCTATGTCTTCACCGGGGATCGCAAAAACGCCGGCACAGACGCCAAAGTGTCCATGGTCCTGCACGATGATAAAGGCAACGAATCCCAGTCCATCCACCTCCACAAGATCCTCAAGAACGAATTTGAGAAAGGCGGCCGGGACATCTTTGAGATACCCGAAGAACTCACGAAGCCAATAAAGAAATATGCGAACATCACCAAAGTGCAGTTCTGGAGGAACGATGCTGGTGTGAGCAGTGATTGGTACCTGGAGAAGATCATGGTGGAGAACAGGAGGACCAACAGCATGGCCGTGTTCCCGGTGCTGCGCTGGGTCAAGCCGTACCGCCACTACTTCATCAACCACCTGGACACCTCCCTGCCTCAGCACGACCAGCACAGGCAGCTGAGGAAGATGGAGCTGGAGGACAAGAGGAGTTCTTACAGGTTCACTCAAACCCAGCCTGGTGTCCCTGTGCAGGTCTGTACATCTCTGTGTGTGGTTTTCTTTCAAATTCTTTTTCTTTTATATCGAGGATTATGGAATGAGCACTCATGTGCTTTTTTACATCCGGTCCTCGTGTGTATGCGGTACTGTAAATTTTGTCATCTGTTCCCACCGGCACACATCGACCTACTCTTTCCAAAAGCGGAACAGGATTTAACGTGTGAGCAAGATGTTCTGCATGCGTTTGCACACGGAGCCTCGGTTTATAGTCTCATCAGGAGGACTTTTGGGGAGGGTGGAGTCTGCACTGATGTTAACTCCAGAAGAAAAAAACCCTTGAACGGGAATCGAACCGGGTCGTCAGATTGCGAGGGGTGTGTGTGTGTGTGTGTGTGTTGTGTGTGTGTGTGTGTGTGTGTGTGTGTGTGTGTGTGTGTGTGTGTGTGTGTGTGTGTGTTGTTGTTGTTGTTGGTGTTGTTGTTGATACTAACAGCATCTAGCATGTTTGTCACAGGCAAAAACAGAGAAAAAGCTTAATCCCTTTACCTTTTTCAAGGTCACCTATGCTATGTACAGTTTTCATAATCTATAGCTATTTTACAATTATCTTAAAACTTATTTTAAAACTTTTTGTTGGGGAAACTTTTTATTGAGGGAAAAGAATAAACACACATGGTTTTTATATCCAGCCCTCAGTCAAGGTCAATTCATGATAATAAAAAGCAAAACAAATAAAGTTTTCAAAGAAAATAAACCACATATCAATATCCAAACAAAACTTACGTATGGACATCAGTTTTTAAATAATTTTTGTTAAAGAACCGGGAAAAAAGACAATAAACACCTTCAAAATTACATAATTCAAGCACAAGACAAAGAACACGATCACTTAGAAAACACAAATGATTAGATGACAATTTCAAACGTGAGATAAGCGAAATGAGAGCAGTCACACACACACACACACACACACACTCACTCACGCGCGCACGCACACACACACACACACACCACACACACACACACACACACACACACACACACACACACACACACACACACACACACTCCTTCGAATGAGACTATAAACCGAGGTCCCCTGTGTGAACGCACGCAGAACATCTTGCGCACACGTTAGAACATGCGGTACACTGAATAAGCAACATATTTGCTGCTTTTAGCGAATCTTCGTCAGAAAATGATATGTGAATGAACAAATCATGAAGAAAATCAACAAATCACGGTATACAAGTTTGCTTGTTTTTGTTGGGTGAATGAGTGATGATGACCAATGAAGTCAAATCATTGTGGCTGTGCTTTGATCAACAGGTGGAAACCTTGCCCCCAGACGAACAGTTTAGCTTTTCTTATAAAGTAGGTACACTATGAGGCAAGATCTCTCTCTCTCTCTCTCTCTCTCTCTCTCTCTCTCTCTCTCTCTCTCTCTCTCTCTCTCTCTCTCTCTCTCTCTCTCTCTTGTGTGTGTGTGTGTGTGTGTGTGTGTGTGTGTGTGTGTGTGTGTGTGTGTGTGTGTGTGTGTGTGTGTGTGTGTGTGTGGTGTGTGAAAGTCAAATGTTTATTCCCATATGGTACATTGAATAAGCAACATGTTTGATCTTTTAGTAAACTATCCATCAGAAAATGATATCTGTATGAAAAAAATCAAGAGAGCTTTATGAAGAAAAAACCCTATAAAATGCAGTCAGTGGTGTGTATGTGTCTATGTGTTTGTGTTTGTGTGTGTGTGTGTGTGTGTGTGTGTGTGTGTGTGTGTGTGTGTGTGTGTGTGTGTGTGTGTGTGTTATTCTTTTATTTCGAGGATAATGGAATAAGCACTCGTGTGCTTTTTTTCGTCCAGTTCCCGTGTGTATGCAGTTTTGTAAATTTTGTCATCCGTCCCTACCGTACACAATGGCGGAACAAAGCGGAACGGGTTTTAACGTGTGCGCAAGATGTTCTGCGTGCGTTCACACACGGGACCTCGGTTTTTAGTCTCATCCGAAGGACTCGTGTGTGTGTGTGTGTGTGTGTGTGTGTGTGTGTGTGTGTGTGTGTGTGTGTGTGTGTTGTGTGTGTGTGTGTGTGTGTGTGTGTGTGTGTGTGCGTGCATGTTGTGTTTGCATAGTGGGTAGGGAATGCATGACTGACTGGAAAGGCATCTGTGTCTATGCTGGAGATGGGGTTGGAGGAATAAGGAGGAAAGACATCTTTTTGTGCATATGTGCTTGCATTCGTGTATGTGTACCTATCTATTCACTTATGTATTCAGTTGCTTATATTTTTTATTGCCCTTTGTTATTTGCTCATTCGTATTCTTATCCATTGATTCTTACATTCATTAGTTTTGTGCAGTTAGTGGTTATTTATCTATTGATTCATTCATTTGTCAGTTTCTATGTGTGTTTTTTCCTTATCTATATTTAAGGTAAAGCTAAAGGTGTCCCATAACCTATGTGGTCGTAGGGGAGCGAGGCGTCAAAGACCTTAGCTTCTCTAGGGGCCAGCATATTGAGGGTGGCGCCCATCTCCTCTCCCTCGCTGCTTTACCTTCCCTGACCCTAAAGAGGGCAGGTACCCATTTTACAGCTGGGTAAACTGGGGGAACTGTACTGAAGCCAAGGCGCGCAAACGATCACCCATCCAAGTGGTAACCACGCTCGACGCTGCTTAACATTGGCTGAGGGGAAGCGAGCTCTATGTTTACCTCACTTGATTTGTTGTTGTTGTTGAACTCCACATTCAGAATGCGGCTACCTTAAAGGTAGGTTATAAAGGTTGCATACGCGAATGTCTCGTCGTTGCTGAACTCGCGAGCTCTAGCCGAGGAACACAAAAAATTGAGGGGGGAGGGGGCTGCTTTGTCATTTTTTCATGATTAGTTTTTAGCTGTCTATTTATATTTGACTGCTTCGTTTTTATACCTGTTCATTTACTTGTCTTGATATAATGGTTTATCCAGTGATCGTTTATTTCTTCAGGGCCTATCTACTCTGTGTCCTTCCTCTGTTTCTTTGTCTGTTCACACCCTTGTACCTTCTTTTATCTATTCATTCATTCGTTCATTCATTCACTTATTCATTCATTCGTCAATTCCTTCGTTTGTTAGTTTGTTTACTGGTTCTGTTGTTTGTTTATTAGGTGACAGCCCCGATATGGCCTCTGTGGTCGGCGGGGCTACAAACAACAAGATTAGGTTGGGATGGATTGTTCGTTTATTCATTCAGTCATGTGTTTCCACTTTCCTTCATTCCTTTATTCATTCTCCTTCCCCACACAGTGGGACTTCGTGTCCAGAGGAACCAAGATGACGGCCATGGCGGCAGTGGATAAAGCGGTGAAGGGACCCCTGAAAAGCATTGCAGCCTTCGATGACCTGTACAACGACGTTTTCACTAAACCCCGGGTAGGTGTCCACCCGTAATAGGGCGACCCCTTACAGGTCAGTCATGTCTTTTGTTGATTGTTGGAAGTAACGATCTGGTTAAAAATGCAGACTTGATTTCCATACCCTGGGGTGTTGAAGGATGGTCGTTGAAATCCGTGGGTCTGTGTCTTCAGGCTGGACTGTTACATTCCCAGTTTACAAAAAAGATGTGCAAGACCTTGGTGATCTATAATGAGCCTTGTGGACGCAAAGGCAACGAGGTTTGACAGGATGGTTCGCCTGCAGAAATAAACCGGTGAGGTGTGGGGCTCCATCACCACTCACCATTTCTCCAGTTAGCGAAACAAATCGAACTGAATGTCAAGATTCGGAGGAGCTAAAAAAAAGGCTCGAGATAGGAACGGGACAGAAGAACATGGAACGTAAGAAAAGTACAGCTTCAGAAGAGTAGGCAATTGTGTGACAGGTAGGAAGAACGAGAAGACGAAAAAAACTAGAGAAGTGACACAAGAAGAGGAGGAGAAAAAAAGGTCGACAGAAAAAAGAAGATAAATCGAGATTGTAGGAAGGAAAGAAAAAAAGAACTAAAGTAAAAGGTAGACGATGAAGAAGAAGAAGAAGAAGAAGAGAAGAAGAAAAGAAGAAGAAGAAGAAGAAGAAGAAGAAGAAGAAGAAGAAGAAGAAGAAGAGAAGAAGAAGAAGAAGAAGAAGAAGAAGAAGAAGAAGAAGAAGAAGAAGAAAAGGTGAAGACTAAAGACCCGGTAGTTCATGTGAGGGTTGGGTGGCTCACAAAAACATGTATGATCATCTAGCATGCGCTCTGTAGGTGGAGAGGGATGGATAGCACCAGGTGGAACTTGCCCAAGAGACAGGACCTGAAGAATTCAGTGCAGCACCTCAGTGACTCCCTAAGAGATTAAGAGAGAGCTAAAAGATGTCAAATTTGTCTTCTTCAATATGTCTTCTTCACATTTCTTCTTCAAATCTTCTTTCTTTCAAATTCGTCTTCTTCGAATTCTTCTTCTTCAAATTTGTTTTCTTTGCATTCTTCTTCTTCAAATTCTTCTTCTTCAAATCTTCTTCTTCTTCTTCTTCAAATTCTTCTTCTTCAAATTCTTCTTCATAATCGTTTTCTTAAAGTTCTTCTTCAAACTCTTTTTCATCTTCTTCTTCAAATTCTTTGTCTACTTCAAATTTAAGTTTAAATTCTTTCAGTTTTTCGTCAAATTCTGTAAATTCTTTTCATTTCAGGGAGCAAGCAGGTGGAAGAATGACCTGTATTTTGGACTTCAGCGAGTGTGTGGTGTCGACAGTCGTTTGATCGAACTCTGCACAGTCATTCCTGAGAAGTAAGTGGCTTGAGGCTTCATGACCTTTACCATGGTTAGGATCTGCAACACTTAAGACTGTGATCGTGGGTGTTAACTTTGTGTGTAAGCATCTGTGGTGTAGTAGTAGGAGTAGGACTGGTAGTAGTAGTAGTAGTAGTAGTAGTAGTAGTAGTAGTAGTAGTAGTAGTAGTAGTAGTAGTAGTAGTAGTAGAAGTAGTAGTTGTAGGAGGAGGAGGAGTACTAGTACTAGTTCTAGTAGTAGGAGGAGTATTAGGAGGAGGAGGAGTATTAGGAGGGAGGAGTATTAGGAGGAGGAGGAGGAGGAGGAGGGGGAGGAGCGCGCGCGCGTGTGTGTACGTGTGTGTGTATTCGTGAGTGCGCGCGTGCGCCTGTGCGTACTTGCATGTGTGTGTGTGTGTAAACAGAATGAGATTTTAGAAACTTCACAGAATAAAAGAGAAACGAGACAAAGAATAGTTATATAGCTCCTTCTGCCCCATTTCCGACAGGGCTAGCTGGGTGTGCTTTGTTTTTAAACTGGGGTGTTGCAACTACAGCTACTCTGTCAAGTGTCGGTGGTCATACACACACGCGCTAATGTCACAGATCATAATTATACACTGTCCACACCTTGCGGAGGAAAAACCAAGACTATTCAAGGTAATCTAAAGCAAAGTTTACCTCAAGCACCTTTAGAGGTGCATGAAATACAGTCGAACCTTAAGAAACGAATAACGGGCGTTGAAATTGTCACTTGAGCAGAAGGGCTATTAATGATTCCACGGGTGACTCAAATTTTGGTAGAACGATAAGAAGAACAGTAAGTGGAAACGAAATAGGGGCATTGTCAAGAAGATATTGCGTGGAGCAAAGTTAAAATCCGTTTAATTTGATGGTGAGAAAATGAACTCAGTGAGTAGGCACACATCTATTTTTTGCAATTAAAAAGAGATACATTTCGACTTTTCAAATAAGCTTTAATAAATATGCTTTGTCTGACTTCAATCAAATTAGGACAATTAAAGATGTCAGAAAATTCATCTCTGAATGAATCTTCCCTTTCACTTTTTTTCCACAAAGGTGATATTAGACAGGAAAATAATAGAAATAGGAATGGAAGCAACATTAACTCACAACTGAAACATCATACTACAAAAATGCATGAACTGGAGGTACTATTCTCCTTTTTATGATGTCAACAAGATAAGCACCTTTCCTAATCAATGTGCCTTGACCATCATTGAATGTTTTGATGAAATTCAACAGTTTTACCCAAGACTTAATGAGTAGCATAGGACACTAACAAAAAAAAGTCAGAAATTACGTTGGAGCATAAATGAAGCTTTCGCAGGTACTTGGTTTCCCATGAGTAGAGTCTCGGTCTACAGATTAAAGATACTACTATGATGTAGTTACATGAAGGAAATACATTTCCTGAATATTTGAGTGGCACAGGTGTGTGTGTGTTTTTTCTAATGATAAGCCTATTTCATGATCTGATAGTCGTAAATTGCATAAAACGGAGTAGGCAAGTTCAATGCGCCCTGTCCTGCAACTCTATCCCACATTTCATTCCAGTGTCATCCACAGTGGGAGGAGACCAGCAAAGTTCAACAACAATGTCCGTTGACTGGATGCAATAAATCATATCCTATTTGTTTCACAAAAATCATATTTTGAAGAAGAGCAAGAAAGCTCACGACAATTCCCGTTGACTGGATGCAATATCTCATCTCCCATTTGTTTCACATAAATCATGTTTTGAAGAACAGCAGGCAGGGTGTAGCTGTGGGGTTGAGGACACAAGCACACACAGCAGGAATCCAGCCTAGAGAGGGCTTTGGTTTTTGCCAGGTCTGGTTTTTGCCACAGACATATTGCGTTCACTGCAGTGTTCTGGGGTCACTCTGTAGGAAGCCCAGGGAGGGTGAGAAAAGAGGACTGGGAGAGACAGAGAGAGAGAGATGAGAGAGAGAGACAGACAGACAGACAGACAGACAGACAGACAGACAGACAGACAGTATCGTTTTTGAAACCTCGACACATTCTGTTTTTATTTTAAATTTATGCGCAGCTGAAAAGAACGCCCCAAAAGTAAGACTAGTCAGATAGGGAAACAAGATAAACAGTTTTAATCTAAAAACGTTTACCACCACCACCACCACCACCACTACTACTACTACTACTACTACTACTCTCTCTCTCTCTCTCTCTCTCTCTCTCTCTCTCGCTCGCTCGCTCGCTCGC
>CM054144.1:22363525-22386025 GCA_028751875.1 Rapana venosa | reverse complement strand
CTTGGCTTCAGTACAGATCCCCCAGTTCACCCAGCTGTAAAATGGGTACCTGCCCTCTTTAGGGTCAGGGAAGGTTAAGCAGCGAGGGAGAGGAGATGGGCGCCGCCCTCAATACGCTGGCCCTAGAGAAGTGAGGTCTCTGACGCCTCGCTCCCCTACGACTTTAATATAGGTTATGGGACACCTTTACCTTTTTTCTAGGGAAATGAGGTTTTTTTTAATCCCTGTAAATTCATATATGGGTGCAAGAAACGATTAAACCTCTACCTTGGTGTTTTGAGTGGGGGGGTTGGAAAACATCTCGAAAATGTGTATGAATATATGGAAGTTTATGATAATGAATGAAAATCTGTCTGAATGGTCTGGGGTATAATGATGTCATTAATGAAAGCCTGCCTGGGTGAGCTGGGGTGTAGAAAAGTGATTGTGGGTCGTTAAGAATACTGGAGACAAGGGGTAATGATTGGAGATCTGTCTGTATGCTTTCATGGCGAGGAGAATTATCGAAAGGCTGTCTGGAAAAAAATTAATGAACTTCTTTGTTAATTAAGAGAGTAAAAGTATTAGTTTTGGGAAAGGTCTGAGAATGGCAGTAAACCAGTGAACAAGATGGTGACGTGGTGGCAGGGTTCACTCACCTGCTGATGGAGGGGGTGGCCATCACCTCACACAGACAGCTGTCCCAGTCACACCCGGTCTTCAAACTGCTGGCCCCCCACTTCCTCTACCTGATGGCCATCAACTCGTGAGTACTCTCCCCTTTCCTCGCTGCCTTCAAGTCACTGTCTCTTCAGTCTTTCTTAACGTAAATATATATTTTCTTCCAAACCGTTATGAGAAACGGCTCTTTCAACAGAATGTAAATTTTCCGCTTTACCTTCTGGGGTTTGTTAACACTACTTTTGCTAGTCCCAAGCTGCTCATACAGGTCTCACTATTGCAATCACGCCAGTGTTTGCTCTGTTATACTCCAATGTGAGACGTTCACATAAGAATACCAGGGCTATACTCCCGCAAGGCCACCGAACAGAGGAAGCCCTGCGTTTCTGCAAGGTCAATTCGCTATTGTTCAGTCTTGCTTGATCTGATCCGTCAAAAGCGGGACATTCTCAAGACACCAGTCAAACAATGAGGAGGACTTTCTTATGGTCATGACTGCATACACATTCCTCAAACGAATGTTCTGCTTCCTTTATGAATCACCAGACTATGATGGGTTTGTTTTTTTACATAAACTTACCACTGGCGGGCAAAAGGTGGGGAAACTGAGGTCTGCCTGAGACCAGGACAATAATTAGTGTCACTGGATCAGAGACGTGTTTGTTTTACTGGAGGAGGAGGAGGAGGAGGATGAGGTAGGAGGAGGAGGAGGAGGCTCAGCTACATTTGAGAATACATTGCAGAGCTGTACTTTGCGTTTCTTTATTACTCTGCACACGCACACACATACACACACGCACGCCACACACACACACATACACACACGCACACGCACACACACACACACACACACACACACACACATACACACAAATCTTTAGCGCTGTCAAGGTTATGAGAGGATCGTTCTAAAGATCCCACATGTAAACTGGATGATTTTTCACTAATGTTGCTGATACGCTCAATTCTCGGTAAAAACAAAGTTAAAACTGGTGTGTGTCCTATTCACCCGCAGTGCAACATAAAAAGAGACCCGAACTTAAGCTTCTGGCCACTAAAACTATCTGTACCACGCAGGAGTGTGAAGGGCGGTCAGTCTTTCTTTCGTTCTCCACACGGACAGCCTAGTCTCTGCAGTCAAGGCAGCAGTGTACTGCAGGTCCTCCAAGTGGTCAGAGATCCTTGACCACAGGGGTGAGATCAGGCCACGTCCTCTTTCAGAGTGTTTCGTGACATGGCAGCCGCTCTTTCTCTATTTCGGGACCGTCGACCTGGAATGAGCTCCCTCTCTCTCTCTCTCTCTTCTCTCTCTTCGCCAGAAACCTAGTTACGACACTTGTAAATCCAGCCTCAAAACATACTTATTTCAAAGCTAAGATTTCCCCCTCCTGTTTTATATCAGAACTATCCCACCTTCACTAACCCATGTCCTATCATCCTGCTAAAATATACGATCTGTGTGAGTGTGTGCGTGTGTGCTTTTGAAAATCATTTGACTATGGACATTTTGTTTCATAGATTTTGTCTGCAGCGCACCATGTTTGTAATATCTGTTTGTTTAAACTACTGATTATTTATCATTGATTGCATGACTGTGTAAGACTAGGTTGAATGCATGCGCTTTGATTTGTCTTTGCAAGACATAGCGCTATATAAGTTCCATTTATTAGTATTATTATTATTATTATTATGGCAGGACTACAGTGTTTGTTCTGTCGTCTGGCTGCCAGTCTTGCAAGGGCACCTCTCTGTGTGGTGACCTAGGCGGGGTCTCATGTATGCGAGTTCATTCAGGAGTGTGTAGCCTGTCCTTAGCCCTGACATGCAGACTGGCTCCCTTCTTGTCAGCTGGTAATTGGGGTCACCCTGCAGAGAAAACTGTTACACTCTGAAGTGTTTGTAGTTTAACTCGAGGACTTGAAATGTGAAAAGGCGATTGTTACTGAAACGGCAAGAAGGATACTGGAGTACTGCTGTGTGTGTGTGTGTGTGTGTGTGTGTGTGTGGTGCGTGCGTGCGTGCGTGTATGTGTGTGTGTGTGTGTGTGTGCAGAATGGCATTGAAAACCCTGGTGTCGGAGGGGGGATGGGTGGACACCTACACCACCTTCGCTGTGAGAGGTGCCTATGAAATCATCAGGCGTGGGTATGTGTGTTACCGGTAGTTGTTTCCTGTTCAACGTCGTGCTGGTCGTGTTGTCGTCGTCGTTGTTGTTGTTGCTTTTGCTAACAAGTTTGAACACATGGGTCTTTGTGTCATCATCCTTACGATTTTGTTTGTATGTTAACTGCTGTTTTGTGCAAATAGTTATTGCTGCCATCTAGTATTTGTATTTTATCTGATGAATTTTTCTGTGCCGCTAATTTCGTTTTAAAAAATTT
This sequence comes from Rapana venosa, assembly GCA_028751875.1. Taxonomy (NCBI): domain Eukaryota; kingdom Metazoa; phylum Mollusca; class Gastropoda; order Neogastropoda; family Muricidae; genus Rapana; species Rapana venosa. The sequence continues at coordinate 22,382,984 of CM054144.1, read as the reverse complement.
GATTTAATTAGGGTGAAGGAGGACATGTGTTATTAAATGTCTTGAATTTTAAAATTTTTCTTCTTCTTCTTCTTCTTCTTCTTCTTCTTCTTCTTCTTCTTTTTTTTTCTTCTTCTTCTTCTTCTTCTTCTTCTTCTTTTTTCTTCTTCTTCTTCGTCTTCTTCTTCTTCTTCTTCTTCTTCTTTTTCTTCTTCTTCTTCTTCTTCTTCTTCTTCTTCTTGACATTGTCGTCATTATTACTGCTACAGTTTCTGATGTTGTCATCGCTCTCAGTATCAAAATATAATTGTTGGTAATTGCTTTGGGTGATATCAAGAGATGTCTGATAGTAAATTTTGAATACGTCACGACAGTTTGACCAAGTTAGTTATTGGGGGAGGGGGGGGGGGGCAATCTGACCTCATTTCTGTATGCCATGACAGTCTGACCTCATTTCTGTATGCCATGACAGTTTTACCACATGTGCTTACATCATGACAGTCTGACGGCATTCCTGTATGACATGACAGTGATACCACATTTGCTTAAGTCATGACAGTCTGACATTATTTCTATATGCCATGACAGTGTTACCACATTGGTTGTGTTATGACAGTTTGACCTCCTGTCTGTATGCCCTGACAGTGTTACTACTTTTGCTTACGTCATGACAGTCTGTTCTAATTTCCGTACAATATCATGGTGTACCACATTTTCCTACGTCATGACAGTCTGTTCAAGTGGAGGCTGGATACAGATGGCACGCTACCAGCAGATCTCAAACGTCGAGGGGTAAGATAATGATGATTTTGATGTGTGTAAAGCAGTGTGTATAGCAGTGTGTAAAGCAGTGTGTAAAGTAATATGTTAGGCTACGTTGAGCTGGGTGCGGTTTGGTGTAGTGTTATGCAATGGGGTGTGAAATGGTGTGATGTTTTGTATTGTAATGTAATGTATTGTGCAATGTTGTGTTGTGTAATGTTGCGTTGTGTTGTAGAAATATGAATACTTTATAATAATGATGATAATAATAATAATAATAATAATAATAATAATAATAATAATAATAAATGGAACTTATATAGTGCTATATCTTGCAAAGACAAATCAAAGCGCACGCATTCAATCTAATCTTACACAGTCATGCAATCAATAATAAATAATCAATAGTTTAAACAAATAGATATTACAAACATGGTGCGCTGCAGACAAATCTATTAAATAAAATTTCCATAGTCAAATGTTTTTCAAAAGCGCACACACACACACACACACACACACACACACACACACAGGCCGTATACTTTAGCAGGGTGATAAGACATGGGTTAGTGAAGGTGGAATAGTTCTGATATGAAACAGGAAGGGGAAATCTTGGGTTTGAAATACATATGTCTTGAGGCTGGATTTAAAAGTGTCATAACTAGGTTTCTGGCGAAGAGAGAGAGGGAGCTCATTCCAGGTCGATGGACCCGAAATAGAGAAAGAGCGGCGGCCAACGGTGAATTGGTTGAATCTAGGTATTCGTAGGCACAAGGTATCTGCAGCAGAGCGGAGGGAACGTGAAGGAGTGTACAGGTAAGACATTCACAGAGGTAGGAGGGTGCAGTTTTGTGGAGACATTTGTAATTGAGGGTACTGACCTTATAATTAATATAATCAGAGACATCCACACGAGATACGAGCAAAGAATGAAGCATCAAGGAATACAGACGACATGGCAAACATGTCATAGCGCTATAGCACCACACAAAGCAAAGCTTGACGGCCTCTGTACAACCACACATATATGACATATTTGCACACATGTTTACACAACTCAGATAAACCAGCCATGCACGCAACCCTACCAAGATGCACTGCAGGAGATCACACAGCACAAAAATATCAGTCCCTCGCTCCATCAACCTGCATATTGCAAAACAAACAGCAATGAGTCATCCTTGAAGAACAATATTTTATCAACGTAGTATAGATAGATAGATAGATAGATAGACGCAGTACATTCCTGCTCAGACTGAAAGGCTATTAAATCTATCCATGCACACCCGTACACCCTCTCATGTCCCAGGACTAGCGTTTGTGTGCGCATGTGCGTGTGCTTAACACACACAGACACACACACGCGCACACGGCAATTGTCATATAAAGTCGGAATGTATTTACTATACAGACATTTACTATAATTATTTATGAAGTTGAGAATTAAAAGCAGTTGCTTTCATCCTATAAAACGCAGTATTCAGGTTTTTTCGTGTGTGTGTGTGCATGTGTGAGAAAGTCAAACTTTTATTTTCAGATGGTACATTGACAAAGCAGTGCATTTGCTTGTGTGTGTATGCGTGCGTGCGTGCATGCGTGTGTGTGTATGTTTTTGTGTGTGTATATATGTATGTGTGTGTGTGTGTGTGTGTGTGTGTGTGTGTACAACAGCTGGAAGACCCCAACGTTCTTCCCAGCTACCATTTCCGAGACGACGCCCTGCTGTATTACAACGCCATTCACAAATACGTCACCAGCTACCTCCGCCTGTACTACAGTGAGTGTGTATAAAGGCTGCACACCGGTATTAAAAAATCACTCTTTTCCTTCCGTTTTTCTATGTGACTCTTATATTCATACCGCACGTACTAAGGCATCCCCAGAAATTAAAAACCACTTTTTGTGAAAGACTAGCCTCTGACTCAAAACTCATGTGATTTTGAACAAATTTGGTAGGTTTGAAATTTTTTAATTTTTCAGCAAAAACTGTACCCCCTCAGTCCTTTGTCGTCTGCTAGCTTCCTTACCGCAATATGCATGCGAGGGGTCAACGCTGTAGGAATACAGGCAAACCTCATTTGATGGTTATTTCTAACTTTCTCGTGACTACCTGGTATTGCTCTATGTCCTCAATCCAAAAAACAAGTGCACAGTTCATTTTTTCATGCTTAAAAAAATCTGTGAAAATCACCAACATTTTTTTCCACTCGCACTCTATACATGATACTACCTGACCCCCAAATTAATACCGTGTGTAGCATAAGTTTTTTATTTATTTATTTATTTTTTTTTTAATTTTATACCACTTTAAGTCACGAGATTTCTCTGCGTGAAATTCGGGCTGCTCTCCCCGGGGAGAGCGCGTCGCCACAAGAGCACCGCCACCCTTTTTTTTTCTTTTGGTCTGCAACTGTATTTGTTTCCCTATCAGAGTGGCTTTTTTCTAAGAATTTTGCCAGGGACAACTCCCTTGTTGCCGTGGGTTCTTTTACGTGCGCTGAAAATTTTGTGTAACACACTGGACCTCGGTTTATCGTCTCATCCGAAAGACTAGCGCCCAGACCACCACTCATGGTCTAATGGATGGGGAAAAATTTCGGGCCCAAACGGGGTACGAACCACGCACACACCCGACCCGGACTTTTCGCATTCTAGACAGGCGCGTTACCTCTTGACCACCGATCCTGTAGCCAACCGCCATGGGCAGTGGTTACAGCATTGGTTCCCGGCTGGAAGATTACAGGTTTAAATCCTGTGAGAGTCACTGGGGTTTGTTGAGGATTTTGTTGTTGTTGTTGTTGTTGTTGTTGTTTCAATCCGGCTGGTTCCTACCCAGAGTAAGTTTGCTGTGGGTTCATTGGGAAGGACTGGGTCCACACAGTCAAGCGCCATACACTTCACGTATGCAATTTTGAATGTAACTCTTAATTACTTTACCAACAATACAGGTGTCTGTTATCTCTCAGACCTGACTGATATAAAGCGTGGAATAATCTCAAAGTAAACGCACCTCAACAACATAAATCATTATATTATAATCCTCGTCATCATTGACCGTTGTAACCCGGGTTCGATTCCCGTTCAAGGGGCATATTTCCCCTTGGAGTTAACATCAGTGCAGACTCCACTCTCTCCAAAAGTCCTTCGGATGAGACTATAAACCGAGGCCCCGTGTGCGAACGCACGCAGAACATCTTGCACACACGTTAAATCCTGTTCCGCTTTTCGTAAGAGTAGGCCATTCTGTGCCGGTGGGAACAGATGAAAGAATTTACAAACGGCATACACACGGGGACTGGATGTAAAAAAGCACATAAGTGCTTATTCCATTACCCTCGATATAAAAGAAAAAAAGAAAAAGAATGGAAGTTCCTTTGTATGGCCGCCACCCAGGTAGGCCTTTTCCTCAGCCTGGCTCCATGACTCAGCGAAGAGTCCTCGGTAACTGGCTTGGTAGTTAGTGAGTGTCCTGCCTCTGTCGGCTCGGACCATGCACCACTAACACCAGCAAACTAACCCGACAGCAGTGCGGGGCTCTTCTGGTTGATGGCCTTACGGCGGCCTGACAATGGTGAGGTCTGTGTGGACTTCTGGCACTGTAGATAGCACGTAACGAGTCTGGGTATTTTGTGTGAGAGTCAATCAATGATTCGCCCTGTTTGAACAGGGTCTTTGAATGCCATAAACACACATCCCTGGGTAGGTATTGGCCATGGCAAAACCTATGATCACGGTTTGTTTCTGTGGGTAGACCAGTTGGCACGAAGAGAACACGCTTGAATGCTCAAATTTCTATTCATGATATCACCAGACACCCCGGAGGAGCTGACAGGAGATGAGGAGATCCAGAACTGGGCAGCTGAACTGGTGAAGCCACGGGACATCGACAAAGGAGGCTGTGGTCTGCTGGTGTGTAGTCTGTCCGTGTCTACTGGTCAGTGTGTCAGTTGGTGGTCAGTTGGCCGTCTGTGCACTCTTCCCTTACTAAGTAAAGGTTGGCAGTCTAGCGCTTTTGCTGAGTCATATTTTCACCCTCTCCTATGAAGAATCTTACCTTAAGTTGTACACTTTGACTTTCCCTTATGTGCGTCGGTTGAACGACTTAGGTTACGTTTCGCCCTATGTCTTTGTGCGTGCGCGACGCACACGTGTGTACGTTCGTTTAAATTTATTATAATAATAATAAATGGAATTTGTATAGCGCTATATCTTGCAAAGACAAATCAGAGCGCTTGCATTCAACATATTCTTACAGAATCGTGCAGCCAATAACTATTAAAAGCTAAAACAAATTCAAATGTACGCACCTACACGCACGCGCACACACACACATACACACACACACACACACACACACACACACACACACACACACAGGTTGTAGGCTTTGGCAGGGCAATGGGATTTTGGCCGCCGAAGGCAGGGGCAGTTTTGAGATGAAAGAGGAGGGAAAAGTTAGGATTGAAACAAACACGTCCCGAGGCTGGATCTAAATGTGTCACAAGTAGACCCCTGTCGAAGAGAGAGAGGAAGGTCATTCCAGACGGACGGACCAGAAACAGAGACAGAGCGGCGACCAACAGCGGACCGGCCGAATCCAGGCACCCGCAAGCACAAGGCATCCCCAGCAGAGCGGAGGGAACGAGAAGGAGTGCACAGGCGGAGACACCCCAGAGGCAGGAGGGTGCCGCCTGGTGGAGACACCTGCAACAGAGGGCACTGATCTTACAGTTCACCCCCTGCGGCACAGGCAGCCAGCGGAGAGACCGCAAGAAGGGGGCAATGTGCCCAGACCCTCCTTCCCCGGGAACCAGGCGAGCTGCAGAGTCCTGCACACGCTGAAGGGAGTGGACAGGTGACGCTGGCAGACCAGCCAACAGAGAACTGCAACAGTCCAGACGCGACAGAACGAGAGGCGCAACAAGTCTGGATGCCGCATCAGTGGACAGGCACCCTGGAATTGCACCAACACGCCGCAACCGACAGCAGCACGACATGCAGGTCTGGGCGACGAACCCTCGCACAGACAGCGCGTTGTGGACAACAGCCCCCAGACACCCACAGCAGTGGACAGAGGGACCGGTGTACCGCCCAGGTCCACTGAAGCTGCGCAGTGGAAGAGAGCCTACGTCCGGCCCCCACAAACATGGCCTCGGTTTTATCTGCGATTAACTGCAGCCTGCCCCGTATCTTCCAGCCCTGTACATTGGTAAAGCAGCAGGCCACACCTGCCAAGAGAGAAGGCAGACCTTCAGGTGTAACACTACTCCCAATCCGAGAGTCATCTGCGCAAAAAATGATAGTTGATATGATGACGGCCCACCACATGCGTCAGTGGAGCAGCACAGAGAGCGAAAAGAACAGGGCCCAGAACCGATCCCTGCGGGACACCACCCCCCAGCCCGGCAGGCTCTGACCGTATCCTGCCCACTGCCACTGTCTGGAATCGGTCAGTGGGGCATGAACGGAACCAGGAGAGGGCTGCGCCAGCAACACCGAATACCCCTCGAAGACGGGAGAGCAGAACCGAATGGCCAACCGTGTCGAAGGCCGCAATAAATTTGTGGAAGACTTGATGTTCCCTCAACGTAATACACACTTGTTCGTAACCACTGTCTAGGGAAAGTAGTATTTCCCAGCGCCGAGTTTTAAATTCTTACCATCAAAGAAATTATCACTTGAAATTGGACGGAAATTATTGACATAGTTCTTGTAAACGACAAATTCTTTTTATGTTGCTGCGGTTATTTCTAGGTCTGCTATAGATGTTTTATGTTCAATTTTTGTTCCATTATTTGTTTGTTTCTTTCTTTCTTTTATCACGTTTTATTTTATTTTCCTTGCATTGTTTTATCTATAGTCGAATATCATTTTTAAGAGTGGACATATTTTAAACTGAACACGCACGCACACACAAACACACACACACATACACACACACACAAACACACACATCACACCACCACCACCACCACCACCCTTTCCACACATATACACACACAATTTACTGTCTGCAGGGCATACCTGGCGGGGGATCTTTAACGAGCACAGATCAACTGGCCACCATCTTGACCAGTGTCATCCACACTTGTAGTGTGGAGCACGCCGCCGTCAACTTTTCCCAGTATGACGAGTACGGCTTCCCGCCCAACTACCCGGCCCTGCTCAACGGCCACCCGCCCACAAGCAAGGTATTCAAGAGTCAAGGTGTCTTCAGTATCTCCACAACCATGAAGTTCAGAGCTGCTGCAAGTCTTAATTATTGACACGACACGAAACGAAGCCATTGATTGCAAAGCAAGACAGCCTCCTTGGCACCTCGAACATAATTTTATTTTCTGTCTGATGCTTTGGTGTAGGTGTATACAACACATAACCCTTAAAGATTGACTGAGTGGCGATTAACTAGTATGTGTCTGTATTTTATATCTTCACGGAGGTTTATTGCCACCGTTTTGAAATTTGATCAGTTCCGATTGTAACGTGTGTCATTTATTTTACCCTGTCGTCTGTGTGTTTGAAGTAGAAGAGAAAATCTAAAACAGCCTTGAAAAGTCATGATACATGTTGTTTATATATATTATATATATATATATATATATATATATATATATCTAAGATATGCCTTAGCTTTTCATGCAAATCAGTACAAATTTAACAGCATTTGTAGACTTTCTGTTATTCTAGAGATCGTTTGAACCTTCCATTACATGGACGGATTTGTAAGCTAAGTGAAACATGTGGGAAGGGAGACAAGCATTGACGCGAAAATAATAGAAATTTCCCTTTTGTCAACGTTTTACTGAGGGCCGATACCAAACGACATGCATCTTTTCTTGTATCATTTTGTATTGTATTGTATTGCGTTGTATTGCTTGTGTGTCAATGTGTGAAGTCTAGAGTCGTGGTAAACTCTGTTATGGTTGTTGTGTTGTAATGCTTTGCATGATGTACCAAAATAGTGATGAGAAAAAGAAGAGGAAATCCCTTCTGTATAGCGTAGCTCAAAGTGTGTCGACCGTGAACGCATCCACACACACGCAAACACACACACACCTTCACAAATATACTCGAGAACAACCCTGTGCACTCTGCTTTACGGTCGATAGGATAGAATTGTAGCCTTGTTGCAACAAGCTAGATATGATGTTAATTTTGAAAGTTGTTTGTAGAGTAAGGCTATATTTGAGAAAAGAGAGGAGGGTATTTCATATGGCCGGAACTTCATAGCAGAAAGATCTTCAAACATACAATGTGGAGTTTGTTTTAGCAACACCCAAGCACTAGATCTGAAATGAAGATGGATCTGAAGAAGAGAGGAAAAATAAGTAAGCGAAAGTCAATCAAAAAGGTGAAAAGCAAAACATTTATCAACTTTTTAAAGTAGATTCAAGCTGCAACTGGCAGCCAATGGAGTAATACCGAAAGTGGAATGACGTGATATTTCTTTGATGGCTTGAAAATCAAACAGGTAGCATTTAATTGAAAGCGTTCAAGCCGTTTCCAGTTTCATGAGAAGACAGACGAGCACGGAGTGAATTATCATAGGGCCTAGTTCCAGGCGACTTACAATCAGAGAAGTTTTAAGCTGATTAACAGCTTCAGTGGAGAGAACTTTTCAAACTTGTGCATTTTCCTCGATTCTAAGTTGGTGGATCAATCCAACAACACGGATTTTTCTGTTAAAAAATTAGGTTACAAGGGCTGGTTATCAACACAAGGGGTTATAGGGATGCATCATATCCCTGAGCGCTACCCAAACTCAGTTGGATCCATCATCAGATGATCTCATTTGCAACCTCCAGTCTGCGCTAGTTCTGTGTCAGGAGCACGCGGGATGGGTTTTCGTGATTCTGCAACCAACGACCGCGAACATGTTATATGATAGGATCTTTGATCTACAGCGTCACGGAATTTCCAGCGTACTTAGTTGATTGTCTCTCTGTAGGGATTCAAGATAGGATACAACCAGCAAACGCAGGTAGAAATGACTTTAACATACAAAGTCACGGGATTTTTTTTCTTGGTTTAATGTATATTCACTACTCTTTGATTTAGACAAGCAAAAATGTATAGCAAAAAACTTTTTGTTTGAAGGAGATGGGTGTATCCAAGGTCCTATGCAAGACTACAGTAACCTTCGCGCTTTTGAATACTTTATGACTTCAGCAACCATGGTTATACATCGCCGAGAATCACATAATATATACTTTGAACAGCCCAGTATTTTGAGCTCGTATCAATCTCCTTCTCTGTATACATTGCCTTAAGAATAGGACCGTCAAAAAGTAAATGCTGGACTGAAACAGAATGAGAACAGGAGCATGTCAAAATTTGGAGTACTTTATATTCCACCCATTTAATTAATCATCAGTTATTTTTCCCGCAGTCGGAGTGCGGCTTCCTTCACGGCGGGCAAAAACGGTCGCATACGCAAAATCTGACCACTTCTGAACTTTCTTTTATTCTTTTATATCGAGGATAATGGAATAAGCACTCATGTGCTTTTTTTACGTCCAGTCTCCGTGTGTATGTGGTTTCGTAAATTTTATCATCTGTATTCCACCGACACACAATAGCCTACTCTTTCGAAAAGCGGAACAGGATTTAACGTGTGCGCAAGATGTTCTGCATGCGCTCGCACACGGAGCCTCGGTTTATAGTCTCATCCAAAAAACTTCGGAACGCTAGCCGAGGAACGAAAGGAACGAAAATGGTACTGTAGAAACAATCGGGTCTGCCTAAAGGCTGATGGCAGCCTGTTGACCTGGATGTCTTACTAATGGCAGCCTGTTGACCTGGATGTCTTACTAATGGCAGCCTGTTGACCTGGATGTCTTACTGATGGCAGCCTGTTGACCTGGATGTCTTACTAATGGCAGCCTGTTGACCTGGATGTCTTACTGATGGCAGCCTGTTGACCTGGATGTCTTACTGATGGCAGCCTGTGGACCTGGACGTCTTACTAATGGCAGCCTGTTGACCTGGACGTCTTGCAGGAACCCTGCACGGAGAAGGAGCTGCTGAAGGTGCTGCCTGACCTGTCCGACACTCTGGGCATCATGGTCATCACCTCCATCCTCAGTGAGAAGGGCACCAACAGTCTGGGCGACTTTGAAGTGCTCTACATCTATGATCCCAAGGCCCTGAAGGTGGTGGAGGAGTAAGTTGGTAGACTGAAAGGAACGAGCAATTGTGAAAGGTGGAGAGAGAGAGAGAGAGAGAGAGAGAGAGAGAGAGAAGAGAGAGAGAGAGAGAGAGAGAGAGAGACAGACAGACAGACAGACAGAGACAGACAGACAGACAAAGAGAGACAGACAGACAAACAGACAGATGTTCCTCAACATAATTATTTTTTCTATTTTTTATTACAGAAGAACATGACTTGCTACAAACATCATAGTGCAATATGCCTTGATAATTATTGAGAGAGACAGACAGACAGACAGACGACAGACAGACAGACAGAGTCATACAGACAGGCAGACAGACAGACAGGCAGGCAGGCAGGCAGACAGATGGTCCTCTACAGAATTCTATTATCTACATTTTATGACAGAAGTACATGACTTGCTACAAACATCACCGTGCAATATGCCTTGGTAATTACTGAGACAGACAGACAGACAGACAGACAGACAGGCAGGCAGGCAGGCAGGCAGATGTTCCTCTACAGAATTCTTTTATCTAAATTTTATGACAGAATACATGACTCACTACAAACATCACAGTGCCATATGCCTCTGCAATTATTTGCGCTATTTGGATCTACTTTCGCCCTTGGAGTCAATAAAATAGACATGGAAGATCAATTTCATCAGATCGCTTACGAAGTAATTTTACAGAACTGTGAACGGGAACACATGGTCAGTATTTAATAATTCAGCAATGATAATGTATTGTCTTACGCTGGTTATTTGATTTTTGATACCTTGAACAGCTCTGTTACTTTCTGATGCTCACAACTGAGCTCATCACGTGTTGTCTCTAATGTATAACGCGTCAGCCTGATCAAGGGGCGCAACCTCTTTTTCCTGCAGTCTCTCGGCGTGTTCGAACTAGTCATTATGGTGTGTGTGTGTGTGTGTGTGTGTGTGTGTGTGTGTGTGTGTGTGTGTGTGTGAGAGAGAGAGAGAGAGAGAGAGAGAGAGAGAGAGAGAGAGAGAGAGAGATGAGAGAGAACAGATAAAGAACGAATGGTGGTTTGTTTGTTTGGTTTTTTGGGGAGGGGGGGGGGGGGTTGAAATAAGCACAAGCGGGCCCTTAAACAAGCAAGCCAGTACGAAAGAATGAAATAGAAAAAAGGATATGTCCTTGAACGTCTTCCATAACACGTCAACTACCCCTTTTTGAACACCTGAAGAAAAAGGAGGGAGAGGGAAACATTCAACAAGTACACTCAGAATTTGATCGACATTGAGTGCTTACTGGAATAGCACAATTATATCCAGAAATGAGGTAACGACTGAAAACAATTGAGTGCTTACAGGAATAGCACAATTATATCCAGAAATGAGGTAACGACTTAAAACAATTGAGTGCTTACAGGAATAGCACATTTATATCCAGAAATGAGGTAACGACTTAAAACAGCAGGCATACGACATTGCACATTATCATCCCATTTTTTTAAATTTTATATGTCAATGCATACATAGGGAATAGTCTTGAATTCAAGAAAAGTTGTTATATTGTGGGAGAGACATAAGCTTGTTTTGATGCTGCTGTTTTTGTTTTGGTTTGTTTGTTGTTGTATTTCGGTAAAGAAGGAAACACTGACTGAATAGAAGAAGTGGCGGGATTTGTTTAACATTTACTATCGATTTTTGTGTTTTGCATTGTGAGAAAGAGTGGCACGTGTTTTGTAGCTGTTGGTGTTTTCGTTTGTTGCTGTTGTATTTCTACAATTATAGCAAAAACTGACTGAAAGAAGCGACGAGATGTTTAACGTTCACTGGTTTTTTTGTTTGGGGTGGGGGGGGGTTGTTTTGTTGTTGGAGATTTTTTTTAGGGTGGTGGGAGTGCATAAGTGTAGATGTAAACGATAGGCTCCGGCAGGTCTCAGCCTATGCAGATCACGTAGATTTCTGTGGTGTCCATTCACTATCCGGGTACCTCTGGTGGTGGTGGTGGTGTTTACGGCTGGCTCACCCCATCATGAGGAAGCTCAGGTTGTTTTTTTAACCTCGTTTCAACAGGATATTCGGCAATGTGGTTTCACAAGATACGTTGAGGGTACTTGGTAAAGATAGGAGGGAAGGGTGGGGGGGTTGTTGTTGTTGTTGTTGTTATTGTACATCAACAAAAGCTGTCCTTAGTCCCAAAACAGTTTCTGTACAGCCACCTCCCAATCTTCTGTTTGCTTTTTTTTCCCAAAGCGACCTACTTCTCCCTTCCTCGTAGCTAATGCAAGAACCGAAGCGTGAAAAATAGAGAAACTGTTTAGGCTACACATGGAGGAGGTACATAGCAAAGCAGACTAGCTTGATCAGTATGCCATTTATGTGCGTTTCCACACAGTCGTGCTAGCTGACTGGCAGTGACCAAAACAAACTATCGTTTATTGTTTTCCGTTCTCGGCCTGAGCTTTCAGGTTGACCAATAGTGAGGTTTTGCCCACCACTAAGGTATCCGCAGTCGACTTCGGGGATGATGACTGTCTTAACGTGACACAGTATGCATGCGCTTCTTTTCACACTTTTTCATCTGTTCCTACCGGCTCGCAATAGCCCACTCTTCCAAAAGGCGGAGCGGGTTTTTAACGTGTGCGCAAGATGTTCTGCGTTCGTTCGCACACTAGACTTCTATCGTCTAATATCACTTTAAGTGAACAGACGTAAAATTGAAGACACACACTAACTTCAGTTAATCGGTGCATCAGGAGGACTTTTGGGGGAAGTGGGGGGGATAAGTGAGTTGTCACGTTCCGTTTAATACTAGAACGCTGGCTTGTTCCTGTCCTATTCCAAATGTTCATCGCTCAATTATGCGAGATTTGAAACATTTGGACAAAATTATGGTCTGGAGTTTTTACGAACCTGCGTACATATTTTATTGGTTATAACTAGCGTGACTAGTTTTGGTTTGATATTCATCTCCGAAGTCGGAATGTGGCTACCTTTGTGGTGGGCAAAAACGATGGCATTCGCAAAATCTCACCATGGGTAATCTCGTAGCTCTAGCCGAGGAACGAAAAGAAAATTGATGTTGACATCATGTCATTTTCCTTAAGGTCTGGAACAAGATGGATTCCTGACAGTAGTTATCTTCTAAAATAGTTTTTTTTAACTTGCTAATTCGAACTGATTCCGGAAACTTCAACAAACCAAACAAAACTGAATTGATTGGCATTGTATTGATGCAAATATATAGAACGCAAAATGTACGCGCTGCAAATACTCGTTTTTACCTCTGAAGATGTATGTGTTCGTATGTCGGTGTGCTTTTGCATCTTCTGAGAGTTTATGGCCTTTTGTGAAGGAACTTCTATGTCTGCATGCATGCGGAGGGGGGAGCAGAGAGTAGGGGGGGCAGACACGTGTGTGTGTGTGTGTGTGTGTTTATCCATGTGTGTGTATGTATGTATGTAGGTATGTATGTATTCTAAAACTTAAGATCTGCCTATCGACTTCAGAAGATCAGGGCATACTATTATCCATAATCAGGAAGTTGAAAGCGTTTCGAACTATAAGTATCTGGGAACTGTTTTTGACCACAAGTTAAACTGGGACGTTAACACTGACGCTATTGTCGAAAAGGGACAACAACGTGTGTATTTCTGAGGAAACTGAACTCACTTTTGTAGACAAGATTCTTTCCTTGTTTTACAAGTCTTACATAGAGAGTGTTCTACGTTTTGCTTTCATTTGTTGGTACAATAACCTTGGTGTTAAAAAACAAGAATGGCCTGCAGGGAATTGTGAGAATCTGCTCAAAAATAATTGGAGAAGAACAAAGTGAACTCATGTCGTTCTGTAATCAGCAGCTTGTACGCAAAGCCACTGCCATTTTGGTCGATCCCTCCCATGCTTTGTTTCCAGAATTTCAGTTGTTGCCTTCGGAACGCTGTTTTCAGTGTCCCATCAGCAAAACAAACAGCAAAAGAAAAATTCTTTTGTGCCAGTAAGCATTCAAATTCACAATGATGTTGACTACCTAGTTTTTACATTTCTCTGAATTTCTTGCCTGATTTTCATTGTTATGAGTGTAAATGCATAATTGTGTGTGTTGTGTGTGTGTGTGTGTGTGTGTGTGTGTGTGTGTGTGTGTGTGTGTGTGTGTGTGTGTGTGTGTGGTTTAAATAAGTGTCTGTCTTTAGTCAATGGTCTTTAAAACATTGAATTGATACATTTTTGTATGGTGTGGATGTGCGTTGGTGTGTTCGCACACGCACGCACGTGGTGTGTACGTGTTGCGTATGTGCGTGCGTAAATAATAAGTTTTTATGTCAATGGTTTGTTTTTTTGTTTGTTTGTTGTTGTTGTTGTTGTTTTTTGGGGGGTGTTAACATTGTGTTCACAATTGGTGTGTGTGTGTGTGTGTGTGTGTGTGTGCGTGTATGTATGTGAATGTGTGCTTGCGCATGCGTGCGTGTGTGTATGTGTGTGTGATGGTGACATTTTTATTTGAAATCATTTTGGAATGTTTTAACGAATATGAAATATAGCTTTTTGTGTCTTTTGATATTTTTGATACGTATCAATCTGCCTTTTAGTATTGTAATTGCCCTTCATGGGATGATTAAAGTGTTTTTGACTTGACTTGTCTTGACTTGACTTGACTTGACTTGACTTGATGTATGTTGTGTGTGTGTGTGTGTGTGTGTGTGTGTGTGTGTGTGTGTGTGTGTGTGTTGTGTGTGTGTGTGTGTGTTTCTATGTAGGTGTGTCTGTGTCGGTGTTTACTTGGTGTTTTTGTTGGACTTTGCTTGATTCTGTTCAGATTTCGTGCTGACCTCAAAGGCATCGGGGAGACGATCAAAGCGCGCAACGCACAACGCACGTTCCCCTTCGTGGACCTGGAGCCCGATGACATCCCCAACGCCATCAGCATCTGAGTGCTGCACAGCTTGTGCAGTCTGTCAGCATCTGATTGCTGCACAGTTTGTCCAGTCTGTCAGCATCTGAGTGCTGCACAGCTTGTGCAGTCTGTCAGCATCTGATTGCTGCACAGCTTGTGCAGTCTGTCAGCATCTGAGTGCTGCAGCGTTGTCCATTCTCTCAGCATCTGATCCCAGGACTTGGTCCAATCTGTTCAGCGTTCGATTCTGTCAATTTCCACTGATATCTGATTCACGAATATCTCTTTTAGTTCCATTCAATTCCGTGCTTTTCATGATAGATCGCTATCTGTATTCAGGATTGGATTTTTCTGTTGGTGTGAATATTTAGTCTAGGGTTGTTGTAGGTGTTTTTTATATTCTATTGGTATATATTCCAGAATATATCTGTTCTATCGATCTTTGATTCCTGGATTTTTTGTGTTCTCTTAGCACTTTATTTCAGTTCGTCGCTGTTATTTTGGGATATGACTTCAGTGTGTGTATGTTATGTTCTATTGACATTTGATCCCAGGCTGTTACTGCCCTCAGCATCTTCGTACATACAGGAAGGACCTTTGTTACACTGACCTCTGAAGTCAAGCGGTTCCTGTTCCATCTGCATCTGAATTCAGAATATATCAAAGACTCATTCCATCTGCATGTGATTCCAGGACATCAGTGTCTTCTTTTTCAGCATCTGACTACAGAATCTGACTGACACATGACAACACCTGTTTACAGGATACGTCAATTCAATCAGCATTTGATCCCAAATAGTGTGCTTTCATTAGCATCCCATTTGAAAGTGAAGAAAGAGAAATACACAGACGGACAGTTTAGGTTAAATTTGTATTTAGCATTTATATATTAGCTTCTTTTGTATTTGTATATTCAGCTTTTTGGGGGAGAAGGGGTGGACCTTATGGTGGGAAACGCGTATGATGGAAAGCTCAAACCAGAGGCGTATTGTCAGTAACAGTGCGCTAATTTCTCTTTCTGGTTTTTTGTTGTTGTTTTTTGTTATTCATTTTCCAGCTTGGTTGTTTGACGACTAGTATTTGCAACGATTTTCATGTTTAGGGTGTGTTTTTTTCTTATCATGAATTCACATTTTGAATCTGTGTGCGTTTATGGCTGACTTTGCAAGCAGACTTTGCAAACAAACAAGTGCTTCTTCCACTCTCATTGAAATAAGAGAATTTATAAAATTTTAATTTTAAATTCCTGGGGATTCCATTGTCTCTCTGAGTGCATGAGCAGCTCAAGCAGAAGATCAAGTATCCACAATAAAAACCTACCTTTCTTGCCAGCTTTCGTCGCATTGAGGAGCTACAAAAAAACCCCATGTATGTACTGCAGGCTTGCTAGCACTTAGGACTAGTATGCATTTAGTAAAGCATTTGCTAACTGACTTCTTGGAAGATGATGTGTAATGTATATGAGAGGTGTAATGTATACCGGAGGTGTAATGTATACGGGAGGTGTAATGTATATGGGAGGTGTAATGTACACGGGAGATGTAAGGTAAATGGGAGATCCGTAATGTGGCTTGATATTAGCGGATGTTGTTCATATTCTTGACATCACTGGTTATTTATTAGATCCTGATTTTTACAAATACTTTATGCGTAATTTTTTTTTTGGTTGGTAATCGGTGCTTTTCGCCTTAACTATGGACTTCTTTTCAGTCGCTCGCAGAAACTTGACATCAAAGACCACCAAAAAAAACCCTAAAGGTGAATGGTATAAACATACTTGTAAATGTTTATCTGCCATTTGAAATAGTGGTGAATGGTATAAACATACTTGTAATTAATGTTTATCTTCCATTGGCCTCAGTGAGAGAAAAGAGTGGGGAAGGAATAGAGTGAATGCTGTTGTTGTGTATGGATCCTTTCAGTAACCTTCAGACGGTGTGCTCGTGCCTTGCTGCTTTGTCTTTTGGCGATCTTTTGTTTCGTTCCTTTCCTAGAGCTCCAAGGCCTCACTGATGGCAAGATTTTGCGTATGCGACCTTTTTTGGCACTCTTTAAAGGTACCCACACTCCATCTTCGGGGATATTGTGAATGAATTTGACATGTCCTTGCTTCGCTTGTAGTGTGACCCTGGGGATAGACGAACCACTGTTGGGTTTTATGGAGGTTTTGCTAGTGCGTTTTATTCACTGGGCTGTTGGTTGAAAAAATTGTTGTGCCATTATATCGTTCATGCTTGTTTTTTTTTATTGTTTATACAGATTATGTTTACATCTTTATATTATATAGAATAAAAAACAGAGTATTCTAATGGATTGCAACCAAAATAAAATGTGTGTACACGTGCATATTCGTGCAAAGATACAGACACGGACACTGTCATAAATCCACAGACAGACCAACAGACAGACAGACAGAGGAGCGCACGCGCTCATACATATATACACACACGCGCGCTCGCGTGCGCACACACACATACATACATACATACGCACATACATACATACATACATACATACATATCATACATACATACATACATGCATAAATAACACACTACATACATACATACATACATACATACATACATACATACATACATACATACATACATACATACATACATACATACATACATACATACATACATACATACATAAAAAGAGCAATGAACTTCGTAGAGGATAGAAAGAGACCAAAGGGAAGACCTAGCAAAACCTGGGCCACCTGTATTGCAGATGATCTTAGAGAAAGGGGAATAAATAAGGAGGAAGCTCAAAACAGAGAGAGATGGAGAAGGCTCATCAATGTCAAACCTCCCTTGGGAGAAACATGACACAAAAGGAAGAAGAAGAAGAAGAAGAAGAAGAAAGAAGAAGAAGAAGAAGAAGAAGAACAGAAGAAAAAGAAGAAAAGAAAGAAAAGAAGAACAAGAAGATACAATTCAATTCAATTCAATTCAATTCAAAAGCTTTATTATCTCAAAGACAGAGAAATTCCGGCGGGTTACTCGCCATACATAAACAATAAACATTTAAACATAATATTTAAAACACACACACACTGTCCAACATCAGCACGCACCCATCATGAGATACATACATACATACATACATACATACATACATACATACATACATACATACATACATACATACATACATACACATAGATAAACACACACATACATACATACATACATATATACATACATACATACATATATACATACATATATACAATACATATATATATACATACATACATACATATATACATACATACATACATACATACATACATACATACATACATACATACATACATACATACATACATACATACATACATACATACATACATACATACATACATGCATATATACATATATAATTACATTGTCAGTGGACCAAAAAAAGTGTAATGTTGTGCCATGATGAAATACAAACGAAAAAGGTTTTGTTGGTCATTTACCTGTTTGCTTTTGGTTGGGGTAAATAAACTTTGCAGATACAATTTTGGCTACATTCTTTTTTGTTTTGCTGGTTGTGATCAAACGTTGATTTCATTTTCTCTTGATTCCTTTTCCTCGCTCATTCATTCCATTAATCTTTGACTGTCTGTGTGTCTCTCTATCTGTGTTTGTGAGTCTCTCTCTCTCTCTCTCTCTCTCTCTCTCTCTCTCTCTCTCTCTCTCTCTCTCTCTCTCTCTCTCTCTCTCTCTCTCCTCTCTCTCTCTCTCTCTCTCTCTCTCTACCTCTCTCCTCTTCTCTCTACCTCTCTCTCCTCTCTCTCTCTCTCCTCCTCTCTCTTCTCTCTGTGGTAGACTTGCATCATGAAACAAAGAACAGAAAAAAGAAGAAAAAATTGTGGGGGGGTTTTTTAATCACAAGAAATATCTTGCCTTCACATCGTTTTTACTGCGCAGTAGATGATTATGTTGACATCAACAATACTTTTGCTATGGAAAATAACACTTGCATCTGTTGCATGCTGCTATTTGCAATTGTAAACGCAATTTAACAACAAACAAACGAAACCAACCAGCCCACGACCTTGTTTCTTGGAGAAGACACAACGGGGACGCACATCTTTCAGCTGTCTCAGCCATTGGTTGCAGGGCTGGGGGTCTTTTTCCGGCCAGAAATCCGGTTCTTTCATAAACTCTCAGGCAAATAAGGCTACAAACCCTGTTGCTCTAATTACTGCAGCAACAGTTTTACTTAAGTAACAATACTCTTGGTGAGAATTGGTCAAAGTATATAGCCCATTCTGTATTCATCAGTATATTTGGCACAAATGACGATGCCATTGAATGTAAAATCAGGTCATTATTTTGGTCTTGTCTTTTCCAGCCAAGCCCTTTGGCTTCGTGTTTGAGACTTATGAATCCGTTGATATGTTTAGACATGAATTCTTGCACCCCACTGTCTAGATGGTGAAGAGTGACACTTTTTAAATCTCGTCTTACCTGGGAGCAACACTTGATAAAACTATAAGCATTGTTTGTTAACATGTAGTCAACATTGTTTTATATATACAATAAAACCTGTTGGTGTTTAGCCCCTGACAGAAATAAAAGTTTCTGCCGCTAAGGTCTTTGTTAATATAGTCAAATGATTTTTTATAATCATTAAACATGGAGCCCAAACACCTTTTTTTTAATTAAGAATAAAAAATAATTCTAATACCATGCAATGC
>CM054144.1:22353525-22358525 GCA_028751875.1 Rapana venosa | reverse complement strand
ATCTTTCGAGTTCGAGTTCTCTCTCTCTCTCTCTCTCTCCTCTCTCTCTCTCTCTCTCTCTCTCTCTCCTCTCTCTCTCTCTCTCTCTCTCTCTCTCTCTCTCCTCTCTCTCTCTCTCTCTCTCTCTCTTGTGTGTGTTGTGTGTGTGTGTGTGTGTTGTGTGTGTGTGTGTGTGTGTGTGTGTGTGTTTACAAGGTTATTAAATGGCTGCAAGTATGTTTTAGAACATAATTATCAATTATGAAAGTTGAGTGTGATCTGAATGGCTGGAAGTTACAGTAATGTGAAGAAGGGAAGGAGTTAAAATGCTCATCATGCATGCTCCCTTGCACTACAATTTTGATGCAGGTAAATGTGGAGTTTGCCTCCTACCAAATATGCAATAAGAGTTTTTTTCTTGTATCAATTATGCAATATTTGGAGTTTTTTGTACCAAATATGCAGGAACTGGACCAAATATGCCATTGGAATTTTTATTGTATCAAATGTGCAGTAATTTCACCAAATATGTAATTCGAGTTTTTCTTGTACCAAATATGCAGGTAATGCTATTTTACTAATGCTCTAAACGTTTAGCTTCGAACACTTTACCTTCATCCTCCAACACAGAATGTACTGTTGGCTTTGCTCAGTTCTTTTGTCAACTCTTTGTACAAAATAAAAGTATCTTAATCAATACAAGACATACACAGGATATGTGTCGTGAAAATGTGTCTGGTAATGTTCTGGAAAAAATACCTATGTAAACGAAAAGAACTATGCGCGGGCTATGTTCTTTTCTTTCAAGCATCAAAAGGAAAGTAGGTCTAGATGAGATGGTGAGAATCTTTGCTGGCAAGCACATACTATACTTTCCCACATAACAAATTCTGTAAACTGGCTTCAACAAAGACTGGTCCTGTACTTCAAAACTTTTACTGCTCACAGGAAAGCAAGAGTTTAGTTGTAGCTGTAGACTTTGGCCTTGTCAAGCATAAATGTCACCGAACTGTTGTTTTTTTCAACTGGCTTGTGGGCGCTGTGGGATTTCTGTTTTAATGCAGGAGAGGAGAGAGGAGGTAGGGATGAGAGAGGGTGGTTGGGGTAAACTGACAGTCAACGTGCAGTTGTTTCTTTCCCTCTATTTTGTACGAAAGACGACGCCCTCCTATGACCTCTCCAGCTGAATTTAAAACCAGCCTGACAGTGACTACTGCCTGCTGGAGTGCAACAAAATTCACTGAAGCGTGACTGTGAATCATGTACTTTTGTAAACCCAGCCTGGTGTGCTGTGTGTCAACCAATGCGCTTGTGACACTGGTGGAGTAGAGATACAGTATTCGGTGGCGAGGCTGGTATGTCTTAAAGTACTTGCTAACATTGTTGTTTTGTAGGTAATTGTGTAACGTTAATTAACTTTTTGCATACCGTGGCCAGTCTGATATGGTTTCATAGTAAACGTCAGTTATTAAAGTTGTTGATTTGCATGCAATCTTGTGACATGATTCACTAACAGTAATCCGTGCCAAAACTGATATGCCGTCATATACTTCATAATTATGCTATACTAATTACTGGTTCTTTTTTCG
Organism: Rapana venosa; assembly: GCA_028751875.1. Classification (NCBI taxonomy): domain Eukaryota; kingdom Metazoa; phylum Mollusca; class Gastropoda; order Neogastropoda; family Muricidae; genus Rapana; species Rapana venosa. The sequence continues at coordinate 22,356,957 of CM054144.1, read as the reverse complement.
CTGATGACACACTTGATGTGCCGGTTTGCTAGGCAGTTTACAGAAACATTTTCCTGTGTGGTTTTATTTGTTTTGTTTTATTTAGGGATAAAGTAATGGCGTGCTGTAATGCTGTTTTTACAAAATTGAAATGATGGTAAATTAACTCACTGGCACTTTGAGATTATGAAATGCTTGCTTTATTTATTTATTTTTTTGTGCTGAGAATGAGGATGTCTGAGTATATGTATTGGAATATTTTGTTTGTGTGTATGTGTGTGGGGGGGGGGGGGGGTATTGATTTGTATTCTTTTGCATTTCGTTGTGTTGTGCTGTATTGGATTAGATTATGTAGAATAGCCATGCATTGTGTTGTGTCACGTTGTATCGCTTTGTCTTATTTTGCTACATGTTGTATTGCATTGCAATGCAGTGTAGTGTAGCGCAGTGCAGTGGAGTGCAGTGTAATGTAGTGTGGTGTAGTGTGGTGTAGTGTAGTGCAGTGCAGTGGATTGCAGTGTAGTGTAGTGTAGTGTAGTGCAGTGCAGTGTAGTGTAGTATAGTGTAGCGCAGTGCAGTGCAGTGTAGTGCAGTGCAGTGCAGTGCAGTGTATTTAAGTGTAGTGTAGTGTAGTGCAGTGCACTTCAGTGTAGTGTAGTGTAATGTAGTGTAGCGCACTGCAGTGCAGTGTAGTGCAGTGCAGTGTAGTATAGTGTAGTGTAGTGCAGTGTTGTAAAGTACAGCGCAGTGCAGTTAGTGCTGGTTAGTGTAGTGTAATGTAGTGTAATGTAGTGTAGTATACTGTAGTGTAGTGTAGTCTAGAACAATGCGTTACACTGCGTTATATTTGTATTGTATTGCATTGTCTGTATTGTGTTGTATTGTCTTATACCGCATTGCATTACATTGTATAGTGTTGTGCTGCTTTACAGTACAGTGCAGAGCAGTGCTGTGCAGTGTAGTCAAATGTAGGCCTGTTAGACTTGTTGGCACAAGATTTGAAGCTTCCCTGGTTAGGAGAAATGTGCAGCGGCCACCCATTTTTTTCCCGCTTTACAGCCTTTTTCTATTCATATTCTATAGGGGTTTTTTCTATTGACTTTTACCGGGTATAACCCTTTCGTCCAGCGAGTTCTCTTACGTGTGCTAAATACAAGGTGCACACTGGATCGCAGTTCGTTGTCTCACTCGAGAGACAGACACCCAGATTTCCCTGCAGAGTGTCATGAAAATGTAGATACTGTAATAAAATAGAAGATGAATTTCATTTACTCGATGAATGTATTTTATATGATGAACTCAGAAATGATTTGTTATTAAAAATCAAAACCAAAGACAAAGAACGCAAAAAATGTGTACATAAATTAAGTGACATAATCACAGTTGATAAATATCAAGCAGATATCATCACATATGTGTATGAGTGTTTTGAAAAAAGAGAAAAAGAGAAATAGAATGCAACATGGTTTTAGTGTGAATCCCTTTTAGCCAAAATAGATAATAATTACAATTGATGTTTTTTGTTGTGTCAAATAAGTCTACATGACTTAAATGGCAATAAAATAATCTGAATCTGGATCTGAATCTGAATCTGTCATGGATGGGGAGCAGTCTTATAACGAATACGGGATCCCACGCTTTCTAGATGGGTGTGTTACCTCTACATCACCGACAAACTAACTGCTGGTCATGGAGACAAATCAGTAATAAAGTGTAATGTGCCGTTTAGCACCAGTTTTGGTTTTTCTTCCCCCTTCCATTGTGCGCCTGGACTTTCGGCACAGTCTCCCAGTTCACCCAGCTGTAAATGGATAGCTGCCTTCCTTAGGGACAGGGAAGGTAAAGCAGCGAGGGAAAGATGGGTGCCACATTCAAGATGCTGGCCCTTAAAGATGTTGAGGTCTCTGACACCTCACTCCCTAACGACCACATAGGCAGTGAAAACCCCTGTACCTGCTTATACCGCCATATATCATAAAAGCATAATACGTCCAATTTCCAAAGTTTCGAGAAAATCCCTTCTTTTGTTTCTTTTTTTAATCCCAAAACATATTTTAAAAGTATCCAACTTTATACTTACCTGTGAAAATGTTCACCAGATTTCGATTAACTGTGATTTTTATGTTTTCCTTCCACCTTCTTGACAGAGTAGAATATCTTCACTTCCTTTAATCATCATTTCCTTTACTCACATTGTCCGGCTGTAAAAAGCTTTCGCCGTATTAAGCTACGCAAGAAAATCTTCCTTCTTTTTTCTTTACCTTTTATGATTCCATAGTCTAAAAAAGCCACGTGAGAGAGAGAACAGAGAGAGGAGAGGAGAGAGAGGAGGAGAGGAGAGAGAGAGAGGAGAGAGAGAGAGAGAGAGAGAGGAGAGAGATTCCACTTTTCACAAGTAAGCTTTTTTTTTTTACAATTCTCTCAACAGACTGTGAATGCCACCAAGAGTTAGAAGACGTCCGACCTCTGCCTAACGGGAAACATGGCAAGAACACCCAGTTCCTCATCTCCACCTACACGGGGGACCGCAAGCACGCGGGCACTAACGCCAACATCTACATCACCCTGTACGATGAAGGGGCAACAGCTCAGACTCCATCCACATCGACAGGTTCTTCAAAAACGAATTCGAGAGGGGTTGCCGAGACGTGTTTGAGGTGACTGAAAGCCAAGCGAAGAACCTCACGAAGCATGAGATGATCGCCAAGGTGGAGTTCTGGCGAGACGACTCCGGGTTTGGGAGCGACTGGTACCTGGACAAGATCGTGGTGGAGAACGTGCAGACACAAGCCCTGTCCGTGTTCCCCGTGTTCCGCTGGGTCAGGCCGTTCTTCCACTACTTCATCAAGCACCTGGACACCTCCCTGCCTCAGGATGACGAGTTCCAGGAGCAGAGGGAGAAGGATCTGCAGGAGAAGAGGAAGACTTACAGGTTCTCTCAGAAAACTCCAATTTTGCCCGTGCAGGTAAGAACATGAGAAAGAGAGGGGAGGAAGTATGGTCTGCTGTGTATTGCCTCGCGTGTATACCAACATTGTTTGGTGAAAAAAAAGTATTATGATGGGTCTAAGTTCATTTTGTTGGGACTTTATCACAAGGGGAGGGAGGAGGATTAATTAACCGACAGGCAAAAAGAGGGAAGAGGGGAGGGGGGGTATCAAAATGTTTATAGACAATACAGTTATGAAATTATCTGAGTAGCTTTTGGGAGGCGAGTCCTGCTTCTGGTCAGAATTGTTTATTTTCCCGAACTGTTCACAAACTTCGTCATCACTTCCTACTGAAACAAGATGGAATTTCTCACAAAATATATGATAATGAACACCAGACTTTTTTCTTCGTTTCCATAAAATATTTTAGATGATTATTTGCTGATTAATTTTTATCATGAAGCTAGAATGAAGACTTTAGGGCAGCAGACTCGTATCAATTTTGGCTGTTTGAAGAAGGAAG
>CM054144.1:22338525-22343525 GCA_028751875.1 Rapana venosa | reverse complement strand
GTGTGTGTGTGTGTGCGTGCGTGCGTTTTATGTGTTTGTGTATGCACGTGTGTGTTTTTGTGTGTGTTTGTGTGTGTCTGTATGTGTATCTGTTTGTCTGTCACTGTATTCTGTATTTGTCTCTGTGTGTCTGTATCAATCTCTCTGTTTACCTGTCTGTGTCTGTGTCTAAACTCTTTCGCTGAGAGAATGCACAGAAACTTTCAGGCAGTCTGTCCACACTACAAGCCATAACTTGCCTACTTCTTTCATGCGAAATACAGACGCTGTTTTAACGTGTATGAACGGGATAGCTCGGTGATCTACTACTTGCTTTCCCCACGCTAAGATTAAGCAGCGTTGAGTGTGATGGCCTCACGGGTGGGTGACGGTTTGAATGCCTTAGTTTCAGTACAGTATTCTAGTTCACCCAGCTGTAAATGGGTACCTGCCCACTTTAGGATCAGGGAAGGTAAAGAATCTGGAGCGGTGAAGAGGAGATGGGCGCCGCCCTCAATATGATATGCTGGCCTCTGGAGAAGTGGAGGTCTCTGACATTTCCCTCTTCAACAACCTCATAGCTTATGGGAACACCGTCAAGTTAACCTTTACATTCAGATAAGGGAATTCGATTTATAGTTTCTCCGAAGAATATGCAAGAGATTGGATTTTTAACTTCAGGGGTAAAAGCCATTTAAACAGACACCACAGCAGAGACTGGAACCCGTGTCCTCGAACCACCGTTACATCACGATGTTGATGATGCCCTAACCGCTAGGCGATCCCACCCTTTATCAAAGTGTTAGCTAAAAAAAAAACAACGACACGATCGTGATTTACACAGTACTGTTTGTAGATGGAATTTTGTTTGCGCTGTATAAAACTGTGTGTTCATACTGTGTGTGGTCAGATCTTCCTGCCCACTGATGACCCCTGGCTGTGGAAACTGGTCAAGATGTGGTACAACAACGCTGACGCCGCCTACCACCAGTCTCTCACACATCTGGGTCAGTTGCTATCTGGCTGGCTGGCTGGCTGGCTGGTTGGCTGGCTGGCTGGCTGGCTGGCTGGATGGATGGATGGATGGGCATCTGGGTCAGTTGCTATCTGGCTGGCTGGCTGGCTGGTTGGCTGGCTGGCTGGTTGGCTGGCTGGCTGGCTGGCTGGCGGAATGGATGGATGGATGGCTGTTTGGCTGTTTGTCTATTTATCTGTTAACCTGTTTGTCTGGCTGTTTGTCTATTTATCTGTTAATCTGTTTGTCTGGCTGTTTGTCTATTTATCTGTTAACCTGTTTGTCTGGCTGTTTGTCTATTTATCTGCTAACCTGTTTGTCTGGCTGTTCGTCTATTTATCTGCTAGCCTGTTTGTCTGGCTGTTTGTCAATTTATCAGTCAACCTGTTTGTCTGGCTGTTTGTCAGTTTATCAGTTAACCTGTTTGTCTGGCTGTTTGTCAATTTATCAGTTAACCTGTTTGTCTGGCTGTTTTTCAGTTTATCAGTTAACCTGTTTGTCTGGCTGTTTGTCAGTTTATCAGTTAACCTGTTTGTCTGGCTGTTTGTCTATTTATCAGTTAACCTGTTTGTCTGGCTGTTTGTCTATTTATCTGTTAACGTGTTTGTCTGGCTGTTTGTTTATTTATCTGTTAACCTGTTTGTCTGGCTGTTTAATCTGTTAACCTGTTTGTCTGGCTGTTTGTCTATTTATCAGTTAACCTGTTTGTCTGGCTATTTGTCTATTTATCTGTTAACGTGTTTGTCTGGCTGTTTGTTTATTTATCTGTTAACCTGTTTGTCTGGCTGTTTGTCTATTTATCTGCTAGCCTGTTTGTCTGGATGCGTGTTTATCTGTTTGCCTTTCTGTTTTGTGTGTGCGCGTCTGTGTCGTTGTGTTGTGATAATCAGACAATATGATGACAAATATTTGTAGTAATAATCTTTTTATCAGGGAAAGTCAGTCAGCTATGCATTTTACTTGATCATTTTTTAATGAGAGTGTTGAAGATGTAGTGTGAAGTATGTGACATGATGTGATGTGATGTGATGTTATGTTATGTGATGTTCAGTGTGTGTGTGTGTGTGTCTATCTGTCTTTCTGTCTGTCTGTCAATCTGTCTATCTGTGTCTGTGTCTGTCTGTGTGTCTAAGGATGAAACGGTTATATTTACTGTAATTTTGTTTTATCATACTTCACCTCTGTCGACACAGAGGGAGAGATTACTGTTGTTTGCAATTTTCATCAAGCTTTTGAGGTTAAGGGAGATGCTTTTTGTTGACAAATCTCACCCATCTCCTAAAGAAAGATGCGTGACGACTTCATCTACACATCTGAAGAAAGTCTGTTGACAGAGACTACTGGTTAACTTTTTACCCTGTGTGCAAGTTTTCACCTGCCTGTTGACAGAGGCTAACGGTTAACTTTACCCTGTGTGCAGGTTTTCACCTACCTGTTGACATAGACTGCTGGTTAACTTTTTACCCTGTGTGCAGGTTTTCACCTATCTGTTGACAGAGACTGCTGGTTAACTTTTTACCCTGTGTACAGGTTTTCACCTACCTGTTGACAGAGACTGCTGGTTAACTTTTTACACTGTGTACAGGTTTTCACCTACCTGTTGACAGAGACTGCTGGTTAACTGTTTACCCTGTGTGCAGGTTTTTAACCCACCTGTTGACAGAGACTGATGGTTAACTGTTTACCCTGTGTGCAGGTTTTCACCCACCTGTTGACAGAGACTGATGGTTAACTGTTTACCCTGTGTGCAGGTTTTCACCCACCTGTTGACAGAGACTGATGGTTAACTGTTTACCCTGTGTGCAGGTTTTCACCTACCTGTTGACAGAGACTGATGGTTAACTGTTTACCCTGTGTGCAGGTTTTCACCTACCTGTTGACAGAGACTGATGGTTAACTGTTTACCCTGTGTGCAGGTTTTCACCCACCTGTTGACAGAGACTGCTGGTTAACCTTAACATCCTTCGGATGAGACTATAAACCGAGGTCCCGTGTGCGAACGCACGCAGAACATCTTGCGCATACGTTAAATCCTGTTCCACTTTTCGTAAGAGTAGGCCATTGTGTGCCTGTGGGAACAGATGACAAAATTTACAAAACCGCATACGCACGGGGACTGGATGTAAAAAAGCAAATAAATGCTTATTCCATTATCCTTGATATAAAAGAATAAAATAAAAAGTAAAATAAAATAAAATAAAATAAATACCCTGTGTGCATGGTTCACCCACCTGTTTTACTTTACCCTGTGTGCAGGTATACCTACCTGTTGACAGAGACTGACGATTAACTGTTAACCCTTTGTGCAGGTTTTCACCCACCTGTTGACAGAGACTGACGGTTAACTGTTAACCCTGTGTGCAGGTTTTCACCCTACTGTTGACAGAGACTGACGGTTAACTTTTTACCCTGTGTGCAGGTTTTCACCCACCTGTTGACAGAGACTGCTGGTTAACTGTTTACCCTGTGTGCAGGTTTTTAACCTACCTGTTGACAAAGACTGATAGTAACTTTAACCTGTGTGCATGTTTTCACCTACCTGTTGACAGAGTATGTATGTTCTTTCGAGCCAGAAGGCCCATAGAGCCGGAGCTTATCCCGGTTTCTGTAGCGTTAAGCGAACTGATGGTTTTTCACCACCCCTGTGACAGGACGCTAGTCTGTCGCCAGATACTTCCCCAGCAGAGCTGGTACCCACTTGTACACCTGGGTGGAGTGAGGAAAATAGGAGTAAAGTGTCTTTCCCAAGGACACAACACCGAGCCGAGCGGGGATCGAACCCGCGACCTCTGGATCACGAGTTGACCGCCTAAACCACTCGACCACGGTGCCTCCACCTGTTGACAGAGACTGCTGGTTAACTTTTTACCCTGTGTGCAGGTTTTTAACCTACCTGTTGACAGAGACTGCTGGTTAACTTTTTACCCTGTGTGCAGGTTTTTAACCTACCTGTTGACAGAGACTGCTGGTTAACTTTTTACCCTGTGTGCAGGTTTTTAACCCACCTGTTGACAGAGACTGACGGTTAACTTTTTACCCTGTGTGCAGGTATACCCACCTGTTGACAGAGATTGCTGGTTAACTTTTTACCTTGTGTGCAGGTTTTTAACCTACCTGTTGACATAGATTGACGGTTAACTTTTTACCCTGTGTGCAGGTTTTCACCTACCTGTTGACAGAGACTGCTGGTTAACTTTTTACCCTGTGTTCAGGTTTTCACCTACCTGTCGACAGAGACTGATGATTAACTTTTTACCTTGTGTGCAGGTTTGTCACCTACCTGTTGACAGAGACTGCTGGTTAACTTTTTACCCTGTGTGCAGGTTTTAACCCACCTGTTGACAGAGACTGCTGGTTAACTTTACCTTCTGTGCAGGATTTTAACCTACCTGTTGACAGAGACTAATGGTTAACTTTACCTTCTGTGCAGGTTTTCACCTACCTGTTGACAGAAATGATGGTTAACTTTTTGCCCTGTGTGCAGGTTTTAACCCACCTGTTGACAGCGACTGCTGGTTAACTTTTTACCCTGTGTGCAGGTATACCCACTGTTGACAGAGACTGATGGTTAACTGTTTACCCTGTGTGAAGGTTTTTAACCCACCTGTTGACAGAGACTACTGGTTAACTGTTTACCCTGTGTGCAAGTTTTCACCTGCCTGTTAACAGAGACTGATTGTTAACTTTTTACCCTGTGTGCAAGTTTTTAACCCAACTGTTGACAGAGACTGACGGTTAACTGTTTACCCTGTGTGCAGGTTTTCACCTACCTGTTGACAGAGACTGATGGTTAACTGTTTACCCTGTGTGCAGGTTTTCACCTACCTGTTGACAGAGACTGACGGTTAACTTTTTACCCTGTGTGCAGGTTTTCACCTACCTGTTGACAGAGACTGACGGTTAACTTTTTACCCTGTGTGCAGGTTTTCACCTACCTGTTGACAGAGACTGATGGTTAACTGTTTACCCTGTGTGCAGGTTTTTACCTACCTGTTGACAGAGACTG
>CM054144.1:22293525-22328525 GCA_028751875.1 Rapana venosa | reverse complement strand
AGTTGCGCTGTGTGTATTTTTTTTTCTCCCCTTGTACAGGGCGTGCCTGGCGAGGGATCGTTAACGCGCGCAGATCAGCTGGTGACCATTCTGACCTGCTTCATTTACACGCTGAGCGTGGGTCATGCCAGCGCCAACTTCTCCCAGTACGAGGAGTATGCTTTTCCTCCCGCCCTGCCTGCTCTTCTGTCCGGTCACCCGCCCCACACCAAGGTCTGGCTTTTAGCATCGCCGCTGTTCGTTCTCCATCACTGCTGTGTCTGTGACCAGTGTGACGAGGAGGAGGGTGGTGGGTGGTGGTGGTGGTGGTGGTGGTAGGTGGTGGTGGTGGTGGTGGTGGTGGTAGTGGTGGTGTGGGGGTGGTGGTGGTGGTGGTGGTGTGGTGGTGGTGGTGGTGGTAGTGGTGGTGGTGGTGGTGGTGGTGGTGGTGGTGGTGGTGGTGTGTGGTGATGGTGGTGAGTGGTGGTGGTGAGTGGTGGTGGTGGTGTGGTGGTGGTGGTGAAGGTGGTGAGTGGTGGTGAGGGTGGAGGTGGTGGGTGGTGGTGGTGAGTGGTGTGGTGGTGGTGGTGAGTGGTCGTGGTGAGTGGAGGTGGTGAGTGGTGGTGGTGAGTGGTGGTGATGGTGGTGGTGGTGGTGATGAAGGTGTTGGTGGTAATGATGATGACGATGATGAGGGTGGTGGTAATGATGATGATGATGATGATGATGATGATGATGATGATGATGATGATGATGATGATGATGAAGAAGAAGAAGAAGAAGAAGAGAAGAAGAAGAAGAAGAAAAAGAAGAAGAAGGCGGTGGTAGTGGTGGTGGTAGAGGCTGTGATGACGATGACGACGACGACGACGACGATGATGATGATGGTGGTGGTGGTGGTAGTGGTGGTGGTGATGATGAGGCGATGATGACGATGAAGATGAAGGTGGTGGTGGTGGTGGTAATGGTGGTGGTGGAGGTATTGTGTTGTGCTGTATTGTTGCGTATTGTGCTGTACTGTGTCCTGTTGTGTTGTGTTGTATTTTTACACTACTGTGTTGGATTAGATTACATTGCATTGCCTTGTGTTGTATACCATTGTGGTGCTATCGTCGCCGTTATCGTCATCATCATTATTATTATTATTATTATTATTACTATTATTATTATTATCATTATTATTATTGTTGTTGTTGTTATTAGTAGTAGTAGTAGTAGTAGTAGTAGTAGTAGTAGTTAGTGGTGTGGTGGTGGTGGTGGTGTGTGGTGGTGAGGGTGATGTTGTTGTTATTGTTGTTGTTGTTTTGTCGTCATCATCATTACTATTATTTATCATCATTATTGCGGTAAACAGTAGTGATGTGCGCGAGTGTGTGTGTGTGTGTGTGTGTGTGTGTGTGTGTGTGTGTGATTGTGTGTGTGTGTGAGTGTGTGTGTGTGAGTGTGTGTGTGTGTGTGTGTGTGAGTGTGTGTGTGTGTGTGTGTGTGTGTGTGTGTGTGTGTGTGTGTGTGTGTGTGTGTGTGTGTGTGTGTGTGTGATTGTGTGTGTGTGTGTGTTGCTAGGCAGCGGTGACGGAGAAGGAGGTTCTGAAGGCCCTGCCTGACAAGGGCACCACACTGGACGTCATGGTGGTGACCTCCATCCTGAGCGACAAGAACACCAACAGTCTGGGTCACTTCGAGCTCCAGTACATCTTCCACCCTCCCGCCGTCGCCATTCTCAAAGAGTAAGATCGACAGAAAGGAAGTGCGGTAGACATATTTATTTACTTTAAGTAGTTCATTTATTTATTTATTTAGTCGTTCATTTATTTATTTATTTATTCTCATATTTCGAGGATAATGGAATAAGCACTCGTTTCCAATATTTTCATCCAGTCCCTGTGTGTATGCAGTTTTGTAAAAATTTGTCATCCCTTCCCACCGGCACACAATGGCCTACTCTTCCGAAAAGCGGAACGGGTTTTAACTTGTACGCAAGATGTTCTGCGTAGGTTCGTACACGGGACCTCGGTTTACAGTCTCATCCGAAGGACTAAAGGGGAGTGGAGTCTGCACTGATGTTAACTCCAGAGGAAAAATCTTCTTGAACGAGATTCAAACCCGGGTCAGCAGATCACGAGCGCATCACTCTAACTACCAGGCTACCCCGTCCCCCTGTACAGACAGACATACAGACAGGCAGGCAGGCGGGCAGGCAGGCAGGCAGGCAGGCAGGCAGGCAGACAGGCAGGCAGGCAGGCAGGCAAGTATCATGATGGTTGCCACCACCCTCAGTGAGAAGGTCATCAAAGATCTGGGTCATGTTGAACATATCTTCATCGTTCTTGTGTAAACTATGATGACTGAAAAAAACCACAGACAGAAACAGAGGAAGAAAGGCAGACAGCAGACAGACAATGGCAGAAGATACACAGACACACGTAGACAAAGAGTTTTCTGTTGGTGCCCTTCTTTCTTTCAATATCTTGTGTATTCTTTTATCTTATTTCGGGTTGTTTTTTCTTTTCAGATTTATTCATGACTTGAAGAAAATCGGGGAAGAGATTGATGCACGGAATGAGCGCGATCCTTCCCCTACTATGACCTTCACCCCAGCCGAATACCCAACGCCATTTCAATCTAGTTCCACGTTCGGCGTGGAGTGGATGGTACATTCACTCAAAACTCAAGACTCAAAACTCAAAACTCAAGACTACTTTTAATCTTGAGCGTCCACTTTTGTTCCAGTCTAGTATTATAATACCCATTAATGCATTCACCCCATTTGAGGGTGCCTAATTCTGTTCCAGTTCCCTAATCAAAATACACAGTTATGGCTTGATCCTATGCCAGAATATCCATTCTTTGTCTTCCAAGTAAGGATACTGGGCTTTGTACAGATCCCAAATTAGTATACCTAGTCCTGCAACCATCCCCTGTCTGGATAGTTCATTGATATCTATATGCCAGTGGCATGCCAGGATACCTGGTTGTGTCCCTTATCTGGTTTAGCTGGAATCTTTCATGAAATTTTTCAGTGCGACCAGAGTCTTGCTTACAATGATGTGCAAGGTGTGTCAGCTTTGCTCAGTCTCTGTAAACATCGTGGAGAAACTGTATCACCATACAGATTAACTGTCAGTCAAAGTGACCAGTGCCGTGTCAAAATGACAGAACCAAGTCAAGTTTCGTGGGTATCTTGATATAGCTTTGGTGTCCTGTCTGACTGTTCCAGCATATTTCAAAGGCGTTATCCTACTATGACGTCTCACCCTTCTGTGATGTAGTTTTCCCTTAGGGTTTTAATGATGGTGGCACGTGGCCGTGTCCTGCCACACACAACTCAGGGGAGATAATGAGCCATACTGTAACACAGGAGTAGGGCGTATAGCTGACGGGGCGAATATTTTTCTGTGGATTCCATTTTGTTAGATTGTCTTGTGTACCCATAGATTATATTGGACGATATAAGCCGAAAACACATGATCATCCTGCTGGGGAAATAGCATTGGCCACTTCCAATGATGTGCAGAGAATGATGAAACACGTTAGAGTCATCTCTGTATTGGATTATGGATTTTAAATGAACAGTTACATGGCGCTTATATTCAGAAACAACTTGCCACTGCTTTTGTTGCTAAGGTTAAGTAGAGCAAGAGACTGCTTTCTAAGCATTACGTCAAGCAAACAGTTTTATATAATGTTTTGTGTTTGTTTATGGGGGGGGGGTTTGGGGGGGGGTTTGGGGGGGCAGGTTTATGTGAAGGGGGTGTGGTAGGGGGCAGTGGGGAAGCTTTTTGTGTGTTTACTTTTCTCTTTCTTTTGTTATATTTTTCTTTACCTTGGGTTTTTCTGCATGGTAACCAATGAATTCAAAGACGGTAGCATGGAGATGGTGGCACTAAAATTGTGACCGCTCTGAAGAATAGGTAATAAAGGAGGAGTAGGAGGAGGGCGATACAATTTGACAATGCTACTTTGCATATATAACTTTTGTAGACTTCAGAATTTCAACATTTTCAAAAATATAGGAGAGAGAGAGAGGATAACTGTGTAGCTCACAGTCTTGGAAGTAATAGTCTACATCGACTTCTTATTCATCCAATTGTATATTTTTTTTAATCTATAGTGCTGATCTTTCCGAAATCTATCATTCAGTTTTTTTGTGTGTGCAATCTTTAATGCAGATTTTTTGTGATCTATAATGTAGATCTTTTTGCAGTCTGTAATGCAGATCTTTTTGCCATCTATGATGCAGATCTTTTGCAGTCTATAATACAAATCTTTTTGCAATCTATGATGCAGATCTTTTTGCAATCTATAAGCAGATCTTTTTGCAATCTATAAGCAGATCTTTTTGTATTCTACATTTCTCTGCCTTAATGGTTGAGAAAACTGACACATACACAAAATCTGACCATGTGTGAATCTCAGAGCTCTAACCAAGACATGACAAAGAATTGTAGCGCTGACTGCTTTATGGGTGAAAGTGCTTTCCTCGTGTTCTTTATTATACAGTGGCAAATGGATTCAAATGACAGTCATCTTTAGAAATTCTTTGCTCTGTGTGTGTATGTGTGTGTGTGTGTCTGTCTGTCTGTCTCTCTGTCTCTATCTCTGTCTGTCTATCTCTCTCAGTGTATATATGTATAAAAAATAAATAAATAGATGGGTGCGTGCCTGCGTTCGTGCCTGCGTTCGTGCGTGCTGCGTGCGTGCTGCGTGCGTGCGTGTGTGTGTGTGTGTATTCTCTACCTTTAGTTGTAAGACCATTCATATCTGTCTTAGATGTCATCCACTCTCTGATGTTTCCTCTTCGTCTCCCTCCTTGTACTGTTCCCTGTAGTGTTTCCCTTTTGTTTACTACTCAAAAATCTCATCTTTTTACCTTGCTTGGTTATTTTCCTTCTTTTAGGGCTGGGTGAAAAAAACTGTTTTATATCTAATTATATATATATATATATGATTTATAACATTTTTATGCTTTCCTTTTTAGTTGCGTTTAATTGTTACGTTAATCTTTGCTTATACATTTTATTTGATCATGCATGAATATTTCATTGCAAAATTAAAAAACAATAAATATGATTCAAAAAGATGTCCACTCTTTAGTTTATAATATGTACATTTGCTCTCTCTCTCTCTCTCTCTCTCTCTCTCTCTCTCTCTCTCTCTCTCTCTCTCTCTCTCTCTCTCTCTCTCTCTCTCTCGTTCGCGCGCGGCGCGCGCGCGCGTGTGTGTGTGTGTGTGTGTGGTGTGGTGCGTGTGTTGTGTGTGTGTGTGGTGTGTGTTGACCTACACCAAATTCACATTGTATTTGAAATATGAATTCATTGTTCTCTCCGATGTTATAGTTCTAAGGCAGCAAACCGAGATCTAGAAGACTTTGAGAAACAAGCCCGGTGGTTAGAGTGATGTATTCGTGATCTGCTGACCCGGGTTCGAATCTCGTTCAAGAGGATTTTTCCTCTGGAGTTAACATCAGTGCTGACTCCACTCTCCCCAAAAGTCCTTCGGATGAGACTATAAACCGAGGTCCCGTGTGCGAACGCACGCAGAACATCTTGCTCACATGTTAAACCCGTTCTGGTTTTCGGAAGAGTAGGCCATTGTGTGCTGGTGGGAACGGATGACACAATTTAAAAACTGCATTCACACGGGGACTGGATTTTAAAAAGCACATGAGTGCTTATTCCATTATCCTCGAAATAAAATAATAAACTGATAAGAAATTGATAAGGGGGAGACTGGAGTTAGCATCAGTGTCGACTCCACTCCCCCGAAAATCCTTTGGATGACACAATAAACCGAGGTCCCGCGTGGAAACGTACACAGAACATCTTGTGCACATGTTAAAACCTGTTTTCGAAAGAGTAGGTCAGTTGTGTCGGTGGAAATGGATGACAACATTTACAAAACCACATGTACACGTAGACTAGATGTAAAAAGAGCACATAAGTACATATTCCATGATTATCCTTGAGATAAAAGAATTAATCAAATGGAATATGAAAATAGCGTGCGTGCGCATTCACACACACATACACATACACATACACACGTGTGCGCGCGCGTACACACACACACACTCAACACACAACACACACAACACAACAAGTGTCACGCATGCGAATGCTCTGCATTAATAATCATTTTGTATTCATTTGCACTTACCTACTACTTTTTTTTACGCTACGTTGATAATAGTATAAGTTTATTGGGTATATCACTTCAACAGACAGACAGACAGACAGAGATATTTATTTATTTATTTATTTATTCTTTTATATCGAGGATAATGGAATAAGCACTCATGTGCTTTTTTGCATCCAGTCCCCGTGTGTTTGCGGTTTTGTAAATTTTGTCATCTGTTTCCACCGGCACACAATGCCCTACTCTTCCGAAAAGCGGAACAGGATTTAACTTGTGCGCAAGATGTTCTGCATGCGTTCGAACACGGGCCTCGGTTTATAGTCTCATCCGAAGGACTTTGACATTCAGTTCGACTTTTTTTTTCCAAACTGGGAAGAAAGGGCGAGGCTGGGAATCGAACCCACAACCTCACGGTTTACTTGTTGGCAGGCGAACATCTTAACCCATCCTGCCACCTTCCTTCTAAAGAGAGAGAAGAGGAGGGGAGATGAGAGAGAGAGAGAGAGATGAGAGAGAGAGAGAGAGAAGAAGAGAGAGAGGAGATGGAGAGAGAGAAGAGAGAGAAGAGGAAGAGCAGAGCCAGCCGCAGAACGATTGATATGTTTATGAATGATTGTCATGTTTTGTTTTGTTTTGTACTGTATTGTCTTTTGCCCGGACCGCGTAAGATCATGTCCTACGCCATCCCGTCTGTATTGTCATGCGGCGCGATGATGTGGTCATGCGGCGCGATGATGTGGTCATGTGGTACAATGATGTGGTCATGCGGCGCGATGATGTGGTCATGCGGCGCGATGATGTGGTCATGTGGTACAATGATGTGGTCATGCGGCGCGATGTGGTCATGTGGTACAATGATGTGGTCATGCGGCGCGACGATGTGGTCATGCGGTACAATGATGTGGTCATGCAGCGCGACAATGTGGTCATGTGGTACAATGATGTGGTCAAATGGTGCGGTGATGTGGTCATACGGCGCAATGATGTGGTCATGCGGCGCGATGATGTGGTCATAGAGCAGAATCCTGCCATAGACACTTGTCAGAGGAAGTTGACAGCTCTTTGGTCTAGAGGTAACGCGCCTGTCTAGAAGTCCGGGTCGGAAGTGTGCGGTGGTTCGAATCCCGTTTGGACCCGAAACTTTTCCCCCATCCATTAGACCATGAGTGGTGGTCTGGGCGCTAGTCTTTCGGATGATACGCTAAACCGAGGTACCGTGTGTTACACAAAAATTATTTAGCGCACGTAAAAGAACCCACGGCAACAAGAGAGTTGCCCTGGCAAAATTATGTAGAAAAAGCCACTCTGATAGGGAAACAAATGCAGTTGTAGACAGAAAAAAGAAAAAAAATGGGTGGCGCTGCTCTGTGGCGACGCGCTCTCCCCGGGGAGAGCAGCTCGAATTTCACGCAGAGAAATCTGATGTGACTTAAAGTGGTATAAATAAAAAAATAAAAATAAAAAAAACGCTGCCACTCTCAGCAGCGTAAAGCCTACCCCTATACTGATATGTACCCGTGCGGGGAAAAAGTGTTTTTTCCGTGACTCTCTCACCCTGCTGTGACTTGACATGCAGGTTGTGTGAACCGTGCAGAGCGTGAGTCTCTGGCATATATTCCATCATTTTGAGGTCCCCTGAGGTGTGACGTCACAGGCAAAATCCATAGGTTTATTTTCAGAGGGAAAGGTACACCCTTTTTTTGTCTAAAATCTTGTGTAAATGAACTCAGTAGTTTAGCTATGCCACCTTTCTGCTTGCACACAGGAAAATGGACGTTTATGGTGACATGACGTCACATTGGATCCAATTTCTTAAGGATTAAACATATGCCTTTCTTGCAAGCAAGGGAGATCAGCTTTGTGGGCGCGTCCAAGATCAGTTTTGTCTCTGATTGGTTCAATTATCAAACCAGGCAGCTCAGGAGTGAACACACTGGTCATACAGAGTAAAGCCACACAGGCAGGCAGAAGCCCTGACTTCAGCTTGCGACTTTGGCTGATCCAGCTTAAGGGTAAGTGTGTACACATTCTAATTTACTAAAGCCACAGATGTTTCTAAATAACTTTATCTTAGTCTACCAAATAGAAATGTTTATCTCCAAGCTAGTATCTTCATGCAGACGATAAGTTAAATGAAGTTGCCCTCCCCCCTCTCTCCGCCCCCTCCCCAACAAGTTTTGGTTGAAACTGTTAACATTAGGTCTCAAATTTTTACCGGTCCAAAATTGTAGTGCTGTATAGCCGTTTATCAGTAGACTAACAGCTGTATTTTTTTCCATTCCTTGGCTAGAACTCTGAGGTTCACCAATGGTGAGATTTAATGCTATGCCATACACGGCATCTGTGTGTATACTACTTTTTTGTTTTTGTCATCCATTCCGACCGGCACACAATACTCTTTCAAAAGGCGGAACAGGTTTTTAAGTGCGGGTAAGACGTTCTTCGTGCATTCGCATAGGGGTTCTTGGTTTAGGGTCTCATCTGAAAGACTTTGACATTTTTTTCGTCAAACTGGGAAGAAAAGGCGAAGCTGGGAATCAAACCCAGAACCTCATGATTTCCTTGTTGGGAGGCGAACGTCTTAACCATCCTGCCACCCTCCTCCTTGTGTTATTTAAATACATTTTCTCGTGTAACATTGACTGAGAAAAGGAATATTTGAAGAGTACAAGTTAGAAGACCTGTCAAATGAAAGTTGGAACAGTGGACCCCGACCCCTCTTGGATTTGAGAACAGATATCAGTGCTTGAGACCGCCATCTTGGAATAGTAAGATTTGGGTTTATTTTCGTGTATTAGGAATTTCTGTCGATTTCTATGCAGTTGAAACTGGTTTGTTCTCATGTCAATTTTGTTTATCGTGTATCAGAACTTTTAACTTGTTTGTTCTCATGATTCGGACAAGAAACGGCATTCGTTGCTGCGCCTCTGGTAACACTTGATCCTCAATATACTTGCGTTACTCCATCAGACACATTTTCTGGAATATTCAGATTCAGTGGTCCACATCAAGAGTTTATCAAATGTCCAGACAACTAAATACGCGTGCGTACGTGTTTCTATTTCTTTGCAGTCGTATGCATGCGTGCGCGCACATGAGTATTTGTGTATGCATGCAAATCAGTCGTTTATAAGTCGGCAAGCAAAAGTATTCTCGATATTGTGCCACAGAGTGGAATTGCTTTTAAACTCTTAGACTTGATAACCAGACCAATGCGCGTGTGCCCTGGGTATATATTTTCCAGGTGTGTCAGCTTTTACATGCTTCAAACACCTGTTCAGTTTAGTGGCAATGTTATCGAAGCTCCTATGAGTGATTTTTTCGTTCATCGCGAAGCTACGAGGTTCAGCAATGGTGAAATTTGGCATATGCGACCGTTTTTACCCACCATTAAGATAGCCGCATTCTGACTTTGGCTACGGCATCTACACACGATGGGCGTGAGTTTGATTTTTTTTTATTTTGTCGTCCTTCGTATTCGCACGAAATGGCCTACTCTTACAAAAATCGGAACGGGTTTTTTAACGTGTATGCAAGATGTTCTGCGCGTGTTTGCATATGGATTCTCGTTTTATAGTCATATCTGTAGAACTGTAGGGGTGAGTGGAGTTGCACTAACGTTAACACGAGGGTAGAATTGAAGCCTCCATGATGGCTTGATCCTGGGCCGTCAGCTCACGAGCGCAACATAACCCATAGGCTTTCCCGCCCTCCCCCTTCTTTTAGTGGCATACAATGGTGACAAGTATGTGGTATGTCACAGCTCATGCTAGTGATAAGGGTCACATGACAGACCCCATCGCTGTGTAGACAGAGCGTGTAACTTTTACCCAATGGGTCCATGAAGTCGTGAGTTTGAATCTCGGCAGTGGCAGTTAGTGAATTATCAGAGAGGAGTCCATTTGAGAATTTTACCCCGGAGTTGACAGTGGTTCCGACTCTAGTGCCATGTACGTCCTCCGCACCAGACTGTTGACTAAGGTCCTGTTTGCTAACACACGCATGCAGTCATTAGGTACTGGGCTGCAGCTTTGAACCCTCTGATCACAGAAAACAGGATGAGGTGCATTGTTACAGGGCTACAGTTGTACTGGACTGCTTACCCTTTTGTATTAACTGTGACTGTACAAACATGCCCAGCATGCACTCTCTGACTTAGAGAGGGATGGACTCCACAGGTTCACTTTGCGCTAAAACACACTGCATTATTAGTGCGGTACCCCAGCAACTGCTGAAGAAGTTAGGTATGAGAGTCTTTATGAAAGTTGTATCCATTGAAAAAGTTAATAATCCAGCTGATAATATGGAAACTTTTCACAGTGAAAGAGTATAGGAAACGTGTGGGATCAGAATCAACAGAATAATGGAACTGCTTTTTGTGTTGTTGTTGGGTTTTGTTTGTATGATTTTTGTTGTTTGGTTGTTTTTTGGGGAGGAGTACAGATGTTGGGGTTTTTTTGTTTGGGGGAATGGCTTGTGTGTGTTGTTTTTGTGTGACGTTTTTGTGTGACACATTTCTATTATGTCTTGATCAGGTGTTGGCCAACGACGGTGGACCTCCTTCACAATGACACTGGAGATGAAGTGCATTCATGACTGAGGCACAGCACCAAAGAAGTAATGATAGCATGACCGCTGTGGTAGGGTTCTGTACATAATGGATGAGGACACGTTTTAACAAAGCTCTGCATCGTTGAAAACCGACCCGGTTAAGGGCCTCTGTCATAGTTCTGAGACACAAATGTCTGTTCATTGATCTTTTGCCTTTTGAATGGGATTGTTTTACTGCCCCAGCGCTGGCAGACTTCAGGAAGATTTTCAGAGACTGCATGAATACAGCGTGTTTAGTAAGAAAAGATGGAGTTCTGATATGATTGTAAATGCGACCACCTCATCATCACAAACACAGAAATCCATGTCATGATTACCCACATCGGAAACATTCCAGGAAAAAGAAACCGTTAAGTGCAGTGATTGATGGCAGAAAGTTGCAGTTGGAGGTAAAGTTGAATAGTTGTAGATCTAAACAAATGCAGACCAGCAATTGCCGCCTTGCCTAGTTCACGAGTATCTCATCAAAAAGTACAGTCAGCGAACACGCCTGTATGAACTTGAAAAGGACAGTGATTGTGGTAACTCGTAAGATTTTTTTGCTGTTCTGATCAGTCTGTTTTTGCTTTTGCTGTTGTATCTACGTCCCAGTGGAGATTTTAGAGTGAGGAACTGTGATCAAAGTTTGCTTCTTTAGTTCTGTTTCATTGCTGACTGTTGGCTGGCCTGTCAGTTCCCTTTAAGTAATCGCTGAACATGACACTTCTGATCGCTTTTTCACTTCTTGCTTCAAAAGCTGAACAAAAACTAGCTAAAATGAAGCTTTAAAATATAATGAAGTAAACGGACTATACTAAATAAAACCTAAACTGACGTAAAAAGATAGAAAATTTAAAACATGTTTAGAAAAAAGATATGAAATGAGATAAAATAGGCAAATAATACAACTAAAATAACAACTAAAAAGCTAAAGCACCATCACCCAAGTATGAAATAAGATTAAAGCAAAAAACTTTTAAACTAAACCGAAATAAATATGGACTAAACCAAACCTAGAATAAAACTAAACCGATTAAAATTTAAACCAAACCCGGTATAAAACTAACCAAGTAAAACTAAACTAAAACCAAACCCGGAATAAAACTAACCCAGTAAAACTCAACTAAAACAAACCTGGAATAAAACTAAACCCAGTAAAACTAAATTAAACTAAACCTGGAATCTTTTTTTTTTAAAACTAAACCGATTAAAACTAAAGCCAAACCCAAAATAAAAAGAGTATAACTAAACCAAACCGGAATAAAACTAAACCAAATAAAACTAAACCAAACCCGGATAAAACTAAACCGAGTTAAAAACCAAATTAAACCAAACTCGGAATAAAACTAAACCGAATAAAACTAAACCAAACCCGGAATAAAACTAAACCGAATAAAACTAAACCAAACCCGGAATAAAACTAAACCGACTTAAAACTAAATTAAACCAAACCTGGAATAAAACTAAACCCAGTAAAACTAAAACAAGCCAAACCAAATAAACTCTAATAAACAAAAATAGGAAAAGTAAAATAAACAAAATAATCCTCAAACCAGACTAAAAAAAACACCCCCACCCCCAAATGTACCCTAAACAATTAAAAGAATAGAAATAAACCACAGTTACAAGTAATCCAAGGAAAGCAGTCTTGGTGAAAGTGATCTTTGGTGTCCCAGAAAGATCATCTCTGAAGGCACTGACAATGTTAGTTCTTCCATTCCTCAAGATAGCCAAGATTACCATGACTTCATTAATTTGGTCAGAAGGTCTGTAGCTATGGGTCTGGAGGAACTGGTCAGTCTGATCCGGACTCTGAAGGCTGGCCCACAGGGTGGACACGTGGGTGGGTACTGCGGTATGAGTGAAGGTGGCTTAGGTCTCGTGTATAGCTCGCTTCTTCTTGGAGCACTAGTAGCTCCGTCACCCCCTCAAATTTTAAGCGTTTTTGGCAAACTGTCTTGGTTCTTGTTTTCAGTCTCTTCTTATTCCCCAGAAGTCATAACAGTAGGGTTAAAGGTGTATCGTGTTGATCACATGGCCGCTCTAGAGCTCTTTCTCTGGTGCTGGTGCCATTAGATGAGAACTTCTTCCATCAACAAGACCTCGGAACTTCTTCCATCAACAAGACCTCGGAACTTCTTCCATCATCAAGACCTCGGAACTTCTTCCATCATCAAGACCTCGGAACTTCTTCCATCATCAAGACCTCGGAACTTCTTCCATCATCAAGACCTCAGAGCTTCTTCCGTCATCAAGACCTCAGAGCTTCTTCCGTCATCAAGACCTCAGAACTTCTTCCATCATCAAGACCTCAGAACTTCTTCCGTCAAGACCTCGGAACTTCTTCCGTCATCAAGACCTCGGAACTTCCATCAAGACCTCGGAACTTCTTCCATCAAGACCTCGGAACTTCTTCCATCAAGACCTCGGAACTTCTTCCATCAAGACTTCGGAACTTCTTCCATCAAGACCTCGGAACTTCTTCCGTCAAGACCTCGGAACTTCTTCCATCATCAAGACCTCGGAACTTCTTCCATCAACAAGACCTCGGAACTTCTTCCGTCAACAAGATCTCAATAGTAAGTGCATGATTATAGAAATATGCTGTTACAGTTCAGCTGACTTTTAAAACAGGATTAATAGCTCTCTGTCACTCTTACTCTCTCTCGCTGTCTCTCTCTCTCTCTCTCTCTCTCTCTCTCTCTCTCTCTCTCTCTCTCTCCTCTCTCTCTCTCTCTCTGCGCCAGTGTGAGTGTGTACCTGGCGTGTTTAAATCCATATCTTATGGTCAACTGTAAAATGCAAAGATTTTGGCTGAAAATATAAAAAGTAAATAATTATGAATTTATGTAAGCCCTTGTCTACGAAAACCTTGGTATGAAATGTGACTATACATTAGTGTATTTTGGCTGTCACTTGGCAGTAGTCAAGATTGCATTTTTTAGCAGAATGAATTCATAGTCGTCACTTATTTTTCGAAGTTTCATGATAGAGAACACATTGATTACTCACGTTTAATGTCTGTTGTAAGAGTATTTCTAAATATAATTTATCTCAGAATTTTAAAATCACATCGTAACATTTAGGCGATTTTTTTTACGTTCCTCGGCTAGGTTTTCGAGGTTCGCCAATGGTGAGATTTTGCGTATGCGACCGTTGTTAACCACCATTAAGGTAGACACATTCCAACTAAGGATATGATGGCTTAATACAACAGTTGCATGCGTTTAAATATAATTCTGTCATCCACTCTTACTGGCACACAATGGCCTGCTCTTCCACAAGGCAGAATGGTTGTTTAAAGTGTGCGCAAGATATGTATGCGTTCACACGCGGGACCTTGGCTTAGCTTCATCCAGACTTTTCGAGCAGGGATGGGGAGGGGTGTGGAGTTGGTGTTAACTCTAGGGGAAAATCCCTTGAACGGTTCCCTCAATGGTGGCTCGATCCTGGGCCATCAAATCACGAGCACAAGGCTGTAACCACTAGGCTATCCCGCATCCCTTTTTAGCTGATGAACTTTTTATGTCAATGTGCCGGCAGCTATTGCTTACGTTTGTATGAGGTATGTACTGAAAGTACCAACACACTTGCTCTGCCCCTCCTTGTTTCTAGCTAAGATTTGTCTGGTTACCAGGTGCCATTGTCACAGAGAACGATCACGAAAGCTGGAACACGAGAACCCCACCCGCCTGCTGTGAAAGAGGAGGAAGCTGGTTAGACTTGATCAAGTCACACATCAGAGCTCTCCTGCCAAGACCATCCTGCACAGGACACTTGAGGGAGGAAGACACAGGGGTTGGCAGAAGAATTGGACAGAACATCAAACATTGGAGGTCCAATCTTGACATGGCAGTGCTACTCCGAAAAACTAAAGAACCAACCTGAAGAAAAGTCAACCAACACAGCCCTGATATCTTTAACGACAATGACATCATTGAACTGCTGGTGCTGATGCCATCTTAGACAGCAGCAATGACCTCTGACTTTTTCAAGCACCACGATATGTCACTGCGCTACTCAACAGTCCAGACTCCAGTGATGACATCGGACACCACCATATGTCACTGAGCTACTACTCAACAGTCCAGACAGCAGTGATGTCAAACAACGCCATATGTCACTGAGCTACTACTCAACAGTCCAGACAGCAGTGATATCAGACACCGCCATATGTCACTGAGCTACTCAACAGTCCAGACTCCAGTGATGACATCAGAAACCGCCATATGTCATTGAGCTACTACTCAACAGTCCAGACACCAGTGATGACATCTAACACCGCCATATGTCACTGAGCTACTCAACAGTCCAGACTCCAGTGATGACATCAGAAACCGCCATATGTCATTGAGCTACTACTCAACAGTCCAGACACCAGTGATGACATCTAACACCGCCATATGTCACTGAGCTACTCAACAGTTCAGACACTAGTCATGACATCTAACACCGCCATATGTCACTGAACTACTCAACAGTCCAGACTCCAGTGATGACATCAGAAACACCATATGTCAGTGAGCTACTCAACAGTCCAGACAACAGCGGCGACGTTCTGGCATGCACAGAGTGGAACAAAGGCAAGGTAAGACAATCCCATAGGCTGTCACTTGGACCTTCTCTCCCTTATTTCATTGAGTGAGGAGTCACTAGGGCACTGCACCGACCTCTCTCTCTCTCTCTCCCCCCCCCCTCTCTCTCTTTCTCTCTCCCCCCCTCTCTCTCTCTGTCTCTCTGTCTGTCTGTCTGTCTCTGTCTCAAACTCATTCACACACACGCACACACACTCGCACACACTCACACACACATACACACACTCACACACACATAACACACACACACACACACACACACACACACACACTCACACACACTCACACACACACAACGTGTGCGTGCGTGCGTGCACGCGTGGGTTTACAGCTGAGTTAGGGAAGGGATGTTCCAACACAGGCGGAATGGCTGTGGCCACTTGATACAAGATAGCAAAGCGAAATGGATCTTTTCCTTCCGGTAACGATTTTTGGTAGAAGAAAAGATCGTCCAGAATAAAGAAATGCCAAAATAAAACAGGCTGAACGCCAGTCTCAGTAAATTGTTAAGAAGAAAAACCTGTTGTGTCTCTAACGATAGTACGAAATTAAAAGAATAATAGAAATGACAAAGTTATTTCATCATTTCCTTTAGAAGACAGCATTGATTACCTCTCCCCTCCCCCCCCCCCCCCCCCCCTCCCTCCCACCCCGGTTCCTCGTTTCCTCCGCTAGAACTCTTGAGGTTTCTTCACAAATAATTTGCATTATGCAACCGGTTGCCCATCAATAAGGTAGCCGCATTCCGACTTCGAGGATGACGTCTAAACATTTTAGTGTGCATTTATCAAATGGATTTTGCCATCCATTCCTATCAGTACGCAATGGGCCTTCTCTCCCGAAAGACGGGATGGGACGCGAGATTTTCTTTGTGCGTTTATTCATGGGACCTTGGTCTCAACCAAAGGACTTTTGATGGATGAGTCAGTACTGTTAACTCTAGGTGGAAAATCCCCTCGAACGGGTTTCTTTTTTGGTGGTTTAAACCTCGTGCTGTCCCAATCTCGAGCTCAACGCTGTTTACCACTGGGCTATCCCGTCCCCCCGACAGCATGAATGAAATTGAAATGATGGAAGCACCTTTGAGTTACGGCAGTCTTTAATTTTCCCTTAGACGACGACGACGACGATATCGATGTAATGAGACCCTAGGACTGATGGCATGCTTTTCATTTTGTCTTCAGGCCCTTGGAACCAGCCATGGCAGTGCAGAGCAACAACGGACAACACTACACAACAGCAACAGCACAACAGTGCACAATAGCAACAGAACAGTGCACAGCAGCAACAGAACGACAGTGCACAGCAGCAACAGGACATCAACAGTGCACAGCAGCAACAGGACATCGACAGTACACAGCAGCAACAGGACAACGACAGTACACAGCAGCAACAGGACATCAACAGTGCACAGCAGCAACAGGACAACGACAGTACACAGCAGCAACAGGACATCGACAGTGCACAGCAGCAACAGGACATCGACAGTGCACAGCAGCAACAGGACATCGACAGTGCACAGCAGCAACAGGACATCGACAGTACACAGCAGCAACAGGACAACGACAGTACACAGCAGCAACAGGACATCGACAGTGCACAGCAGCAACAGGACATCGACAGTGCACAGCAGCAACAGGACATCGACAGTACACAGCAGCAACAGGACAACGACAGTGCACAGCAGCAACAGGACAACGACAGTGCACAGCAGCAACAGGACATCGACAGTGCACAGCAGCAACAGGACGACGACAGTGCACAGCAGCAACAGGACGACGCAGCAACAGGACGACGACAGTGCACAGCAGCAACAGAACAGTGCACAGCAGCAACAGGACGACGACAGTGCACAGCAGCAACAGGACGACGACAGTGCACAGCAGCAACAGGACATCGACAGTGCACAGCAGCAACAGGACGACGACAGTGCACAGCAGCAACAGGACGACGCAGCAACAGGACGACGACAGTGCACAGCAGCAACAGAACAGTGCACAGCAGCAACAGGACGACGACAGTGCACAGCAGCAACAGGACGACGCAGCAACAGGACGACGACAGTGCACAGCAGCAACAGAACAGTGCACAGCAGCAACAGAACAGTGCACAGCAGCAACAGGACGACGACAGTGCACAGCAGCAACAGGACGACGCAGCAACAGGACGACGACAGTGCACAGCAGCAACAACAGGACGACGACAGTGCACAGCAGCAACAGAACAGTGCACAGCAGCAACAGGACGACGACAGTGCACAGCAGCAACAGGACAACAACAGTGCACAACAGCAACAGAACGACGACAGTGCACAGCAGCAACAAAACAGTGCACAGCAGCAACAAAACAGTGCACAGCATTAACAGGACGACAGTGCACAGAGCAACAGGACAACATACAAAAGGACAATGTGAAGGAAGCATTGTGAAGGAAGTGGCAAGACATTTTTAACAAAGCAGCAAAGGCACATTTTGAAGGAAGTAGCAAGAAGACATTTTGAAGGAAGTAGCAAGAAGACATTTTGAAGAAAGCAGTAAGAAGACATTTTGAGGGGAAAAAAAGACATTTTGAAGAAAGCAGCAAGAAAACATTTTGAAGAAAGTAGCAAGAAGACATTTTGAAGGAAGCAGCGAGAAGATATTTTGTAGGAAGTAGTAAGAAGACATTTTGAAGGAAGCAGCAAGAAATTACGAAGAAAGCGGCGACAAGAGAACATTTTGTAAAAAGCAGGAACAGAACATTACACAACAGCAACAGGACACACAAGAGCCGCAAAAAGACTTCGTACAACTGATGGACCTCACGATGAGCTTGCACACAACTTTGTGCAACAACGACCATGACCATAGGCACCAGATTCAAGGGACTTCTTCAAGGGTTATAACACTAGAACTATCTATATAGAGCTGAAACAATAGAATCTGATCATAGACTTGAATCAACTCTATAAGCTCTTAAGCGCCTTAAGCAGAAGATTGCGAACAAACTTATGCAGTAGATCACTAGGACTATGGAGAGGAATATAAACAAAAGCATTATGAAGTGGAACGCTAGCACCTCGGTTTGTAGTTATTGTCTGCATTTCATTATGAAATAACGTAGAAAACTTGCCCCAAAACGGTTATAAAACGAGATTTTGTGTGCAAAAAAAATGTACACTGTGCAAAAATAAACACATCAAAGAAGCAAGAAGGGAGGGTAGGATATTTTTTTATTTTCTAGGCCTAGAAAAGAGCTAAAGCACCTCAAAACAAAACCCAACAAAAAGACTTTTTAAAATTGGTAAAGAAAGAAAAAGTATAAGAAATGACCGAAATAGCACAAAATTGACCATTGAAAAGCAACAAAAAGAAAAAAAGACGAAAGACGGTGCTTCATGATCAGCTTCCAAACAAGTCCTCCCCCATCTCCTCTTCTAAGAAATAGAAACACTGTATTTGTAGAGACCCAGTGTAGCATTTTTGTGCATAAACTATAGTGGTATGCAGTGTACTTTTTCCTTAGGACTGGCTTGATTTTTTTCAGATGAGCTCATTTCACTTTCATTCAAATGAAATGGTACAAATGAGATGTTTGGGCATTTTTCAACATGGCAAGAAATGGAGGGGGTGAGAGTAAGGAAAACAGATGCCTGACGTTGCAAGTGGTCTGAAATTAACCTTTTTCATGCATGTTTTTGTTGTAGTTTTTGTGGTTTTGAATGGGGGGGGGGGGGGGTGGGGGTAGGTAAAATTGTGCAGTGTAAAATTTACGCTGGTACAGGCACATTCATTTGTTCTAGTTGTCCCCCTTAAAAATTGTTGTGCTGGATAAATTTTTCCTTCCATAATCAGTTTATTTGTCCACACCTTTGATGCAAACAAGTCAGTAAAAAGTGATCGAGTTAGAGAGTTTGTATTGTCTTTAGTTGTTGGTGGTATATCCATTTTTTTAAATCTGTCAATGTCCAGTAACTCCTTTGCTTTGAAGAATGTATAAAACACATTGACAATTTGCACTATGTTACAAACGCAAAGAATAAGATATAATGAACGACATATACCGATTTCATGTGATAATAATTATGACCTGCAATGCAAGGAGAAAAATTACACCAATCTTAGATTGATTTTTGATGCTCAGACTGTTGACAAATCTGTAATGGTTTCCAATGTTAATACCTATGCAAATAGGCTAGACAGACGAACTTTCTAATTCCAAAAGTCAGTACAAAACGAAATCAAGAGAGATGTATAGTTTTCAGTGAGGTGGTTAGTAGGGGGGACACACGTAGGTGCGTGTTGAGGACCTCTGAAGGAGTTGAGGGAAGGTGCAGGTATTTTAAGTGTAAATGTTTCTAGGAAGCGGTGTTTAGGAAGAACAGCATGGGCAGGGGACTGACAGGTATTTTAAGGTGGATAGTTAGGAAGATGTGTTAAGAGGTAGTATTGAGGGTGGGGGTTGCAGGTGGGTGTTGCAGGTATTAAGGTAGATGTTTAAGAGGAAGTGTTAGGAGTCATTAAGGTATTGTGGCGTAGGTGATAAAAAAGGGATGTCTGGGAGAGTAGGTTACTATTTGGGGGTAGGGGGGAGTTTGCAGAAAGTTGTAGGGTAGGTCTGAGGAAGGGATGATTAGGACTATAGGGTAGTATTTGAATGGGTTGTTACAGGTATTGTGGGTAGATTTTGGAGAGAATGGGGTGTTTAAGAAGAGGGTGTAGCATGGAGGTTTAGAGGCATATGTGTCGAGGAGAGTGTTTGGGAGAGGGGAAAGTGGGGGTTTTCGGGGGTGGTTTACAGTATCTGTAGGATAGTATGAGGTGTTAAGACAAGAGGGCAATTTACAGGTGGGTGTAAGGAACAGATTATCCTGAAAAGGGGATAGAATGCATGTACAGTCAACCGGAATGATAAGAGGGCTGGCTCTTAATGAAAATAGTTGCATTCGCATGTTTTTGTTTGATATATTTTTGAAGAAAATTGGGGTGCAGTCTATTCTTGAAACGGATCCAAAAGGGTTATGGACTTGAAATCTTACTCTTAGCATAGCGAGATATAAAACAGAAGCCGAACAGTTAAACAAATCTTTACAAGTCTTTTGTAACTGAGTACTCTACCAACGTGTCTTATGTGCCATTGTGTCCACATGCTTTCAAACATACTTACTTACAACATACTTACTTACAACACACAGACAGCACTTAACCCAATACTAAATCTTAACCCTAACCCTTGTACTAAACCAATTTTAACCTTGCATGAAAACATAAAAGCAGGTGGACACAACCGTGTATGAACACAATGGTAGATAACTCATTTCTTCCCGGAAGAGAGTATTGAAAGGCAGGGCTGTTCGGAAGGAGGCTGAAGGAGGTGGGGGTGGGGGTAGTGCAAGTTCTGATGTGTAGGAATGGGAGAAGGGAGTACGATTAAAAGTTTAAATAGAAGGGATAGGGCAGTCGAATTTTTTAGGAGTACACATTAAAAAATAGCGGATGGGAATGGGAGAGAGAGGTGAATGGTTTAAGGTGTGTGGAGTGCGATTAGGAAAGCAAAGCAGTTGGATAGGTTTTCTTGTAATGAGATAATAGGGAGGGGGTATTTTAGGGAAAAGGGGGAGTTGAGGGTTGGATCTGTGGGAGAATGGGGATGGTTAAAGGGGTATGACATGAAGATAATAGGGATGGAGTATTGTAGGAAGAGGAGATGGTGTTGGGGGATATATGGGAGATCGTTATAGGGGTATGACAAGGCAGAGTAGGCAGTATTTTTTTTCTGAGCTAGTAGACATTTTAGATAACAAAGGGTTTACAAAGGGAGGTTACGATGTATGTACGAGTCAGTGGGAAAGAAGGCAAATAGGGAAGGAGAAAGTTTAGGTATAAATGGAGGGAGGAAAAACTCATGAGTGACATATTATACTTTCTAGCTGCAAGGGAGGGTCTACACATTAAAGGAAAAGAGATGTTGAAGAAAACGGGGCAGAAGTGAGTGCTCAGGTCAGAGGTGATGAAGGAAAGAGGTTGACGGTGTGTGGTATAGTAGTAGAAGGAAGAATTTTTAGTGCGCATGATCTTTCCCCTTCAGCCCAAAACTGCTTAATATGGCAAGGGCGATTTGCATCGTAGGTAGTCTATGCACTGGTCTATCATTGGTATGCCTTTATAGATTTGACAGCAGTCAATAGTATGTATTGCTATGTAACCTGCACGAAAAGTTGTATTTGATATTTTTAGTGTAAAATATGTGTGCATATGAATAAACATGTCGGAGGACTAGGAAGTCTTGCGTGAATGATTACTCACTGCTATAGAACTGGGGGAAGCAGGGATAGCTGATTTTTTTCCTGATTTTTTTTCCAATCGGAAAAAATTGTACCCAAGCTCTGCAACCCTGAAATTATGTTTGATGTTGATAGAGCTGGCATTTTGTAGCTAGAAAGTACTCGGCGTTGGTGGTGCTGGAAAGTGTGTTGTAATGATGTACTCTTCTCCTTTTAAAATTTGTATTGGACTTTCAAAAAACAAACAAAATTGTGGTCTTCTTTAAGTTTTATTATGTTGGCTAGAAAATTGGAAATAATTTCTCATTTAAGGATGGAGAAATGTATTTTAGCTATATGTTAATTTTTTTAGTTAATTTTTGTTGGAACTTCTTTTTGTTTCATTAGAAATATTCCTGAAATCATGTTGACAAGATAATGACTGTCATGGAAAAATTAAGTGCTTTGTTGTTGGGTTTTTTTTTTCCATTTTGATAGCTCTTGGATTATTTTGGATTTTTTGTGTGTGTATCGGATCATTTGTTTAGAAATGTAGTCATGCTTGTTGGTAGAATGATCACCTTGTTTTGATAAAACCTGAACTTTTTTTAAACAAGAAAGATTGTAAAAAGAAAAGGAAAAAACAATTTGGCTGAAGAATGTGAAGCCCACCCATCACCACCACTCCCCCATAAAATAGTGCACCATAACTACCTCACCCCCCCCCCATTTTTTAATATTAAAAATGTACTGTGTAAAGGACCCCCTCCCCCCCCCCCCCCCCAAATAAAAGATGGGGCTCCATGAAGCATCCCCCACCACCCCACCCCTAAAAAGTGTTATATGAAACAGAAAGAAGTGGGTGCTCTATGAACGGCATACAAATCAGGCCCATTAAAGAAAGAAAACCTTGACGGGTTTGAGTGTCGAAGCTTTTGTTGGTGGTTGGTTTGGAAAGACTGTGGTATTAAAATGTTTATTGGTAGACTAATCTTAAGGCGAAATAGAAATTTTTGTAAAGAAAAATGTTTATGATTGAAACTTATTTACAAGTATTGTCCTATGTGATAAAATTCAGGCATGTCCATCTAAATGTATGGAGAAAAGACTGCATGTTCCTTTAGAGGATCGACCACCAAAAAAAGA
This sequence comes from Rapana venosa, assembly GCA_028751875.1. NCBI lineage: Eukaryota > Metazoa > Mollusca > Gastropoda > Neogastropoda > Muricidae > Rapana > Rapana venosa. The sequence goes on along the minus strand of CM054144.1, from coordinate 22,305,839 downwards.
TGAATTTCCTGTAGTCAGTATTGTTTTGATTGTTCATGTATTTTATAAAATCCATGTACATTATTGATAAATTTATTCCTTTCAAAATGTAACAATCTAGTGGTGAGCACACACCACTGACACTTGACTACCCAACTGACTGACCTTCCAGAGAAAGTACAAGTTTTGCACAACTTCCTCTTCTTTAAAACTTAAGCTGATGTTTTGAATTAAAGAGCTGATGTTTTATATATTAAGAGCTGATGTTTTATATATTAAGAGCTGATTTTTTTTTAATAAGAACTGGGGTGTGGGTTGTTTTTTTTTATTAAGAGCTGTTTTGTATTAAGAGCTGTTTTGTATTAAGAGCTTATGTTTTTATATTAAGAGCTGGGGTTTTTTTTAATTAAGAGCTAATGTTTTGTATTAAGAGCTGATGTGTTGTATTTACTGAGGTATCTGTGGTTTCTGGCTGTTAAGACAACATGGCTAGAATTAATCGTGTTTGCTTCTTTCGTGTTTAAAAGCATGTAGGAAGGAACACGTCAGTGCGGTCTGAGATATTCAAATGGTATGAGAATTCAGAATTGAGGAAAAGTCAGTTGGTTGGTCATTGTGTCACTGCTGGTCAGAGCATTGGGAAAAGCCTACCTCCCCCTTCAGCCAAAAAAGAGAGGCTGGAGTTAGGGTTGGGTAGCCGGCTCGCAGCTGATAGAAAATGGAAATTCAGAATGACTTTAAAAGGCATTGTCAAATATTAATGAAAAAGGGATGCAAATAAACCCTAAAATCAACTGTGTCCAAGGACTTTGTTCTGAGTTCCATGTATGAATGAATGTGTTTACAAGTACAGATTTCGGATGCATATGCACCTTTTATGTCTCTCTGTCTGTCCTCTCTCTCTCTCTCTCCTCTCTCTCTCTCTCTCTCTCATCTCTCTCTCTCTCTCCTCTCCTCTCTCTCTCTCTCCTCTCACTCTCTCTCTCTCTCTCTCTCTCTCTCCCTCGCTCTCTCTCTCCCTCTCACACACTCTCTCTCATCCCTCTCACACACACACACACACACACACACACACACTCAAATTTACCTAATCAGCCCATCAAATACATGCAAACAAATCTGGCAGATTCAGATGTATTCAAGTGCCTGTCATGTCTTACGACAGTTTTAAATCCAGCCTCAATACATACCTGTTTCATTTCAAATCTGTCCCTGCCTTTAACAGCCAAAATTCCATCACCCTGCTGAAGTGTATAACCTGTGTGTGTGTGTGTGTGTGTGTACATTTGAATTTGTTAAAATATTGTTAATCATTGTTAGTTGCATGAGTAGGAGTGTGTTGAATGCAAGCGCTCTGATTTGTTTTTGCAAGATATAGCGCTATGTAAATTCAATTTATTATTATTATTATGAATAAACATGTGTGTACAATATGTGTAGTCTTTGGTACATTCAAGCACTCGTTACAAGAGGTAAATCTAAATTGCCCAAAGCATGGATTTAAACCCGAGTGATGCAAAATCATTTAAAAATCTATCATCATATTTCTGGAAATTAGGTCTGCGCAAATGTTGACGGGATAACCCATGAGGTATTTTTATAAACTAAATCGGCAGAATTAGTCTACGGAAAGTTGTAGGATAGTTTTGAAAGCAGCTTGGTATAAGACTTCATACTACAAGCGTATTTTTTGCTTTTTCTCATCAAACCTAGCTATCCATCCATGTTTAAAAATCAGAAAATATTGCTAAAATATAGTATTTTCTTTTTAAACAAAAATAAACAAAAAAACAAATGTAAAATGATCCAAAAAGAACAAGTGCATGCGTGTGTGAGTGTGTACGTGTGTGTGTGTGTGTGTGTGTGTGCGTGTGCGTGTGTGTGTGTGTGTGTACGTGTGTACTTATAGATAGATGGATAGATAGATAGATAGATAGATAGATAGATAGATAGATAGATAGATAGATGAGTGTGTGTGTGTGTGTGTGTGTGCGCGCACGCGCAGCGTCTGTCGACTGAGTATGCACAGTTAATTAGTAATCTGAGAAACTTTGTTGCACAGTGTGGGTTGTTTATTAGTTATTTGAGATGTTTGGGCTCACCACCAGTGTACATCTCTCTCTCTCTCTCTCTCCTCTCTCTCTCTCTCTCCTCTCTCTCTCTCTCTCTCTCTCTCTCTCTCTCTCTCTCTCTCTTCTGTGCATGTGTATGTAGACAGGGGAGGGGGTTCCCGCTGAAAGATTCGCTGACAAAGCATCCATGAAGCATACGTTATAAGAATTAGTGATGCACATACCATCCATCCACACCCATACTTTTTCATATCTCTTTTGACAATTGTTTAATTTCGCGCGCGCGCGCTTGTGTGTGTGTGTGTGTGTGTGTGTGTGTGTGTGTGGTGTGTGTGTGTGCATGAACTATTACCATTCTACTTGACGTTTCTTCATAGGACCATATAATGATGCATTCTTTGTATATGGTTTATAAGAATAAGGCTGCTGGTTGGTTTTGAGGACTTTCTGTTTAACGTGAGTGAGCGTTTGTCTGTCTGTCTAACTCTGTGTGTGTGTGTGTGTGTGTGTGTGTGTGTGTGTGTGTGTGTGTTGTGTGTGTGTTTGTGTCCTTTGTTGAAATTAGTGTATATGTATAGAGACAGACAGACAAGACAGACAGAAAGATACATACTTACCTACGTACCTTTTTATTATCTAAAGTATAAACGTGAAAGAATGGCTGAAACAGTATGTGAAGTGATTTGTTTGTCCTGACGTTTTATGATTTTCTTTTTTTAATTTCTAAAACATGTTTATTTAAATGTGTGTGTGGACATGAGCGCGCACGCGCTCAGGTGTGCATGAGTATGTGTGTGCGTGTATATGTATATGTGGTAATTTGTATTTTCAAAGTATTTCCTTATCGATTCTTTCCTCTATTTTTACTGGTTTAATTTAATGGTAAATGATGCAATAATATAGTGTCTTAGTATAATCATTACCAAATTTGTTCTTAGATAGATGGCTTGATGAAAAAAAGCAAATGCATTGCTTATTCAATGTACCATCTGGAAATAAAATTTTGACTTGACTTGACATACACACATGCATACAGACAGACAGACAGACAGACAGACAGACAGGTAGGTAGGTAGGTAGATAGATAGATAGATAGATAGATAGATAGATAGATAGATAGATAGATAGATAGATAGATAGATAGATAGGAAGGTAGGTAGGTAGATAGATAGATAGATAGATAGATAGATAGACAGACAGACAGACAGACAGACAGACAGATAGAACTCGAACTCGAAGTCGAACTCGAATATTTTAATGAGGGTAATTGGATAAGCCAGAGGCTTCTTTACACCAGGCCCTCATGGGGGGAAAAGTGAAACAAACATGAATAAACCAATTGATCAACAAACAAGATAATGTCAAAAAGCAAAGAAATGAATCATTCAAATTGCCATTCAATTATTGACTGAAGTCAATAGATAGATAGATAGATAGATAGATAGATAGACAGACAGACAGACAGATAGATAGATAGATAGATAGATAGATAGATAGATAGATAGATAGATAGATAGATAGATAGATAGATAGATAGATAGATAGATAGTGCCAGCGAACCAGTGTTTAAGATGAAAACTACAGCTGATGTAACATCTCTCAAAACATATTCCACAAACACTGTAATAAAGGGCACGTCTGTCCGTGTTGCTTCATATCATTTTCGTCAGCAATATTTGATTCCATCTTTTTACGAATGTGTTTTTCGCCATTTGGTAAAATATCAAGTATTACTCATTTGTTATTTCTCTATGTGAGGCTCAATCTGTTACATATAGCGTACTCGTTTTCTCGTCAACAAAAACACCCTGTGTTGCTGTTGATGAAAACTCTTTTCATTATTTTGAAATCTGTTGACGGCTGCATTACCAGCATGACATTAGATCAAGATTTGCAGTACGTTTGAGCCTGAATATATATAATATGTTCCCTTTAACATTCCATGAATTTAAGTTGCACATATCAGCGCTAAAAGCCTGTAACTCGTCACAAACTTGTATGGCCGTCTACGCAGTAAAAAAGTATTACATTCTTACCTCATTTTTATACGTCGTCATCATCGTCATAACAACAGCAGCTCTCTCTCTCTCTCTCTCTCTCTCTCCCCTGCAAGCTGTTGTTTTGGATGAGTTGGCATCGTGTTTCCCCTGAGAAGAAGAAATGACCGTGTTCAAACAGCACATGTATGACCTCATAACTCTACAGCAAAACGTTAGGTCAGGGCCCCTGACACACTGCTGACACACTCTTTGCTACCTTTCATACGTTCATGGATGACTTGGCAGTGGGGCCATGGTTGATGTGGATATTTCTTTTCATTACTTAGAATTTATAACACTACAGTTTGAGACGTAATAAATCTGACATTAAAGATAGAAGTGAGAACCTGTTGTACATGCATGTCTCGCAAAAACCAACAGGTGTGCAAGCCAGCGCAGATGGTGCACGCGCACGCATACACACACACGCACACACACAACACACACATACACACGCTCTCACGCACACACATACACACACACACACACACACACACAACACACACACATACACACGCTCGCACACACACACACACACACACACACACGCACGCACACACACACACACACACAAACACACACATATGCTGCCAAATCATGCCTCAATGGCGTATGAATAAAAAGCAATTTGGACAACACCTGTATCGCCCATGGTAGGATAAGCTCTCACATTTCACGCCACCTTTCCCAGCGCTTTATCTGCCGCTGGCCGAACGAAATGCCTGTCGGAGATCACGCACCTCCACATACCGCTGCCCACCGCGCTTGTCTACCACGTCCAGTCTGTGTTGATGTATCCGTTTTATTGTAGTCTGACTGCTTGACCACTCAAAGGTGGGTACAGTGCATGTTTGTTGAGTTTTAAGGTAATGAGAATTTTTTTTTTTGGTACTTCTCGTTTACAATTTCTACTTCGTTTGTTGCACAAACTGTAAGTTTGACTGCTCATTTACAGTGATTTGGTGTTTTTTTAAATAAATAAAATAGATGAAGTGTAAATTGGTTATTATATCTCTATCTTTTCAAGACAATTTTGTATTGTTTTGTATTGTTTTGGTTTGAGGCTATTTGTTGTGGGGTGGAGGGGGGGATATACAAGCTCATCTTTTAGTTGAGAAAGATTGTTTTTTTCTTTTCTGAGTTCGTTTTTCCCTGCATGTTTGTAATGTTCGTTAAGAAGCACAAAAGAAACGACGTGTTCTGTTCTTGTTTTTCCTTCTCTCTCTCTCTCTCTCTCTCTCTCTCTCTCTCTCTCTCTCCTCTCTCTCTCTCTCTCTCTCTCTCTCTCTCTCTCTCTCTCTCTCTCTCTCTCTCCTCTCTCTCTCTCTCTCTCTGTCTCATCTCTCTTTCCTCTCTCGCTCTCCTCTCTCTCTCTCTCTCTCTCTCTCTCTCTCTCTCTCTCTCTCTCTCTCTCTCTCTCCTCTCTCTCTCTCTCTCTCTCTCCTCTCTCTCTCTCTCTTCATTGTTAATGGTCTCTCTTGTTTTGGAATATACTGTCTTCTTTATCAAGAGATTCCAAAAGTTAAACAGCAAACCTCTCTCTTCAAACCAGCAGAAACCCCAAATAAAACAAAAAACCCACCAAAGTAACCCCATTTCCATTGTGAAGCTTCCACCACCGTAGACTTTCACCTGTCTAGGACAACATAATATAGTTCATATTATTGCTAATCTACAACAACAGGAACTTTTCCTCAGAGTCTGTATCCCATCTAATAGCTGAACAACAACAACAACAACAATACTTTTTCCATGAATATATCTTTCCTGTAATTTGCTAATTTGCGATAGTAAGACTTTGTCTTTCCAAATCTCATTTTCCATATGATTATTACTTTATAACACAATACTTTTTTCCAAAATCTATCTTCCATAAAACAGCTATACGAGAGACGTCTGTACAAAATTTACCTTCCAAATAACTTCTAATCTACAACAAATACGGCGTTCACAATCTAAACAAGAAATTTTCCCTGAAAGTTATAATTTAATGTCTGAAACGTTTCCATACCTCTACAATGTCAGTATAACTGCCTCGCCTTTATAATAACATCCTAAATTCACATAAACCCAAATAAATTTTTCACCAAAGACCCTTACGCTACAACTATTAATGTCTTGTTTACTACTTTAAGTCTCGGCAGATTTCTCAGCGTGAAATTTCGGCTGCTATCTTTGGGGAGAAGGCGTCTCCACAAGAGCAGCGCCACTTGCAAGGAGCTATATCACCTACTAGAAACTATCGTCTGCCATCTACACCCCCCCCCCCCCTCCCCCCACAAGATGAGCAGAAGGCCGAAGTTGCTCATCTCAGTCTACACCGGGGACCGCAAATACGCGGGCACCAACGCCAACGCCTTCCTGATTCTCCACGATGAAAAAGGCAACAGCTCCGACACCATACGCCTCAACAAGGTCTTCCGCGACAACTTCGAACGCGGCTGCAAGGACACGTTCAACGTCTGGGAGAGCCAGGTGAGCAGCCTTGAAGAGTACTGGCGGGTGGACAAAGTGGAGTTCTGGAAAGACGACTCCGGGTTTTGGAGCGACTGGTACGTGGACAAGATCGCCGTGGAGAACGTGAGGACCAACACCACGTGCGTGTTCCCCGTGTTCCGCTGGGTCAGGCCGTCCCTCCACTACTTCATCAAGCACCTGGACACCTCCCTGCCTCAGGATGACGAGTACCAGGAGCAGAGGGAGAACGATCTGCAGGAGAAGAGGGCGAACTACAGGTACTACCAGAGGCAGGCTGGCCTACCTGTGCAGGTGAGACTGAAGGTGTCTTGTATGTCTGTCTGTCTGTCTGTCTGTCTGTCTGACTGTCAGTGCCTGGGCTTTATCACAGTTCTTGATTAAACCATTGACGCTGGGGGCAACAGCAAAGTGAGAGGCTGTATGACCAGTGGCTTTCCCACTCATGGAATTCCACTTTACAGCTTAGTCTTTATTGATCGACTATGACTCTCTGACTAGGAGGCTTGACTCGCACAGTCCTTAATGTGCTGCAGCCCTGGGGGCTGGTTGGCCTTTGGAGAACATCTCCAACGCTGACTGTCCTTATGCCCACTTGGCCGAGAGAGTGGGGATGTACTGTGGGCAAGGTATCTCCACTATAATCAAATTTCTGCCCAGTTTCCGAAACAGCAGCTGCCTCCTCTGCTGTTTTGGAGGTCATCGTCGAACACGACGGACTAACATACATAAATACTGTCTGTCTGACTCTTGTCTCAATGTCTGTGTCTATCTGTCTCTGTCTGTGCCTCTCTGTCTCTCTGTCTGTCTCTGTCTTCTTCCTCTCTCTCTCTCTGTCTCTGTCTCTCTCTCTCTCTCTCTCTCTCTCTCTCTCTCTCTCTCTCTCTCTCTCTCTCTCTCTCTCTCTCTCTGTGTTTTATGTATGTATATTTGCGTGCAGTGTATGGGTGCTATGTGGATATCAATGATATAATTACTATAGATGGTTTTAGGAGGAACTGTTTTTACGATGGTTGTCATTGGAAATGTAATATCAATCCCTGAAGCTTCATGAAGACGGTCTGATAACATTCTGTGAAGGTAATGACAACATATCACGTCTTTCTAACAACTTGACGTTTCTGTTACAGATTTTCTTTAGCTTTTCCACTAGAGCTCCCAGGTTCATCAATGGTGAGATTTCGCGTATGCGACCGTTTTTGCCTGCAATCTAGTTACCCTCATTTCGACTCCAGGATGATGTTTAAACACAAAACCTGCGTGCATGCGGGTTTGTTTGTTTGTTTTTAATGATATCATCCGTTCCTACTGGCACAAAATAATTGCCTACACTTATGAAAGGTGAAAACGGGTTAGTAACGTGTGCAAAAGATGTTCTGTGTCACAGAACCTTGCTTTAAATAATCTCTTCCGAATGACTTAGCGGGAGTAAAGTCGGTACTAATGTTAATTCGGTCGGTGTGAGGGAGTGGGGGGGGGGGTGAACTTCGAACGGGTGCTTTCGGTGGTGGCACGATACACGAGTGGCATGGTAACCACTAAACTGACTCTCTCTCTCTCTCCTCCCCCCTCTCTCTCTCTCTCTCTCTCTCTCCTCTCTACTCTACTCTCTCTCTCTTCGATCTCCTCATATCTTTCCCCCTTAACTCCTGTCTCTCCTTCTTCGGATGAGACTAACGGGCCCGTGTGCGAACGCACCGGACTCTGCGCCAAGTAAAACTGTCGTTCGTAAGAGGCCATTGTGGCGGAACAGATGACAAATTTACAAAACCACATACACACGAGGACTGAATGTAAAAAAAGCACATAAGTGCGTATTCCATTATCTCGATATAACAGAATTTTAAAAATTTTAATAAAAAAATTTCTCCCTCTCTCTCTCTCTCTCTCTTCTCTCTCTCTCTCTCTCTCTCTCTCTCTCTCTCTCTCTCTCTCTCTCTCTCTCTCTCTCTTCTCCTCTCTCTCTCTCTCTCCTCTCTCTCTCCTCTCTTCTCTCCTCTCTCTCTCTCTCTCTCTCTCTCTCTTCTGTAAAGAAATGTAATAACAGCTTGCATTTTTGCAGAGTCTATTGGTGCCTAGAGAAGAGGATTTCAGTACTGAATACAAAGTGAGTAGTTCTGTTACTGTTGTTATTGTTGTTACTCTGTGAGTGTGTGTGTGTGTGTGTAAGTGTGTGTGTGCGAGTGTGTGTGTGTGTGTGTGTGTGTTGTGTGTGCAAGTGTGTGTGTGTGTGTGTGTGTGTGCGTGCGTGCGTACATGTGTATGTATGTAAATGTGTACCTGTGTATGTTCATGCGTGTAGGTGTGTGCGTGTGTGCATGCATGCGTGTACGCGCGCGTTGTGTTGTGTGTCCGTGGTTGTGTGTATGAGTATTTGCGTGTGCGCATGCGTGCGTTCGTGCTACGTGTGTGTGTATGTGTGGCAGTGTGTTTGTGTGTGTCTGTGTCTGTGTGTGTCGGCGTACAATATCACATTGCATAAAAACCTTCACCAAAGTCTGTTTTCTTCCTGTGTTTTCTGTACACTCAGTGGAGTCAGCTGAAGAGAGCAGTGCAAACACTGGCCATCAACAAACTGAAGAAACTGAGGCCGACCTCCTGGAAAACCATGGACGACATCCTCCACCTCTACTCCGGGAACACCTTCCCCACCCCACGGGTACTGTTCCCCACCCGGGGTGGGAGTTAAAAAAAAAAAAGATGGGTTAAGGTTTAAATTTTTAGGGGGTCTGGTTGGTTGTTTGGATAAGTGGTTGAATTGTTGTTTGTTTACGTTTTTCATTGACAGAAGGGATGGTGATCGGAGGACTTGGTGTCCTGTTTTTTTGTTTATTTTTGTTTGTTTGCTAGCTTGTTTGTTTGCTTATTTGTCTGCAGGTTTGTTTTATCGTAGTTATTCATCATACAACTCGACACTGGGGTATAATCATAATACATAGCTTAATCATTGCATTGTACTTTCTGCATGTCTTCTTTCCTTTCTGTAAAACACCTTCAAATATCAAAATCAAAACAAAAGAAAACAAACAACCGGGTTAGTATTAAGAAAGCAAAAAGGTATCCCAAGTAAAATTGTAATATCTCAATAGCGGTCAGTTGGGTTTTAGCAATACTGAATCAAACATTTTCATTCTGCTCTCTTCTTCTTCTTCCTCTTCTTGTTCTTCTTCTTCTTCTTCTTCTTCTTCTTCTTCTTCTTCTTCTACTACTACTACTACTACTTCTACTACTACTTTTTTCTTCATCATCATCATCATCATCATCATCCATGCTAGTATCCTCATAATCATCAGTATCATCATTGTTGTCATCGTCATGGTTTTGCTGTCTTCCTTACTATTACTACCTTAATTTTTGTTACCTTCTTTATTATTTTCTTTCTAGTCATCGTGTCCAAGTTATCGTCATTAATGTTTGCATCATTATCATCACAACTCTGGTCTCAACTTGTTCGCTTTCATCATTAATCATCATTGTCATTTATACCACCATCACCATCATCACTATCATTATCATCATCACCATCATCATCATCATCATCATCATCATCATCATCACATCATCATTATCATCATCTTCTTCTTCTTCTTTTTCTTCTTCTTCTTCCCTTTCCTCTGTCGTGTCTATCCATCACTTCTTTCTTTCAGGGAGTGGAGAGATGGAAGTGTGACGTGAATTTCGGTCTTCAGCGAATCAGCGGCCTGAACAACAGCGTGATCAAGCTGTGCACCAAGATTCCGGACAAGTAAGTCTTCTGGGTGTGGCTGGATTCGTGGTGATTATAAGTGAGGTGGTGATTAACCACGATTTATGTCAGATATGGTGTAGAGGAGGGGGCGGGGAGGGAGGTGGGTAGGTAGTGATGGGCATCATCATCTACCCACATATCCCCCACACCAAAGCTGACACTAATGGTAGGTAGGTAAAAGGGGGCGTGAACTTGTACATTTTCAGGCTTGTTTGCTTGATGTGTGTGTGTGTGCGTGCATGTGTGTGTGTGTGTGCGTGCGTGCATGTTTGTGTGCGTGCGTGTGTGTGTGTGCGTGCGTTCGTGCGCGCGCGCTAAATAGTTCGGCTCTTCTTTCCACAAATAAAAAAACAAACGCTTTGATCTTAAATGCCTAGAATACAAAAACCCACCTTGTCCCGGATTCTCTGTTGTACAGGTTCCCAGTGACTGAAGGCATGATGGAGCTTCTGCTGGAGGAACTGACTCTCCAGCAGGCCCTGGACCAGAAGCGGCTCTTCCTCTGCGACCTGCACATCCTGGAGGGAGTGCCCTCAAGGCCCAACTATGTGGTCAGCGGTACTACTGGTCGCTAAAACAGGATGGGCTTCCTTTGTTGGGGTTTTTTTTCCCCGAAATAGACAAGGACAGATGATTTTTTTTTATCCGTGATTCTCAGCATACTCTTATCTATCAGTTTCTCTTCTTCCTTAAGCTGACATACTGAAAAGTAAATAGCAACAAAATCATGGTAAAATATAGTTCACGTTTAATCATTATGGTTTTAAAAAAATAATAATAAACCACTACGAATATCACAATGGCAACTTGTAGCAAATGCATAAGCCAAAATAATACTTAGGAAAATACATAAGCCAGAAAACAATCTTAGCAGTTGTAGTGAATGTTCATAAATGCGATGCTGTAATGATGTGTTGTAACTACTGATTAAAACAGAACAGAGCATAAGGTAGGTCATGTATTCTTCTTCATCGAACGCTCAGACAGCACCTCCTGAGGCCCTGACAAATGCTGCGGCGCGCTGAAGGCCCTCCAGGGGTCCGAAAAGTTTGTCCCTCATCGGCAGGTCAGTAGGCCAGATGCTGGCCCTCAGGTTTTGGGGTGTTGGAAAGGTCTGGAGGAAGTCTTCCACTGTCATGGGAGAAGTGCCACAGGGGCACGCCTCAGAATCACCCCTAAGGCACTTGGTAAACATGAATAAAGCTGGCAGAACAGCATATCATAAGCCGTAGTTTATGTAAAACCGTAGTCTATGTATAAAAGAGAGATGTAATCCTATGGCAAGGCGAAGTTCATGAATGAAACAGGGGCCTATTTTTTTTAATTATTATTTTATATCGAGGATAATGGAATAAGCACTTATGTGCTTTTTTACATCCAATCCCCGTATGTATGCGGTTTTGTAAATTTGTCATCTGTTCCCACCGGCACACAATGGCCTACTCTTACGAACAGCGGAACAGGATTTAACGTGTGCGCAAGATGTTCTGCGTGCGTTCGCGCACGGGGCCTCGGTTTATAGTCTCATGCGAAGGACTTTGGGGGAAAGTGACGTTAACTCCAGGGGAAAGTATGCCCTTGAAGGGGCCTACAATGGAAAGTGTAGCCCAGACAGACATGTCACCACGGTAGCTGAACTTTTTCAAGAGTATTCATGACTATCGTACAGTGGTGTTAATGCAAAAGGGGAAAACATCATTGTTGCCTCGGTAAGTACAGTGATGGCAATCGTGTAATGCAGATATGTCCCCAGCGGTAAAAGCATCCATTTAACCTTTTCTGTTATGTATCGCATGTAATTGTGTTACAGTTTCCCTTTCAACTTCTCAGATTCCAAAATTAACATGAACACATGCAAATTAGAAATGGGTATAGCAACTTTATGGTGGCATTAGATTGCAAGTGTGTCGAAAGTCTCACAATAGTGACCTGTATACTTTTTAAACATTGGGACACCTCTACCATCATAGCAGCGTGTGGGACAGAACTCTCACTGTCGGA
>CM054144.1:22286025-22288525 GCA_028751875.1 Rapana venosa | reverse complement strand
AGCCGGGATTAAATTATCCCCCCATAATCCCGACCCGAGATTAGTCAGGATTAGTTATCCCCCCTTAATCCCGACCCGAGATTAACCAGGATTAAATTATCCCCCCTTAATCCCGACCCGGGATTAACCAGGATTAAATTATCCCCTCCCCTTAATCCCGACCCGGGATTAGCCGGGATTTACACACAGTAGTTTTCCGTCCCCTCCCAGATACAAAAAATATAGTACAAGTTATAGTACGTTGTCATATAAAGCCACCTGCCGAGTTTCGTTCTTGTAAACATTCAAACACCGTCGGAATGAATTACGGTTTACACCTACCCGATTTTAGGCCCAAAGTAATGAAAGAATGCGAAATATATGGGAAATTTATGTTCAGAGAATCCGAATGCAAGAGGGCTGTTAGAGACAGGGAGTAATGATGATGATGATGGTGTTACAATGGCCGAGGTTTGGATGCCGATGGTAATGGTTGTAATAGTGAGTGATGGGATGTAAGAGGTGATAGGTTACAGGTTTGTGAGGGGGGGGGGGAGAGGAGGGAGGAGAGGAAAGTGTGTGTGAGCGTGCGTACGCGCACGCGCGTATATGTGTGTCTGTCTGTCTGTTCGTCTGTCTGTGCCCTTACCCTCCCTCCCGATCCTCACTTCATTCAACCTATATTATTTTTGTTCTCTTCCTTTGGCTTAAGATCTGGCATTCTGATTGTTCGCTTCCAACGCTAACACTGATGGGGTCTCTGTGCCATCCTGTGGTTACAGAGTGGAGGAATGGAGGCTGGACACACACGGAACTCTGCCAGAAGATCTGAAACGCCGAGGGGTAAGGCACTGAAGAGCACTTCTTTGTGGAGGAATGGTCAACTGTAGAGAAGAAGAAGAAGAAGAAGAAGAGGAAGAAGACGAAGAAGAAGCAGATGACGAAGTAGAAGAAGAGAGAGAGAGAGAAGAGAGAGAGAGAGAGAGAGAGAGAAGAGAGAGAGAGAGAGAGAGAGAGAGAGAGAATCTACCTCATCTCAAAGAGTGTGTATGTGCTGCTGCTGCTCCAACGCTACTCAGCCTGATCCCATCACACGCAGGCTTGTTTTGTCCAGTCCACAGAGCTACTGTTGTTGGGCGTCATGAGGTCATTTAGCAGACGAGATCCTGCCTTGCTGATTAAAGTGGTTGTGCTCATAATTCAACTATTTGTACGCTCTCATTCCGAGAGTACCAAAGTTATGAATCTCTTAGAACCAACGTTGTTCATTTTTTGTGCTTTATTTTGTGGCCTATTTGTTTGGTTGGGATGTATGTTTTTGTTTGGGGGGTTGTTGGTTTGTTTCTGATTGTTTGTGTTATTGTTGTTGTTGTTGTTGTTGTTGTCGTTGTTGGGTTTGTTTGTTGTTGGGGGGTCGTGCTATTTTGTTTCGATTCTGCAAATTCGACATTTTGCAATCACGTGTTATAGTGACTATAGACTTTTTTTCCACAGAGAGCTATTCTAAGCACACAGTGTCTGTGCAGGGACAGAAGGAAGAACGAAATAAAGGAGAGTTCATACATGTAATTGGCATGATTGTAAGCCTTGAGTTTGACTCTCAAGTGGTGAGTGAAGCTTTGTCATAATGCTCAGTGGCCTGGGGGAAATACATCTGTCTGGAAAATGAGTGATCGTTAGTTCGAATCCAATCTGTGACAAGATCCCCCTCCTCCTCCTCCTCTTGCTACTTCATAAGTGATGGTCTGAGTGCTGGTATTTCGGGAGGGGGTGGGGGATTTAATAATAAAGCGATCTTTCCCTGTACATAACGCATTTAGAGCGCATAAAAGAACCAAAGACTGTTCCTGGGAAAATAATAGAAATATCCACTCTCACACAGGCGAACAAATGATAATAACTCTCATATTAATCAGCACTGAATGGCGCATTTTGTTTTTATGTTGCGAGCTTATTTTTTAATGTTTTGTCTTACTCAAAAGATGTTGTGGCATTATTTTCTCTCTCTCTCTCTCTCTCTCTCTCTCTCTCTCTCTCTCTCTCTCGATAGATAGATAGATAGATAGATAGGTAGATAGATAGATAGATAGATAGATTTGCTCTGTGTGTGTGTGTTGTGTGTGTGTGTGTGTTGGTGTGTGTGTGTGGTGTTGGTGTGTGGTGTGTGTGTGTGTGTGTGTGTGTGTGAAACAGTTGCACGACCCCAGCGTTCTTCCCTGTTTCGTCTATCGGGACGATGCCATGTTGTACTATGACGCCATTCACAAATACGTCCTCGCCTACGTCACCCTGTATTACGGTGAGTGCTGGCAGCTAGCGTGAGGTTTAGCGAGCATGGGGTGTGTGTGTGTGTGTGGGGGGGGGGGGGGGGTGTTGGTGGGGGGTTATTTCTTTTTTTAATTTCGAGGATCATGAACTATGCACCCTGATACTTTTCTTTTGCATGTGTGTGTGTGTGAGTGTGTGTGTGTGTGTGTGTATGTGTGTGCGTGCGATATGGAGGGGGGGGGGGGGGGGGGGG
>CM054144.1:22278525-22281025 GCA_028751875.1 Rapana venosa | reverse complement strand
ATACAGAAAATATGGGACCAGAGAAGGTGTGCAGGGACGGAAGGCAAAGATTTTTTTGCGTTTATTTTATATTTTATATTACTTGACAGAGCTGTCAGTTGTGCAGGGAAGGATAGAGGAATATCTGTTTGTCTTTGATGTTATTCTAATTGACAAAGTTATCAGTTTTGCACACTTTTTCTTCAATCTAAGGAAGATAGATTTTGCAGCAATATCATTTCTGCACAAAATGGAGTAAGACCTAAAAGTGCCATTCCATGCTCTGTAGTCAGCAACAGATTTAATTGTACTATCAGCTGGATTTTTTTAATTGGAACCTGAGCAGTAGAGTGTCCACTCTGGAAAAGTTTGCTGTTTAAATGGAATACATAGCTGGCTGATATTATAGATGTAATACTTTTCCGTGATGGGCCAGTGACGTGCCTATTTGGTTCTCCTTGTTAAAAAATCTTTTACTACTAATCTTTTTGTTTGCCATTAATTTGACCTAGAAACAAACGTAACGTTTCCTCGCGACTATGAAAGTTTGTGATTTCTTTATAACTCTGCTGCCTTCTCTGTATGATTTGAGCCGTTCCCACAAAACTACCATTAAGCTGAAATTATAATAATTCATGAAAATAAATGGGAAAAAATAACAATAAGTTATTCTACATATTTTCAGTTTTGCCACTCATGTAAGATGATTGAATGTATTGTCGAATTTATTTATTTATTTATTTATACCACCTTAAGTCACGAGATTTCTCTGCGTGAAATTCAGGCTGCTCCCCCCGGGGAGAGCGCGTCGCCACAAGAGCAGCGCCACCCCTTTTTTTTTGGTCTGCAAGAGTGACTTTTTTCTAAGAATTTTGCCAGGGACAACTCTCTTGTTGCTGTTGGTTCTTTTACGTGCGCTGAATAATTATATGTAACACACGGGACCTCGGTTTATCGTCTCATCCGAAAGACTAGCGCCCAGACCACCACTCATGGACTAATGGATGGGGGAAAAGTTTCGGGCCCAAACGGGATAAAACGGACGCCCCTCTGCAGTGGCTCGATCCCGGGTCGTCAGATCACGAGCGAAGGGTCTGACCACTGGGCTATCCCGCCACCGCCCCACCCATCACGCTTATGGATTTGGAGATGTGTACGCTTTCTCTAAAGCAATCCTTTATCATTTATTCATTCGGTCTCCTACTACTTATGATTGTTGCCATGGAACGTGTTTTGCTTGTATCATAGAAAATTTCATTTCCTTAAAAAAAAAAAAAAAAAGAGTTGCAAACTGTGTTACTGATAGTGCAAAACATTTAAGTAAGAATAGTTTTGATGTAAACTTTGTGAAAAACTTGGTTTTTTATTTTGATGAATCTTTTCTTCATGCTTGAAAAGTAACACGGAATTTATTATATTTAATTTTTCAATGCTTGAACAAACATGCGCGCGCGCGTGCGCGCGCGTGTGTGTGTGTGTGTGCGCATGCGCGCGCGCGTGTGCGCGCGTGTGTGTGTGCGCGTGCGCGCGTGTGTGTGCGTTTGTGTGTGTGTGTGTGAGAGGAGAGAGAGAGAGAGAGAGAGAGAGAGAGAGAGAGAGAGAGAGGAGAGAGAGAGGGGGGAGGGGGGGTCAGGATTTTAAAAGGCTATCACTACAATGGTTTTCTTGCTCTTTTTGATGTCTTTCTGTGAAGGGATAGTTTGCTTATTTTACATTTATTACCTTTGTTTTATTTCGATATAAATTCCTTGTATAACTAGCCGCCATGGCGCAGTGGTTAGCGCCTTGGGTTACGGACTGGAAGGTCGCGGGTTCGATTCCCATAAGAGTCATAGGGATTTTTCGGACTCCGGTCGGCTCCTACCCAGAGTGAGTGTGCTGTGGGCTCAGTGGGAAGACTGGGACCACACAGTCGAGCTTCATCCACTTAACGGATGCGAGTTTGAGAGTGTTGTTCAATTACCTGACCAACACTGCAGGTGTCTGTATCTCTCGGGCCCGGTTGACGCCGGGATATATTATAGTAAGCGTAGAGTACAACCCTGTCAAGAAGTCTCAAAGCATATGCACTTCCACAGCAGCAGCATTACGTCATCCTCATTGTCAGTGATCATCATGCAATAAAAAAATAAAAAAGCCTCTGATTCGGTGGGTCCCGGTTGCTCTGGTCTCATGGTGACCTCAGATTCGGTTTCCCCATACACTTCTGTGCCTGTGGTGAGTTTGTATCAAAGCCTTTGGGGTTGGGGGTTCGCGGGGGACAGTCGTTGGAGGGACGTTGTGGTGGTTGCCACCTCGGGTGGGCAACTCACTCAGTCTGGCTCCGCGACTGAACTAATACTATCGTTCGTAGGGGGCTTAGTAGGTGGTGTCCTGCGTATGTTAGCTCAGAACAGGCACCACTGAACACCACCAAAGTGACCCAGCAGCAGTGCAGGGCCCCTCTGGCTGGTAGCCCCACGGCAGCCTGATAGTGATGGGCTCCCTGTGGACCTCCGACCCTGAGGATGAGACATAACAA
>CM054144.1:22256025-22271025 GCA_028751875.1 Rapana venosa | reverse complement strand
GTTATTTACTTCTCCTTCTTATTGGTCACTAAAAAGCCTAAGTCAAAGAAACATAGAAACATTAAATTTTCTCACTCGAAGTGTTTCCATAGGCCTACCACATTGAGTCTTTGAACAGTTTGCCCCGGGAAATGCGTACAGCTTGCTGGACTTTTTTGGATGTATTCTTCCGAGAGAGAAAAAAGTGATGAAATATGAATAATCGTATGTAGAAAAGAATGTGTAGCAGTTCATAGACCTTCAAGAATTAAACCTTTCTATCTTATCTCTTTCTTAAGTCAACATAGATCTAGATGCTTAAATATAAAACAGACCAATTTCAAAGTAGTAGGTCTATCTCGTTATGTGGGAGGAAAGGAAGAGGCTTGTTTGACTGATTGCTTTTTATGGCCTTAGTTGTGTTTGTCTACCAGCATCGTCCACCCACTCCCTCCAACGCATACAAAATTCTGCAGCTCGACTAGTCATAAGCAAGAAAAAATCTGAACACATCACTCCTCTCTTGCGATCTCTTCATTGGCTCCCTGTCTCACAAAGAGTGAAGTAGAAGCTTTGTACCCTCTGTTTCAAACATCTCCACAAATCTGCATCCTCTTAATACCTCTGCAACTGTCTTTACTTGTACACTCTATCCCGTTCCCTTCGTTCAGCTGCAGATACTCTGTGCTTCCGAACGTTGAGATGCAAGCAAACCACTATCGGCCGTCGCTCTTTCACTATCTGTGGTCCATCCATCTGGAATGACCTCCCTCTGTCTCTTCGCCAAAAGCCTACATTCGATACTTTCAAATCCAGCCTCAAAACGCATTTATTTCCTTCCCAAGATCTTCTCTCTTATTATCTATCCATAACCTTTCAGCCGCCACCCCTATCTCCATCACCATGAATAAGCATGCTATGCGCGCGTGCGTGCGTGCGTGCATGCGCGAGCGCGATTGTGTAATATTGATATCTTTTTATTTTATGCGTGAATGATTGCATAAGTGTAAATGATTTGAATGTAAGGGCTTTGTTTTGCTCCTTTGCAAAATTCAGCGCTATATAAATTCCCGTACATTATTATTATTATTTGTTTGTTTATATATTTGACTGGTTGGTTGGTTGATTGATGGTTCGTTTCGTTGTTGTGTTTTTGTTTGTTATTGGGAAAGTTTGTTTTTAGGGTGGTGTGTTGTTGCCTTTTTTTTTTTTTTTTTTTTTTTTTTTGGGGGGGGGGGGGGGGGGGGGGGGAGGAGGCAGAGGAGAGGCTATTCGTGCAAGTATGCTTGATTTTTTTTTTTACTTTGGGAGGCAGGAGATTGGTGGGCGGGTTTTTGGTTTCGTTTTGTTGGTTGAATTTTTTTAGGAATCTAGACTATCTAGTTTGCTCTTGTGTTTGTTTAATGTATTTGGATTTTGTTTTCGAGTTCATGTTTGGACGTTTTAGATTGTTTTACTTTGGGAGGAGAGGGTATATAATTTGCTTGTTCTGTTTTGGAAAAAATATGGAAGGGGAGACTTTAAACCTCAATGTATTTTGTTTCCTCTCCTCTTGTCAGGCCATATAATTTGATAGACAGTGTAACCTTCGTTATGTTTTTATAACGATGTGAGAACCAAGCGCTTGCGATAGATCCACAACTTACAGGCAAGATCTAGAGTGCATTTTTAATGTGTTTTCTTTATCTTTTTGTTCAGCATGCATTTACTAGCTTCTTTCAGACACGGGTCTTTCAGTACCAAACAAGCGACAAACCTTGGCTAAATCGTTTTAGATTTAATCTCTAAATCTACCCAGTCCTTTCTTCAAACGTAATCTGATCTCTCCGCACAAAGTTCGTGTCGATGTTCGTCGCTCCGCTGTCAGCAGACGATAACAAGCGCAGACACTTCCTGGCTGTTCATTGGTCGATAACCACAAGCAAGGGAATGAGAAAGAGGCTTTTCAGTCGTCTGCTTGACTTTTCAAAGCCACGCAACTGTTTTACAATCAGAGGAAAGTAGCCTGTGCTGAGGATTTTTACCATGGATTAAGTTGCATTCCGTCGAAGCAAGCTGAATTTTCGGTGTCTGCTTGCTGTGGTGTGAATCGTCTGTCAGTGTGCTCAGTGAAGCGGTCTGAGAATGGTGCGGTGTGGTTGGTATCGGCGCAATGGTCTACTTCAAGTGTTCGTCTTTCTATCGTCTGTTTTCATTTCAGGTAAGTGAGAGGTGTGCGGCCCTTTGCTGGTGGCTTTGAATGGGCAAGCTTGGTTGTGGACTCTTTAGTCTGTGAGAGGTTTGATAGGCTATTTTGAGTCGATGTAAAAGAGCGTAAACAGTCTGACTGTTCTGTCTACCATCTGGTTCTATATCATAGTGTTTTGTTGACTTTCATTGTTAAGTTATTAATATGATTGAAGTCGTGTTTGTAATGTCACAGATAAATTGATATTGGTTACGGACCATTTCAAAGTCCGTCTTTTCCTGTCATTCTTAGACTCTGTTTGTGTGTGTTGTTGTTGTTGTTGTCTTCAATTTAACGTCTGTTCACTCTTAGTGATATTAGACAAAGGATGTGGAAAATGTAGTGGAAGTTAAAACAGAGAGGGGAATGTACAGAGAAAAGACTGATTAGGTAACATGTGTGTTGGTATTTTCATGCAATTAAAGGGGTGGGGGGAATCTTAAACATGAGTAAACATTTAAATTCAACAAATTGTTAACATGAAACATCTATAAAATAACTACAACAAATACTCTAATGGGCTGTGCAATAGACATTTAACATTGTTTGTGTGTGTGTGGTGTGTTGTGTGTGTGTATGTGTATGTGTGGTGTGCGTGTGCGTGCGTGCGTGCGTGCGTGTGTGTGTGTGTGGTGGTGTGTGTGTGTGTGTGTGTGTGTGTGGTGTGTGGCTCTCCCTCACACACACGTGAACACAAAGATATATATATTATATATATACATATATATATATATACATAGATGTGTGTGTACATGCATACATTATACATCCATGCATACACATATACCTACATGTATGCGTGCATACATACATGCATGCACATGCATACATAGAGAAGCGCGTGCGCGCGCACACACACACACATGTATGCGTGCATACATACATGGACATGCATACATAGAGAAGCGCGTGCGCGCGCACACACACACACGCGCGCACATGCACGCACGCATACATACATTCACACATACACACATACATACATACAACACATACATACATACATACATAATGTATACATACATACAGATTCTCAGATTCTAAGCAGTGACACTCCTGAAAATCTGCCTTCTCTCTTGACAAATATGGCCTACTGCTTTCAAGATATCCAAAACGGATGGTAGAGAACAAGTTACAGCTAAACACTGATAAAACTAAAGCCATGCTTGTAGGGACCAAACACAAACTCTCTTCCATTACAACAGCTTCAATAGAATTCTGCCATGCATCAGTCCCTCTATCCACTGTTGTAAAGTATCTAGGGGTCGTTATTGACAACACACTCTCTATGCAAAAATACATCACCCAGACCTGCCAGTCGTGCTACTATCAATTACGGCGTATTAGTGCAATTCGAAAGTACCTGTCCAAAGACGCAACATCCAAACTCGTGGCATCTCTCATTCTTTCACTTCTGGACTATTGCAATTCTCTTTTGGCTGGTCTGCCAGCATCATCTATCCACTCCCTTCAACGTATTCAAAACTCTGCAGCTCGACTAGTCCTCAGAAAGAAAAAAATCTGAGCACATTACCCCTCTCTTGCGATCTCTCCACTGACTGCCTGTGCCACAAAGAATAAGCTATAAGATCAGTACTTTCTGTTACAAATGTCTCCACAAGCACCCAGCACCCTCCTACCTCTGTGAATGTCTTCACCTGTACACCCCTTCTCGTTCCCTTCGCTCTGCTGCAGATTCCTTGTGCTTATGAATACCTAGATTCAGCCAGTCCACTGTTGGCCGTCGCTCTTTCTCTGTTTCTGGTCCATCGATTTGGAATGGCCTCCCTATCTCTCTTTGCCAAAGGCCTTCTTGTGACACTTTTAAATTCGGCCTCAAGACATATTTGGTTCAAACCTATGATTTTCCTCTCCTGTTTCATTTCATAGCTATCCCTGCTTTTAATTTCTGTTCTTGATCTGTTCATGTTAAGAATACTATTTCCTTTATTATTACTATTTATTACACACACGAGCGCGCATGCATGCAGGGACGCACGCGCGCGCCAACACACACACCACACACACACACACACACACAAAGTAGATCTTTCTCTCTCTCTTTCTCTTTCCCTCCCTCTCTCCTCTCTCTCCTCCCTCTCCTCTCTCCTCTCTTCTCTCTCTCTCTCTCTCTCTCTCCTCTCCTCTCTCTCTCTCTCTCTCTCTCTCTCTCTCTCTCTCTCTCTCGCTCTCTCTCTCTTTCTCTCACATATTCAGTCCCCTATTTTAGGGTCGTCTGGTATCACTTAAAGTGGAAAGATGTTAAAATTGAAGACTTACTTACTCACTTACTTACTTACTTACACACATACACACACACACACACACAACACACACACACACACACACACACACACACACACACACACACACACACACACACACACACACACACACAGAGGCGTGCAATGATGTAAACTTGTGTGCAGAGAAATTGATATTTTAACTCGTGCGTTTGTGCACGTGTCTGTGTGCGTGCATGTGTGCGCACATGCATGTATGTGTGTGCGTGTGTGTAAATGTAAAATATGTAAAAGGAGCAACCAAGTAGTTCGATACCGAGCTTGAGCAGACAGCACATAAAAGCGAATGCCTATGTCTGGGCATACATGACCCGTTTCTTACAGACCAGTAGTTGTGATCAAGCATAATAAACATTTTCCCTCTCCTTTTACTTCAGATGGGGGTTTTCTCTCTCCTCCTTTTCAATAAAGTTTATTGCATTATTCCTTTCTCTTTTCATGAATTTAACTTGAATATTCTAGAGAACACTTCAGACAGGCATTAATCTATTTACTTATTTTCATATTTCTCTATCTGTCTGTCAGGTAGGTAACTAACTACCCCCCCCCCCCCCTCTCTCTCTCTCTCTCTCTGCTTAAAAAACCCAAAAACGACACGTGAGCCACCCACCCTACTCTAGCCACCGCCGCATTCACCACCACTACCCCAACAAACAAACAAGAAGAGGAAAAGAACAGACGTATCGTATTATTCTGCATAATTTAGCTATAGTCAACTCTTTCAAAAGCTAGGAAATGGAACTGAGCACAAAAGAAAATATATGCAGGGCCACACTAAAGAGTGTCCCTTACCTTTTCGAAACTGATTACCATAATACTCACGTTACGTAACCTAGAGCGCATTGTCTGTGTCTAGCTGCCAAGTCTGTCATGTGGATGTTTACTTTCTCAAGAGAGGTGGATCCCGAATTCAAACAGATTGCGAGCCGATTTTTGCATGATTCGAAATTGTACACTCTGCTTTAATTAAAGAGACAGCACAACTGTAAAAAAAAAAATGGTGAGGAAAAAATTTTCAGTTGAGTTTTCAGCTTGCGGTAGTTCTCACATTCTTCAACTGTCATGGTATGAATTACCTCCGTTCTGCTGTCCATGATATCCAGCTGTTTTCATGATATGTGGCGACGGATTTAGTTTCTTCTTGACATGGAGGCTGGTTTGTGTCGTGGTCTTTGGTGTTGGCTGATTTATAACAGATTATAAGCTGTCTTGCTTGAGACAGGGTGCGTCCATCTGTGCTCACTAGGGGGTGTGGGAAATAGGGAAAGGGGAGAGGGGTACAAGCTCTCATGGAATTTGCATAGAATGCTTGTATTTACTCCATTATTTTTGCTTTTAACTGTTCTGCGGGAAACTGTGAAGATAGGGAGACAAAGAAGAAGAGAGATTTTTAAAAAAAAACCGATGGATATACAATATTACAGCATGGACAGGGAATTTTTTTTTTCTGGAGACCCAGAGTTTGGGAACTTGCTGACATAAATGGGGGATTTGGGTGAAGAGCTCTTCAGCGAGGTGCCCCAGTAGTTCGATGAAGTTGGAAGAGAGGAAAAAGGAAGGAAGGAATAAAAGTTTACACACACGCACACGCACATGCACACACACACACACGCGCGCACATACACACACACATGCACACACACACACACACACACACACACACACACACACACACACACACACACACACACACACACACACACACACACACACACAGCACACACACACACGCGCGCGCGCGCGCGCGTAGCTTTTATTTTCAGCTTTCTGCTCTATCCGTTAAGTTATACAGCTGATGAAGCATATACCAGAGTGTTAGCCAAAAATTTATCGGTTTTGTAACATCTTCTTGGTAGAAGTGAAACTGCATTTGAAATAAATTACAGTGAAATAGCACAAACATAATAACAGGAAGATATAGCTCTGTTGATTAAAATGTATAATCTACTAGAGTTGAGTTGTTGAATATAATGGCTTCGTGTGTTATGTGTGGTCGCAAAATGCCTTTGAAGAAATGTTACTTTTATCAATGTCATTTTTTTTTTATCGAGGATAATGGAATAAGCACTTATATGGGTTTTATTCATCTAGTCCCCGTGTGTATGCGGTTTTGTAAATTCTGTCATCTGTTCCCACCGGCACACAATGGCCTACTCTTACGAAAAGCGGAACAGGATTTCACGTGTGCGCAAGATGTTCTGCGTGCGTTCGCATACGAGGCCTTGGTTTATAGTCTCATCCGATGGACTTTTGGGGAGAGTGGAGTCTGCACTGATGTTAACTCCAGGGGAAAATATCCCCCTTGAACGGGAATCGAACCCGGTTCGTCAGATTACGAGCGCCATGTTCTAACCACTAGGCTATCCCGCTAAACCTTTCTTTAACTCAGAACGGGCACTTTCCGAAGAGCTAAACAATTTAATGTGGCTTTCTGTTTCTTTTATTGATGCAGCATTCAAGTGGCATACACAAAATGTTTAATTATGAGTTATACTTGATATCTGTCTATGAAATGACGTGCACAACATGTAAGAATATCCGCTCACAGCACTCCTAATGTCTTTGATTACTTATTTTTGAGATTCTGAGATAGAAGGCAGTATCCTCACCTCTTGACAAGATACCTTTTCTCCGGCACTACCAAGATAGGGGGGGGGGGGGGGGGGCAGTAAAACTAAGAGGCAGAAAGAAGGGGAGGTGGGGTGGGGGGGGCAGTTGAGATTTAGATAGTCTAGTCTTTATCAAGCTATCCACTTTTTTTTTCGTTCCTCGACTAAAGCTCCGACGCTCACCAATGGAGAGCTTTTCGCGTATGCGACCGTCCCCCCCCCCCCCCCCCCCCCCCCTCTCTCTCTCTCTCTCTCTCCCCTTTAGGTGCCACATTCCGACTTCGGAGATGTCCAATATGGAAGTGCTGGGAAAGAAACGAATACAGTAACAGGCTGTAAATATGAAAAGGGTAATGCCTCAATCACAATTGATAAGTAGGAACTCCGTTTGTTATGATGTTGGATATTTCTCAACACTTAGAATTGTTTCTGCAGAGAAAGAAAGTAGTTCCAAACAAACATAGTTTCGTGCACTTAGCCCTAGAGATATAAACTGAAACTAAATACACATGGGTGGTGAGGGAGGGAGAGAGAGAGAGAGCGCTCTGCACTCTGAAAGGAGTTCTTCATAAAGAGGCCCGTACATGAAGGTGGTTGCTGATCAGATCAGTGATTAATGACACGAATACACGGTACAGCACAGCTGTGACAAACAGATGCAAACAAATCCACAATCATTACTACATCATAATAAGAGAGAGAGAGAGAGAGAGAGAGAGAGAGAGAGAGAGAGAGAGAGAGAGAGAGAAAGACAGAGACAGAGAGAGAGACAGAAACAGAGAGAGAGAGACAGAGAGAGAGAGAGACCGTTCTTTTTAGCAGTTGACAGCAAGGCGGGGAGAGAGGAAAGTGGGGGCGAGGCTGAAAAGTCCAAACAACAAGTTCGCTGACTTTTTTTTTTCTCACAGATGTGCAGAAAATGGCGCAGCTCATGAAGTGTTTTCAAAGATCAGATCTGATTAAAAAATCGATGAATAAGAGAGCTTGGAGACTGTAAAAACCTTGTACTCTGTGACACTCCTGTGCCGTTATAAGCAATGAAAGAACGTCTGAATACACTCAGTACTGGCAGCGAGTGTGAAAGAATGAGGGAGAGAGAGAGAGAGAGAGAGAGAGAGAGAGAGAGAGAGAGAGAGAGAGAGAGAGAGAGAGAGAGAGAGAGAGAAAAGAAAGAGAAAAAAGAAAGAGGGATATCGTGTGTTGGGGGTAGGATTTTGTGGATAGTTACGGGAAAGACCCTTGTGTGTGTGAGTGTGTGTGTGTGTGTGTGAAAACCCTGTGTACCGCGCGCGTGCGTGCGTGCGTGCGTGCGTGCGTGCGTGCGTGTGTGTGTGTGTGTGTGTGTGTGTGTGAAAAGACCCTGTGTGAGCGAGTGTGTGAGTGAGTGAGTGTGTGTGTGTGTGTGTGTGTGTGTGTGTGTGTGTGTGTGTGTGTGTGTGTGTGTGTGTGTGTGAAAAGACCCTGTGTGAGCGAGTGTGTGAGTGAGTGAGTGTGTGAGTGAGTGAGTGTGTGTGCGTGCGCGCGCGCGTGTATATGTGTGTATGTGTGGTTGTTAGTGTGTGTGTGTGTGTCCATCTTTCTCACTCATAAATCAATGTCATCTGTACATAAAAAATGTTTGTTGATATATTTTTATGATCTGTAGTTGCTTTGTTTTGTCTGTCGAAGAAAGATATGAAATTATTGACTACTGGCATGACATGCAGTGTATTTGTTCACATTACCCTTTTCATGAGGGTTCTGGCTTATATGAATAAAATGTTTGCAATCTCTCTCTGTCTCTCTCTGTCTGTCTGTCTCTCTGTGTCTGCCTGTTTGTCTGCCTGCCTGTCTGTCTGTCTGTCTGTCTGTGTCTCTGTCTCTGTCTCTTCTCTCTCTCTCTCTCTCTCTCTCTCTTCTCTCTTCTCTCTCTCTCTCTTTGCGAGTGAGTGAGTTGTGTGTGTGTATGTGTGTGTTTTGTGTGTGTGTGTGTGTGTGTGTGTGTGTGTGTGTGTGTGTGTGTGTGTGTGTGCAACTCTCATAAGTTAGTGTTAGCTAGCTGACCAGCGAGTGCGTGTGCTGGTATGGACAAGACGGGAGGGCAGAGAAAACGACGGGGGTAAAAAACGGGGCGCGGGGAGGCGGATAAGAAGGCAGATGACAAGAAACGAAAAGCCTGTCGTTGACATGGAGGGGACCTAGACGAGTGGAAGGATTGTGATTCATCCAGGAAGGCAGGCCAGAAGTCACTGTAACCCACAAAACAATATTTAAACGGTCTGTGAAGTCAGACACAGCACACGTTCACAAGGTGGAAGGGATCATGGTGAATTTGAAAGCAACGCTTTGAAAGTTGGCACATGCTTTCACCACATGACAGGACTCTGATGTTTCAGTGTGGGCTCATACACACGTTCGTGGTTTTGCTTACTCACGCACGCAAAAGAATTTGCATCTGAAAGTGCAATAATATGCACATACTAAGTGTGGATACATGCCTACTCTCTGGTTCGAGTATGCAAAGCTGTGTATTCGTGTGCTTACACCCAAGTGCAGAACACACTTTCAGTGAAACATTTTCATTATTCAGTTTGGTTTTTTCCCCCATTCTGATCATGGTCCCTTTCTTTTGGAAAGGAAGTGTGTATGAGTGTGTCTTTTTTGTTTTTGTTTTTGTTTAAATTTTAATACTTCAGCCCTAAAGTGTCCACTTATACAAATGCCCACTTCTTAAAAACAACAACTATTCTTCCTTTCTCACATCTTACAACAGCTTAGATTAATTTCTCTAGAACTAAAACTGCTGTTGTCCAGCATTATTTCTATTTTGGAGGGAAAAAAACAACAGTTTTGAACGAACTCATGTAAAAATAAAGAAAAAGAGTTTTTAAAACCTTCAGATCACTACATATACATGCTTTTATAGCCAGTTCTATTTTCTTCACACTTACCTTTTTCCATCTTGCTAATTTATTGCTTCTTGCATTTTCTTTCAAGTGACTTTCAGTCTAACCTATGATTTTTTGTGTGCTGCAAAATAAAACATTGAAGGGAACATGAGTCTGTATATGTCAGAATATGGTCTTTATCTGGGTATAATTATGAAACATTTTGAGAAAAGTAGCTCTTGCCATTTTTTTAAAGTTACTGAATTCCTATTAATATAATGACTTCAACAGTGGTTTATAATCACCCGTCAGTTGAAATATAATTCTGAAGTTTGGCTCGTGAAATATGTGTGTATGTATGTGTGTGTGTGCACGCGCGCGTATGTGTGTGTATGCATGTACCTGTGTGTGTGTGTGTGTGTGTGTGTGGTCTACATTTGTGTGTGCTTGTGTGAAGATAAAAAAAAGTGTAGGGATCGCTTGAAATAGATGTTAATCAGTACAGGCATTTAAAAAAAATATCATTTCCGTTTGATCTTGCATAAAAGCGGTCTTGAGTGAGTAACTTTGAATGCATGAGAAAAAAGACTCTCGACGTATCGTACATACCCATCTTGCATCAATTTATGTGAACAACATCAGAGTAGATTTTGGGATACATCTGTCATTTTCCCAGGCCAATCGCAAAGTGCTCAGCGTATGATTGAAATGTCGATTGCTTATGTCCTGGGCTGAACATTATCAAAATGATCTCTGAACAAAATATGAAATAGATCGTTTGAGAGACGGATGTGAACTCCCTCTGTCTCTGTCTGTCTGGCGGCCGGCATCTCTCTCTCTCTCTGTCTCTCTGTCTCTCGCTCTCTTCTCTCTGCTCTCTCTCTCTCTCTCTCTCTCTCTCTCTCTCTCTCTCTCTCTCTGTCTCTCTGTCTCTCGCTCTCTTTCTCTCTCTCTTTCTCTCTCCTTGCTCTCGCTCTCTCTCTCTCTCTCTCTCTCTCTCTCTCTCTCTCTCTCTCTTCTCTCTCTCTCTCTCTCTCTCTCATTATCCTCGAAATAAAAGAAATTGTCATTGTCATTCTCTCTCTCTCTCTCTCTCTCTCTCTCCTCTCTCTCTCTCTCTCTCTCTCTCTCTCTCTCTCTCTCTCTCTCTCTCTTCTCTCATTATCCACGAAATAAAAGAAATTGTCATTCTCTCTCTCTCTCTCTCTCTCTCTCTCTCTCTCTCTCTCTCTCTCTCTCTCTCTCTCTCTCTCTTCTCTCTCTCTCTCCTCTCCTCTCTCTGTCTGGCGGCCGGCCTCTCTCTCTCTGTCTCTATGTCTCTCGCTCTCTTTCTCTCTCTCTCTCTCTCGCTCTCTCTCTCTCTCTCTCTCTCTCTCTCTCTCTCTCTCTCTCTCTCTCTCTCTCTCTCTCCTCTCTCTCTCTCATTATCCTCGAAATAAAAGAAATTGTCATTTCTCTCTCTCTCTCTCTCTCTCTCTCTCTCTCTCTCTCTCTCTCTCTCTCTCTCTCTCTCTCTTCTCTTTGAAATTGTAGGCTTCTGTGAAGTAGAAAAATGACAAAATACAACTGTGTAATTTAACACTTTCTGAACGTTTCTCGTAAATTTCAAATAAACATTCGGTTGATATTGTTACAGCAGTCGAAAGCAAACCCGATAGCAGATATAGCTACTGTTTACTTTTTCTTTGTTTGCTTGTTTGTTAACAGTTCGGGGTGGGTTATGATTTGGGTTGTTTGTTATTTTATATGTATAGTGTAAGTGAGAGATTGCTGCTCAAACAGCCAGCCTCCAAATGGTTCTTTCAATAAATCCTGGGAAAAAAACCCCACATCAACCAAAAAATCAAACCAAACTAATCACACTGGTTTGGAGAATTTTGCATTCTCTCTCTCCTCTCTCTCTCTCTCTCTCTCTCTCTCCTCTCTCTCTCTCTCTCTCTCTCTCTCTCTCTCTCTCTCTCTACACCACACACACACACAGACGCATCACACACGCATACACACACGCACGCACGCACACACACACACACACACACACACACACACACACACACACACACACACACACACACACACGCACGCACACACACGCACGCACGCACACACGCACAGTGCGTACCACTGAAAACTCGATCCGGCGCACGAACCGACACAAAGGATATTTGAAAGGTAAATGTGTGTGTATGTGCTTGCGCGCGTGCGCGTGTGTGTATGTGTGAAGGTGTTTGTGCGCGTATGTCTGCATGCATGTGTATGTATGTGTGCGTCTTTACGCGCGTGGGCATGTGTATGTGAACTATCGTAAAAGATGCACTTTTTCGCAAGCATACAACCATACGCGCCTAAAGGCTTATACTTTCTCTTGCTAAGTGTACGCGTTTATGCAAGGTAATGTAGTATGGTTTGACCAAGCTTGTTGGGGGCAGATAGGCCCTGTTACTACGATGGCAGTAAGTTTTGGAATATTGAATAGGAATGTACCTGAACTGTGGTGAACCTTAGGGGTAGAACTTTGCAGCTGTGGGTGTACGAAGTTCCTGTCAATCACTAGTGACAGGGAAGACGGTTTTCTTTGATCTTTTATAGAAAACTTTAATTTCTGTCGAAGACCTGGGAGAGAATGATCTGTGTGTATGGCTTGTGAAGGGCGGGTGTATGTGTGTTTGTGTGTGTATGTGTGTGTGGTGTGTGTGTGTGTGTGCGCGCGCGCACGCGCGCGCGTTTGTCTGCGTGCGTGTGTTCTATCTCTGATTAGGTCTGTCTGTCTGTCTGTCTGTCTGTCTGTCTGTCTGTCTTCTCTCTCTCTCTCTCTCTCTCTCTCTCTCTCTCTCTCTCTCTCTCTCTCTCTCTCTCTCTCTCTCTCTCAAACACACCTGCTAGGTTTGAACAGTAATATCTTCTTAGGACGTGACTGCATGAATTACCTTGTGTTTGAAAAGGTAGATCCAATCTGAATACAACACAGTTTTATTAACCAGTGTGTGTGTGTGTGTGTGCGTGTGCGTGCGTGTGTGTGTGTGTGATTGTGTGCGTGTATGTGTGTGTGATTGTGTTTGTGTGTTCTTGCGTGCGCGCGCGCCCTTGTGTGTGTGTTGGCGAGCATTAGTTTACACATCGCAATATCAGGTCTGGCAAATTCGTTATGAATCTCCTCCCGTTTTGTATGCATTCATCCCGTCAGCTTCACTAATCTTGCTATTTTCATATCCGTGCTTTCTTAACATCATACACACTCACAATGACGACGGAAAACAAATATGAAACTTTACCTGGGACCGGGGTGTGTGGGAGTGGGCAATAATTGCATAATACGACCCTGTCGTTTTCATTTATACAGAAGTGAAATTGAATATCTGAAGAACCTTTCTAGACCTAGTATCAGTGAGCTTAAAAACATTAGTTTGTTCTGTGCGGGTAATTCTTTCACTTTGTCCGCCGTCTGCTTCACGTTCACACACGCATTCGTCTAGTCGTGATAGAGCACTGTGTGTGTGTGTGTGTGTGTGTGTGTGTGTGTGTGTGTGTGTGTGTGTGCGCGCGCGCGTCTCTCTCTCTCTCTCTCTCTCTCTCTCTCTCTCTCTCTCTCTCTCTCTCTTCTCTCTCTCTCTCTCTCTCTCTCATGTGTGTGTGTGTGTGTGTGTGTGTGTGTGTGTGTGTGTGTGTGTGTGTGTGTGTGTGTGTATCTGTGTGTGTGAAATTAGGTCTTGTATTAACCATTGCTATGTTGAGTATTATTTTCTTTTCCTTTCAACCTTTGCCGGTGTGGTATGGAGATCTCATAATAATGATCCTGTTGTCGTGGGTTCCGGGCTCGAAGCTCAACAGAGTATTGTGAACTCAGGGTATAGATTTTTGCCATCTGAAATTGACTTTCATGCAGACTTTCCGGCGCCTTTCTATCCTTTAGGAATCAGTGCTGAAAATTAAGTATGCGCTTATGTTGTGTCAATGTCAGTCAGATTACAGAGAAGCGCGCGCGCGCCACACACACACACACACACACACACACACACACACACACACACACACACACACACACACACACACACACACACACACACACACACACACAAGATTCAAGAGTTAATTCCTTTCTCCCCTTTTGGGGTATGGAGGACTACAAACGAATTCAACAGGAGAATAAACCTAACAGCAATACACCCGAAAATAATATCAATACTGACAGGAACTGAAAAGCAAGAGTTCATCGCAAAATGATTGGTAAGTAGTATTACGCACTCAAGACTATTTTCTGAAGTATACACATTTCTTTAAAAGACACAATCTACACTTGTGAAAGACAAGTAAAATTTATTAAATACCCGCAAATTTTATGAATTTTCAGAAAGACAGGATAACTTTTTCGAGATTTGCGTTTCATTAGCCTACACAAATAATAACTGGACATGGGTTGAAGAAAAAGTTTGAGAATAAAATCTGTTCCTGCACACACACAAATACAACACACACACACACACACACACACACACACACACACACACACACACACACACACACACACACACACACATAATTGAGTGTTCAACATGCAACAACACTTTTCGGGGTAAATTGAAAACCTTTGAACGGATTATGCCCCTCTGGCTCTGTAATTGACAGCTTGTGTTTCATGTAGAGTCCCCTTGAGTGTGTGTTTGTGTGTGTGTGTGTGTGTGTGTGTGTGTGTGTGTGTGTGTGTGTGTGTGCGTGCGTGCGTGTGTGTGCGTGTGTGTTTAAGGGGGAAGGGGTGGGGGGCGCTTGTCGGTGACAATAATAAAAGAAAAATCAACTAGAATGACTATGACAACAACAACAAAACCAAACTTCAACACGAAAGTCACTGTTCACTTTCCTTTTTTATTCATAAATTCTCACTACAAAACTCAACAAGATGTAACCACAAATGTTAACCAGTCGGGGAAAAAATCGATCTGATGGGCGTGATTTTGTTTTTTGACGGACTATTTGAGAGGAAGATTAGAAAGGGTCTGCAAGGTGGCACTGAAATTCTCTCT
>CM054144.1:22218525-22246025 GCA_028751875.1 Rapana venosa | reverse complement strand
GGAGACGGGATAGCCTAGTGGTTGGAACACTGCGCTCGCAATCTGACGACCCGGGTTCGATTCCCGTTCAAGGGGGGTATTTTCCCTTGGAGTTTAACATCAGTGCAGACTCCACTCCCCCCAGAAGTCCTTTGGATGAGACTATAAACCGAGGCCCCTTGTGCGAACGCACGCAGAACATCTTGCGCACACGTTAAATCCTGTACCGCTTTTTGTAAGAGTAGGCCATTGTGTGCCGGTGGGACAGAGGACAGAATTTACAAAACCGCATACACACGGGGACTGGGTGTAAAAAAACACATGAGTGCTTATTCCATTATCCTCGATATAAAAAGAATAAAGTATAATTTAAAAATAATAATAAAGTTCACCAGCGGTCAAATTTTAGCTAGCTGCATTCCGACTTCGGGGATGGAAAAAATAAATGATGGCCTGGGAAAGGGAACTTGCCCGTCCCCACCCCCTCCCCCCCCTTCCCTCAAAAAAAAAAGACAGCAACAGTAAATAGAGAAAAGAAAAAGAAACAAATGAACTAGGCTACAACAGTTTTCCAAGCCTCATTTTCAGGCGTCTCGCGTATCCTGCCTCTGTCTTTCGCATCACATATTTCAGTGCTTCTGTTAGTTTCTCAACAACAACCAGATTTACCCATGTTTTTTTATTTAAAAAAGTGAAAAGCCGAAAGCTGACTCTCGCAAAACAGATGCTTACACGCTGTGGAGTACAAAAACAGAAACCTAGTTCTGACATCGACTATGATAGAGTGATGGACGGTCCATTTGGTTCGTGCACTGGAGCAAAGTGTACAATCCATGCGGAACAGTTGTAAAGTTCTGGAAAAAACAGTGTATGATCCGATTTGTAAAGATTCTCTCTCTCTCTCTCTCTCTCTCTCTCTCTCTCTCTCTCTCTCTCCTCTTCTCTCTCTCTTCTCTCCTCTCCTCTCTTGTATGTGTTGTGTTTGTCTGTCTGTCGGTCGTGTCTTTTTGTATGTCTCTCTGTCTGTCTGTCTATATATCTGTCTGTGTCTGTGCGTGCTAAAGTACACTGTAGTGTGTGTATGTGTGTGTTATTTTTGTTGTAGTGTGTGTGTGTGTGTGTGTGTGTGTGTGTGTGTGTGTGTGTGTGTGTGTGTGTGTGCTTGAGTGTACTGTAGTGTGTGTGTGTGTGTTTAGAAAAAAGAAATAGACTCATCATGGTGCAACCTTTTTTTCCATTTTAAAGTGTACACAACACCCGTGCGAGAACACACACATACACGCACGCACGCACACACTTCAGCAGATCAG
Source organism: Rapana venosa (assembly GCA_028751875.1). NCBI lineage: Eukaryota > Metazoa > Mollusca > Gastropoda > Neogastropoda > Muricidae > Rapana > Rapana venosa. The sequence goes on along the minus strand of CM054144.1, from coordinate 22,244,736 downwards.
ATAGCATCAAAATATTACTCTGAGACAGATTCATAGGCTACCACGAAAATACAGCAATCAACAGATCGAAAAGAAGCTTCACGCTTCGCGATTTGAGATTATCCACACATAAATCGCCTGGGTGATTTTCAATGTTGTGATAAAGTGTTATAGGACAACATCTGTTTCTTTTTCGTCTGTAGCTTTGAGGTAGATGTAATGGAGAGGAAAGCATTTCTGAAAATGTGTGTGTAGGGTGGGGGGGGGGGGGTGGTCGGAGGAGAAACAAATCAAGTACAGAAAGAAAAACGACAGATGGAAAAAATATCATGTAAAAAAGAGTGAGAAAAACAGACAGATGGAAAAAATTTCATGTAAAAAGAGTGAACAGGAAAGAAAAACACACGTATATGTTTTGCATACACATGTGCATACACACAGCGCAGTGCGCGCTCACACACACGTACACGCGCGCGCGCGCATACACACACACATACACACACACACACACACACACACACACACACACACACACACACACACACACACACACACACACACACAAGCTGCTCAACGAACATCAGTGTTTTATTTTATTGGCACATTCCAGGACCAGCCGACAGACCATTTGTTTGGAACAAGAAAAAAAGGGGGAAAAAAAGATACATTCAGCAGAAACATTGGAATTCCTATGCTCTTTGAAGTCTGTACCCTATAAATCGCATGGCTAACTTTCACTTTCTTATTCAGGAGTGGGGCAGACTGATGATTTTAGTATGTGTGGGCCTCCTTGGCTCAAGGCTGAGAGAAAGAATCAGAGATTGAGATAAAGGGAGAAAAAAGAATGATAGATAACAAGAAAAGGAGAAAAAAAATCTTTAAAAATAAAAACGAGCATAAATAACACAAGACAGAATGAACAAGGTTTTGTGTTATTGGCCACATTCAAGAACCCACTAACAAACAACTGTTTGGAAGAAGAAGTAAAAGAACATTAAAAAAGACAAGGAAAGAGTACCTAAACTGAGGACATGTTAATTCCTGTACTCTCTGAAGTCTGTTGCCTATAAATCGCATGGCCAATTCTCACTTTCTCACCCAGTGCTGGAGCATGGGCTGATGATTTTTATAGTGCGTGTAGGCCTACGTGGCAAAGGTCTGAGAAGAGAAAAATTAATGAGACAGAGAAAAAGGAAGAAGAAAGACCAATGGAAAGTAGAGAGAAGAAATGCAAAAAGATCATAAGAGAAGAATTATCACCCACGTCGCACACACACGCACACACATACGACGTTGTTGTTGTTGTCTTCAATTTAACGTCTGTTCACTCTTATTGATATTAGACGAGAGATGTGGAAAATGTAGTGGAAGTTAAAACAGAGAACGGAATGGACAGAGAAAAGACTGATTAGGTAACATGTGTGTTGGTATTTTCATGCAATTAAAAGGGGGAAAAATATTAACATGAGTAAACATGAGTAAAACGTGTGTGTGTATGTGTGTGTGTTCTTTAATTTAACGTCTTTTCACATTACGTGATATTAGACAAGTGTGTGCGTGTGTGTGTGTGTGTGTGTGTGCTGTGCGCGCGCGCGCGTATGTATGTGAGTATGTGTGTTTGTGTGTGAGAGAGAGAGAGAACGTACATGCGTGTAGATCTGTCATATTTGTGTGTGTGTGTGTGTGTGTGTGTGTGTGTGTGTGTGTGTGTGTGTGTGTGTGTGTGTGTGTTACATAAGGATCAGAGAGGAAGAGCATGAGTGTAATGTATATTGTCTCAGTGTCTTGCTTTCGACTTCTGTTTGTTCACAGCAGACTATTATGTAACTGATAATACAATCTTGGAGATGAACGGTTCAACTCTTATTCACGTACCCCTGCTCTTCTGTACACAAAGTAAATATATAGGCAGGAGAACCAACCAGCCATCCAGGCAAAAATGAAATCAAGGAAAACAACAAAAACTGAAAAAAGAGGTTTTGGTGGCATGGTGCCTGACTTTCAAACCTAATCAGCTAGCATATTCTACGCCATGCATAGCTATTATTCTCCTCAAGGACAATCCGTTCGTGTTAACAGGGGCGGAAAGCTGTAGAGGCGTGACTCATAAAACGGGATACTTATACCTTGAGGAATACAAAAACACAGAAATCCAACCCTGGCGGTAAGTGTACAAAGACCTACACACACCATTTGGTTCGTGCAATGGAGCATAGGTTACCATTCATATGGTAAAGTTACTTTCCACACCGCTCGTGAAGAACAGCTTATATCTTAAACTAGTGGTGGTGGTGGTGGTGGTTGACAGGGAGAGAGAGGGAGAGAGAGAGAGAGAGAGAGAGAGAGAGAGAGAGAGAGAGAGAGAGAGAGAGAGCGAGCTACAGAAAGAAAGTGAGGGATAGAGAGAATAGCAAAATCTATTAAGGTGAACAACTTCCGTTAGTCTTGCAAACTGCATTTCAAAAAATTTCGATAGACTAAAGCGCCAGAAATGTGAAACTTTTGAGAAACAGGGTGGGGTGGAAGGGGGTTGGTACCCAGAAGACAGATTTCTTTAGCTAACTATCCTTATCTTCGTGTTTTGCTGTAAATCATTGATACCGTGGGTACGATGGTGACGATGTGTGTTTTATGTTACTGATGTACCATAATATTATCTCATTGAACGTGATAATAAAAATTGCCTTATGTAATCATATGTAGCTTACATGCAATGATTGATGATGAATGTTTTAAAAATTAATTGTAGCTGTTTATTTTAAGAATTATAGTTAAGTGTTTTGTCTTTGTGATTTGATTGTACCTGATGCAATGTCTCTTTATGAGGTATTAACGTTGTCCTGAATCTTAAAGACTTTTTCAAGGAATGCATTGCTTTTTCTTGATGTTCTATCCTCGTCGTTGATCTTTTGACTCAAATATGCTACCTCATTCACCTATATTGCATTACTTAATAGCGATTAATTGAGTGATTGTAAAATCATGTCTTTGGTCAAAAGAGCGGTCACAAATATATAAACAAAAATCAACATAAAGCTTACAGAAACTTCAGTATTGAAAATATCCGTACAAGTAAAAACCAGCTTAAAATTTTCAACCCAAGAAAATGCAAACACAAGCAGCAATACCCACTCTACTTTAAAATTCACAAGAAAATTGAATCTCAATAAAACTAAAAACCGACATGCTTGTTTCTGTTCACACAGCTAACACAAGCGGCAGCAGCAACAACAGCAAACACAACAGCCAGTACCGTTTGACACCGCCAGAAGTGTACGTGGTCTTTGGTGGTGATCTGGAGATCCTCTTCCACATGCCGGGCAATGTCTCCCTGCCCAACGCCTTCGTCAAGCTGCAAGGACAGAGGCCACGGGACGGCGTGTGGATTGAGGTCACCACCATGGGTCTGCCTCTCTCCCGAAAGACTGGCACACTCACCGTGGCTTGCGGCATCATTGAATTTGCTGGGAGGTGAGGGATCATACTGTACTTTAAAAAAAAATTATTTTCAATTTTTTATGTTTAACCTTTTTCAGCTAAAATCAGTCGTGACACTACCAAACCAAGATAGAGAGTTTGGTCATTATCGCTAGTTCCTAGCTCCACTTCAGTAATGTTGTTGGCATTGCTTTCTTGTCAAACTTTTCATCACTTACTATTATGTTTATGTATTTATTCTTTGTTTTCAAGTTTGCTTATAACAGCAGAGTGCAAAACCAACACGAGAATTATTCTGTGTTTAAGTGATACTCTGTAAAGCAATAATTTATTTAAATCTGCTGTTTAAAATCGCCTTTTTTAAAAAACTTATGTGAACAGAGCCATGACTGTATTCGTTTTTCGTTCGACGTCTCGAATTATTAAATCCGTCAGTTAGTTTTGGCGATGTGTGTGTGTGTGTGTGTGTGCGTGCGTGCGTGCATGCGCGTGTGTGTGCGTGCGTGCATGCGCGCGAGGGTGCGTGTGTGCGCGCGTGCGTGTGTGTGTTGTGTGTGTGCGTACATGCGCGTGTGCACTTGAGAATGCATGTTTGCCCGTGCGTTCGCGTATATGTACAAGCGTGCCTTGTCTATAATCCAAAGAACTCGCCATTCTTACTGCAACCCACAGGTATTCCCTGACCATGATCATGCAAGTGGATGGCCCCATCCTAACTCAAGTGACCTTCACCTCTGCCTGGCCTTCAATCACCCTCCGCCTTCCCGACACGCACTCGGCGCTGACGTCATCCGTCACCATGGAGATCGAGTCACGTGCCAAGTGTCCTTCAAGACTCCAACGAGAGTTTGTCACCTTGGAGTTGTACTTTCAGCGATTCGAAGACCCACGAGCTTCGTTCATCAATTTTTCCGGCGGGGAGAAGATCGCAGCAGCAAATTTCACCACGCTGGATAAACCTAAATTAAGGTGGCAATACCCTTGCGGACTCTTCGATCTGGACGGCTACTACCAGGCAGCCCTGCTATCCTCCACAGGGACGACCTTGACCGTTTCCAACGTTTTGACCTTGACCTTCAGCGCTGCCTATCAACTCAAATCGGAGCGTGCCAGTGTGTTTCCGTGCGATTCGGGCTCTACGCTGAACGTGCTGTATACCTACCCGCCCTGCACCAAGGTAGATAGGTTCAGGGTGTACAAGCTGACCAGGAAGGCATCTGGATCCACTGCCGCGCCTGTGGAGAGAGTGTATGTGGGCGAGTTCGAGGCCAGTCCAGACAGGTCCCGGTTTGAGCTGGGGTGCGAGGTGTTGAAGGAGAGGGGGGAGGTGGAGGTGGGGCAGAGGCTGGTGGGGTTCTGCTGGGTGTACGTGACCACGGCCAGCTCCGGGGTGGTGCTGGAGCAGAACGAGCTGTGTCTGCCTGCCTGGCCTGGAGCAGGTCAGTACTGCATGCGAAATACGAAATTTACGACATTTTATTTAAAGAGGGTAATAGATTGAGTACAATGACTTTTTTTCATCCAGCCCGCAAAAAGGAAAAAAAAAGTATTAACACCAAAGTAAAGCAATATATTTGAGAAAAAAAATGGAAAGGAAAAGAGTAAAGGAAACGACAAAAGAGAAAATACACCAAGAATATACAAATACATCAAGAACAAGAAGGTAGTAATGTCGTCACTATCGTCGACGCCAATGATGTAGTAGAGTATGTATGGTAGAGAGGGGGGGGGGGGGGGGGGAGAGGGGGGAGAATATGAAGTGTGTGTATGTGGTAGGGGGTGTAGTTGTGTGGGTGTGGTGGTATTGTGTGTGTGGTGTAGTGTAGTGTGTGTGTTGTAGTGTGTGTGGTGGTAGGTGTGTGTGTGTGTGGTGTGGTGGTGTGTTTGTGTGTGTGTGTGTGTGTGTGGTGTGGGTGTGTGGTGTAGTGTGTGGTGTATTGTGTGGTGTGTTGTGGTGTATTGTGTGGTGTGGTGTGTGTGTGTGTGTGGTGGGTGGTGTATTGTGTGTGTGGTGTATTGTGGTGTGGTGTAGTGTGTGGTGTAGGTGTGGTGTAGTAGTGTGGTGTGTTGTGGTGTATTGTGTGTGGGTGTAGTGTGTGTGTGTGTGGTGTGTGTGTGTGTGTGGTGTTGGTGTGTGTGTGTCTGGTTTGGTGTGTGTGTGCGTAGTGTGTGTGTGTGTGTGTGGGTGTAGTGTGTTTGTGTGTGTGGTGTGGTGTATTGTGTGGTGTGGGTGTATTGTGTGTGTGGTGTAGTGTGTGTGGTGTGGTGTAGTGTGTGTGTGTGGTGTATTGTGTTGTCTGGGTGTGTGTGTGTTGTTTGGTGTGTGTGGTGTGTAGTGCAATGTGTGTGTTTGTGTGTGTGTGTGTAATCAAATGGAGACATGTGTGTGCTTGCGAGATCGCACGCGCTTGTGTGCGTGCTAGCAGATAATGAATGTATATGTATGTATACTTTCTTAGGAAAAAAGAGAGATAGGGATCTTTTTGTGGCCATGTTTTGAATGCCATGATTATACAGTTGTAAGCAACCCTTGCCCTTTCCAACGTATGATTTACTTATCATTAGTTTTCAAATGTAGACCTCTGTGCCGCTAACATAATGGGCTTGTTATTCTATTTAATTCTCTGTGCATGCTACCCTTTGGATCATTTGTGGTAAGTTCATCCATGTTGTCTTCCATTTTTGGTTTTGTTTTCTTCTTTGCTTGCTTATCCTTTTGTATAAAGTGCAGATGTAAATTGTTATACTAAGGGCATTTTCACATGAACGCTGTATATGTCTTTTCTTCTTAGGTCAGTGCTGTTGATAAATGCACTGACTTTATTAAATGGTGTAACAGTTGATAGGAGTTTAGATGTGAACATTTACTTTCCACGTAGGCTTCCTATCACAATTCTTTGCAACATCTAAAGGATCGATAATTCAATTGCAAAAGAATGGGAGTTAAGCTATTAATCAGGAAATCAGTAAAGAGAAATAATTTCTCAAAAATATATCTAGTAGGGGATAATTTTTCACAAAGAGGTCTCATAGTGGTTGTGTTGTGAAATTGCTTTCCTGTTTTGACTTTTTTTCAGAAGATACCAAACAGAAATGCTTTTTTATTCAAGAGAAATTGCTGACTCTGTTAAAACTTATCATCAGGGTGTATCTTGACTCTTCCGGATACTTGATCTAAAATTTAAAAAAACATAAAACAAACGGGAATAAGGAACAAAATAGACATGAAAATATGCCACAGTTGACACGTGCAAAATTTGCCATATTTCACTATGGAAGGTGATGAAAAGTGAAAAATGTAAGCCTTTGATCCTAGTTTTTAGCTAAGCCACTTTAAAGCTGTCTCTTTCCTCATTCATCAACAGTTTTACCACAAGATGGCGGGTGGAGTTCTTGGACAGTCTGGACCACGTGCTCAGTCACATGTGGCTCGGGCAAGCGCAGTCGTTTCCGGATCTGCAACAATCCGCTTCCGGAATACGGTGGTCGCCATTGTTCTGGCCATCCTGTGCAGTGGTCGTACTGTCTGACAATGTGCCCAGGTGAGTTACCACAACAACAAAAATCTTAGAAAGAACAAGGGAATGAACCAGATTTGTTTTGCTGGTAAAGGCAGGTTTTCCCTAGACATATAACAGTACCTTATGACATTTTCTGAGGGCAAATTTTAGCCCCCTGATAGCCCCCTGAAGTGATAATCAAGCATTTAAACAACACTAACTCATGGATCAAAAACTAAAGATCTCTCTCTCTCTCTCTCTCTCTCTCTCTCTCTCTCTCTCCCTACTCTCTCTCTCTCTCTCTCTCTCCCTCTCCCTCTCCCCCCCCCTCATCTCCTCTCTCTCTCCCTCTCTCTCTCTCTCTCTCCTCTCTCTCTCTCTCTCTCTCTCTCTCTCTCCTCTCTCTCTCTCACTCTCTCTCTCTGTTCGAGAATCACTGTTTTGAGAATTATATATATATTTAGTGTTATCCCTGAAACACACACAACCACACACTCCTCTCTCTCTCCCTCTCTCTCTCCTCTCTCTCTCTCTCTCTCTCTCTCTCTCTCTCTTCTCTCTCTCTCTCTCTCTCTTCTTTCTTTCTCTCACTATGACCTTATAGATTTGGCTGGTTTTGTTTTTCCTTCTTTCTTTCCCTCCTTGTTTTTATTGTGTGAGAGTATGGGTATTGAATTTATTTGATTAACATGACGTAAAATTTGTATGAGTAATCAAACTAAGTGTTGAAGGTGATCGTGTACTGTTTTGGGAATCATATATTTAGTACCATCTCTGAAACACACACACACACACACCTCTCTCTCTCTCTCTCTCTCTCTCTCTCTCCTCTCTCTCTCTCTCTCTCTCTCTCTCTCTCTCTCTTGTGTACGCAACAGATGTTCTTACACAGATTACTTTGACTGTCCCAGAGGCGTTAAACAAGGTTGTTTGTTGAGTCCCTTAATGTTTTCAATTTTCATAAACGAACTGGCTACAGAAGTAGCGAACTCCGGAAAACATGGAATACAAATGATCCCAGGAGCAGTTGAATTATTCCTGTTACTTTTCGCAGATGATGTCATTCTTTTGTCTAGCACACCTACAGGACTGCAAAATCAACTGAACACATTAAAATCAGAAGCAGATCGTCTGGGCCTCACAGTAAATTCAGAGAAAACGATGGTTATGGTATTTAGGATGGGAGGCCACTTGGGAATGAGAGAAAAATGGACTTATGGGGATCAAAAACTTAAAGTAACAAATAACTATAAGTACCTTGGGGTAACATTTTTTAACAAAGTTGTGTAATAGCTCTATGTTTGATATGATGTGTCAAAAAGCTAAAAATGGAGTTATGCAAATTATCAAATCAATGAGAAGATTAGCTTCTGCTGATAGTACATTATTTTGGAAACTGTTTGACACACAAATAGAACCTGCCCTGACGTATGCAGCAGAAGTATGGGGTCTAGAAGATACCACACAAATTGAAAAAGTACACACCTTTGCCATGAAAAAATTCTTATGTGTTCCATTACATGCATCAAATAAACTATGTACGGAGAAACTGGTAAAATACCCCTTTTATATAAGAACCATAACTAAATGCATTAAATACTGGATTAAACTTATCAGGCTTCCTATGTTAAGAATAAACACAAGCAAACGAGATGCGCTTATACAACATAATAATGGTAAAGTAAACTGGCGTAAAGTAAAAGATCTTTTGACGATAAATGGATTTGGTATTGTTTGGCTATGCCAGGGGTGGGTTTATGAAGAACAGTTTGTTAGAGAATTGAAAGATAGACTTATTTCATGTTTTCATCAAAACTGGCATGAACAGTTAATGTCTAGTGAAAAATACACTTGGTATAGCTCCTTTAAAGATGCGTTTGGTCCAGAACAGTATCTGATATCGTTAACTAATAAAAGGCTTCGAAGTAATTTACTAAAATTTAGGCTAAGATTGTGTGGTCTTTTGAACTGCAAACAATGGTATATTACAGCAGAAACAGACAACAACTCTTGTCCAGCGTGTGGAGAAGAAGAAGAAGACGAATTTCATTTTTTGTTTGCTTGTAGAACTTATCATGACATTCGCCAAAAAATTGCTTTTTTGACAAACCCAAACAACAGGTCCACCAATCTTGTACAAAAGGTGTTATCTTCAAATAATATGTCCGAGCTTAAATCTTTAGCAATATATATAACGCAGGCTCTAGATAAACGTAAGCAGACTATGAATGAAACGGATCCTATACGTAATAACTGAAATATTGGTTGGCATTTATCTGGACTTTGAATTATTACTCATGTCCTTTTTCATATTCATTCCTATGTTAATATGTTACTTACAATTACCCCCTTTGACTGATGGGCTTGTAGCTTTTGTCAAATAAAATTCGTTCATTCATTCATTCATTCGTTCATTCCTCTCTCTCTCTCTCTCTCTCTCCTCTCTCTCTCTCTCTCTCGACTCTCTCCTCTCTCTCTCTCTCTCCTCTCTCTTCTCCCTTCTCCTCTCTCACTCTCTCTCTCTCTCTCTGTATATTGGCCTAAGCCCGATTGCATTTAAATTAATTCTCTCTCTCTCTCTCTCTCTTCATCTCTCTCTCTCTCTCTCTCTCTCTCTCTCTCTCCTCTCTCTCTCTCTCTCTCTCTCTCTCTCTCTCTCTCGTTTATTAACGCTTTCAGGCAAAGATTGATTGACTGCCGATGGCAGCATGGAGTGATCATATACAAAACAGTGAAAGATTTCAAATGTACAGACAATTTATAAGTTCGCATGATGTCAAACCTTATCTAAAACTTGATATGGATATACATTTGAAAAGAATTATGTCTAAGTTCAGACTTGGTGTATCAGATATAAATGTTCATAAATTCAGATACAGAGAACATGATATTGACGACCTCAGGCTGCTATTCCCATTATGTAAGCAAGCACCAGAGGATGAAGTACATTTTGTGTTGTGCTGTCCAGTTTTTGAGGATGTTAGGCAGAACTACATCCCTGTTAAATATAGTAGACAGCCTAATTTATTTAGACTCTGTTTACTCCTGGCATCAAGTCATCCTGAGGTTGTGCGCAGCCTCACTTTATATTTGTGTAGAGCTTTCAGAATAAGAGAGATAATGTTATCCTAAGTGATTTTTTGTAGCTGACTTTGTTATACAGTAACATGTTGTCTGTGTGGGGTTTTTTGTTGGGTTTTTTTTTTTTTTTTTTTTTTAAACCAAAATACTAAGCAGTTCGGCAACCCCCTTCATGTATGGGCCAATGGCCTTTTTGTGAATAAACCATTCGAGTTCGAGTTCGAGTTCTCTCTCTCTCTCTCTCTCTCTCTCTCTCCCCTCTCTCTCTCTCTCTCTCTCTCTCTCTCTCTCTCTCTCTCTCTCTCTCTTTTCTCCTTCTATAGTTGTTGTGTCTTCTATAAAGGGTTTTTTTCATACGTTCTATTTTCAATATTATTTTGGGCTTGTTGACTGTACTTGAGCTCCAGTAAATGTCCTATTTCAATATTTATTATTAGGGTGTAACAATATGTGTACTATTCTGCAATATGAAGATGTTCAATTTTATGATCTATAAGTTTGGCTTACTCTCTCTCTCTCTCTCCCCCTCTCTCTCTCTCTCTCTCTCTCTCTCTCTCTCTCTCTCTCTCTCTCTCTCTCTCTCTCTCTCTCTGTTGTTGCTGTTGTTATTGCTGTAGTTGTTGTTTTGTTGTTTGTTGATTGATTTGGGGTTTTTTGTCTGTTTGGTTTTTGTTTTGGTGTATGTGTGTGTTGGGGGGGGGGGGGTGGGAGGGGGTTTTTTTTTTTCTCATTTGTTTGTTTGTTTTTTCTTGTTTTTCTGTTTGTTTGTTTGGTTGGGGAGGGGGGTTTTTTTGTTGTTGTTTTTTTTTTTTGGGGGGGGGTTCTGGGGTTTATTTTGTTTCTTGTTTGTCTGGGGTTGTTTGTTTCCTTTTTCTCTCTTTTTCTTTTTTTAAAAGTTTTTCCCTTTTGCTTCTACTGTTTGAAAGTATGAGTACTGAGTTCATTATTAACATGTGACCCTACGGGCGGGGACTGGATGTAAAAAGCACATGAGTACTTATTCATTATCCTGGAAAAAAAATTTGTCTCTATTACTTACAATGTTTAGATATTCTTTTTATGACTTTATTGAGGTTTCCCCCCTCTTTATTGTGTGAGTGTATGGGTATTGCACTTTTTTATTATCATGACATTCAATTTGTATGAGTATAATTAAAAAGTGTTGGTGTTGTTGATCGTGTGCTCTGTGAGTATTACATATTTAGTATTATCCCTCACACACACACACACACACACACACACACACACACACACACACACACACACACACAACTTACTCACTCACACACACACACACACACACACACACACACACACACACACACACACACACACACATTTCACTCACTCACTCACTCACTCACATTCTCTCCCTCAATGACTGTATAGGTTTAGATTCTTCTTTTGTTTTGTTTCTTATTTTTATTGTGTGAATATATGAGTATTGAGTTTATTTCATTATCATGTCATATAATTTGAAAACGAGTATAATCAAAAATGAGTGTTGATGGTGATCGTGTACTGTTTTGGGAATTATAAATTGGATATTATCTTTGAAATACACATACACACACACACTATGTCTCTGTCTCTGTCTCTGTCTCTCTCTCTCTCTCTGTCTCTCTCTCTGTCTCTCTCTCTCTCTCTCTCTCTCTCTCTCTCTCTCTTCTCTCTCTCTCTCTCTCTCTCTCTCTCTCTCTCTCTCTCTCTCTCCTTTTATCGTTTTGCTTATAGTTATGGTGTATCCCGATGAAGGATTCATATTTTATATTTTCAATACTTATTGGACTTGTCCTCTGCACTTAAGTCTTAACGAGTGCCCTATTTCAATATCTTATTGTTATGTGTAACAAGTATATGTACCATTTGATAATGTGTAGATGTTTATCTTTGTGACTTATTAAGTTTGGTTGTTATTCTTCTTGGTTTTGTTGTTGTTGTTGTTGTTTTCTTTTTCTCTTTTTTTTTTTCTTTTTGTTGGTTTGGTTTTCTTTCTCTTTTGTTTGTTTGTTTTGGTTGTGGGTTGGTTGTTGTTTTTTTTGGGGGGGGTGGGGGTGGGGGGAGGGGTGATGGGGGATGTTTTTAGGGTTTTCTTTTATTAGTTTGCTTTCGGGGGGGGGGGGGGGGGGGAGTTGTTGGGGGAGGGGCTGCTTTTGAAAAGGGTTATTTCCCCATGTTTCTACTGTGAGACTGTATAAGTGTTGGGTTATTATTAAGATGTATCCCTACGGGCGGGGACTGGATGTAAAAAAGCACACGAGTGCTTATTCATTATCCTCGAAATAAAAGAAAAGAATTTGTCATTGTCTCTCTCTCTCTCTCTCTCTCTCTCTCTCTCTCTCTCTCTCTCTCTCTCTCTTCTCTCTCTCTCTCTCTCTCTCTCTCTCTCTCTCTCTCTCTGTGAAAGGGGATGAAATCAGCAAACTGATTAGTCTGGTGCATAGATTTTGTTGTAAACATGTATCATCTAGTTCTTGCAAATCTAAGTGAACATGAATAGTCATGGAAATTCGGGATGTATAATTCCATAGTCTTTTTTTCCTTCAGAGAATGGTTATACTGGACTTGCTCAAAACAATTGCGAAATGTTTGCAAGATTATGTCATGCTGAGGTTGGGTTTTTTGTTTTTGTTTATTTGGGTGTTTGTTGTTTTGTGGGGTTTTTTTTTTGGGGGGGGGGCTTTTGTCTTCTTTTTTTTTTTTGGGGGGGGGGGGGGAGGGGGGTTGTTGGATTGTTTGGGGTTTTGTTGCTGTTGTTTTTAGGGGGTGCCTTTTTTAGTTTATTACCCTATATTGTATCTAGAAGCATTATCACACGCATTCATATTTCAAAAGTTTTTGTGTTGATATTAAGAATACATCATTGGAACAAAACTAAGCATGTCAACATGATATCGCGGTTGATTGCTGTGCTTGCGTGTTTGTTTTGTTCCTTTTAGCAATCTGTTTTTGTTGATTCTGTCCATATTTTATTTCCCGAAGATGTAGCGAAAAATGACCGGTGCCAGCAGAGTGTGGGCTATTTCAGCTGTGAAGAACATCAAACTAGAGATGGGTTTCATGTACCTTCGTTTTTCGAATAAAGGAGGCTCCGGGCTTTTAATATTAATGTTCCCGACATAACAGGTTGCAGGTTCGAATCTGGACAGCCCTTAGTGGAATAAGACTGGGTATCTAAGCAATCTCTATAGTTAAGTTTTTAGCAGACCACTCGATGACTTATTCTTCCATGCATATATGCAAGAGATCATCAATTGGGCAAGTGATGGATCCTGTGATTCAAATCAGCTGTGGGTGGACAAATGGTAATATCCAGCGAGCGAGCACCCAGGGCTTCACCAGGGCACATATTATGTAATTGATTCTGAAGTGTCCGCAGAGAGATATGATGTAGTGTGTATAAGGAATCTTTCTTGACGTGGTTAAAAGAATACAATTTTTAAAAACAAGTAAATAAACCCCTTGCGAAGAACCGAAACGGAAGCTGCGGTAAATACGTTGACGATGGTGGATTAGTTACTCACAGGAATGCCACTCGGGTATCTCAACCCAAAGTGGGAGGTAAAATAGCTTCTTCTTAAGCACAAAATACATGGTTCATATTTCCGTCCATTTTAAAGAGAGACAAAGCAGTCGAGTTTGCTTTTATTTTTGACTGAAAAAGGTGGAGTTATAGGTTAATTGAACGGAAATATGGAGCGTTTTCGAGGAGATTATATGTCAGGATATTTCCTTTCGACTGAACAAGTTTTTGAAGAGTTGAAAGAAGATGTAGAGCGTTTTGAGAGATAGTTCAAGTCAGGGTATTTGCCCGAAAGGAAGCACTTGAGTGTGAATAGTGTGTGTGTGTTTATGTATTCATATACGTATGTATGGAGGATGGGATAGCTAAGTGGTCAGAGCACTTGCTTTCCCCAGCTAAGGTTAAGCAGCATCGAGTGTCGTTACCACTTGGATGGGTGACCGTTTGCGCGCCTTGGCTTCAGTACAGTTCCCCAGTTCACCCAGATGTAAATGGATAGGCTACCTGCCTCTTTAGGGTCAGGGAAGGTAAAGCAGCGAGGGAGAGGAGATGAGAGCCGCCCTAAATATGCTGGCCCCTTGAGAAGCTGAGGTCTCTGACGCCTCACTTCCCTACGACCACATAGGTTATGGGACAACTTTACCTTTATATATGTGTGTATGTATATATGCATGTATGTATGATGTATTGTGTCTGCATATTTCTGCGTGTTGGTAAGCGTGCTTGCACACATACGTATGTACTTCCTAACCGTGAATCATAGTGGGTAACTCCTGACATACTCAGCATGCTATTAAAGTATTTTATCTGGGTTTACCAAGAACAGCCTGGTTTTACGTTTCACATCGTGAGATGACAGATTGCAGACAGGTCATATCCAGGGCTACTGAGACTAGGTTAGAGGTTATCGTTGTTGTCTGTCTGTTTGTCACTGAAGCTGTGTGTGAAAAGAAACTAACACCGCTGCACTGTTCTCAACAGTTGTTTAGACTGATAGCGTTGGTGACAAGAGCAACTTACTTCCTGTTTCAATCAGCGCGCGCGCGCACATGTGTATGTGTTTTGTGTGTGTGTGTGCTTGGTTGCGTTTGTTGCTTGCGTGCGTGGCGGCGTGTGTGTGTGTGTGTGTGTGTGTTGCGTGTGTGCGTGCGTGTGTGTGTGTGTCAAAGTCAAAGTCAAAGTCAAAGTCAGATTCTTATTTTCATATGCTGAGTTCCCCCATGGGGATGCCGGGGGCCTGACATTATAAGTTGTTTATAATAGCATCCTTATCTTCTGGATATTATGTGCTAGGAATTCCCTCTTTCTATCCTTCGTTTTGTTTCGTCCTGGTTCTTTTTCTTCCTGCCACCTCCTTCTTGTCTATTTTCTGCTTTTGTTTGGTCCATGTCCTTCTTATTTTCAAGAAAGATTTAAAGATAAACAATTTCTCCCACACAGAAGTCGGTGCGCTGGGCCTGACTTAACGGCGCTTAACGGCAGCCCAACGCATTTTTGTTAATATGACAGACAATGATAGCTGTGGTGTATGGGGGGGGGGGGGGGGGGGGGTGTGAACGCGTGCACGCATGACTGCAAGCGTACTCCCTCACCTTTCATCACTATTGGTAAACTCTGACGAAGTCGGCAAGTCATAAAAGCACTTTATCCCGGCTCTGTTAGGACCATTCTGGCTCTAGGATTCACACCGTGAGATGAAAGATTAGAGACAGGTCACATCAAGGGTTAGCTGACTCGAGGTTAGAAGGTATTGTTGTTGTCCTCTTGTATGACATTGAAGCTCAATGTGAAAAGAAATTAACGCTTCGCTGAACAGCCAGCCGTCAACAGAGTGTTTAGGGCTGATGGTGTTGGTGACGAGTAGAACTTGCTTCCTTGTCAGAGTGTAATAACAATAACAATAAGCACAATAACAATGATGGTTTATTCACTCATTGCTTTTGTTATCGTTTTCATTGCACTGTCGGTCAGAGAGAGAGAGAGAGTATGATGTGTGTGGGGGAGGGGGGGGGGGTGGAGGGTTAGCGTGTACACGCTCACGTGTATATCTATATATCTATGCTTTGTGTTTGGTGTAGCTTGTGTGTATGAACCTATCTGTCTGTCTGTGTATGTTTCTGATTGTCTGCGAGAGTACCTGCATTCATGCATAAGCATGCACTCCCTTACTTCCCACTGCTATTGACAAACACTGACAGAGTCAAAATGTCATAGAAGTATTTCAACGGAACAGCCTGGTTTTAAGTTTCGCATCATGAGATGATGGATTGCAGACATGCCATGCCATATACAGGGTTGCATGACTCTAGGTTAGAGGGTATCTGTGCTGTCCATCTGTTTGCCTTTGAAGCTTGGTGTGTACAAAGAAACACCCGTTACTCTGAATTGTTATGAACAATGAATTCATTCGGTCGTTATTAGTTGCGTGTAGTGTGTGTGTGTGTGTGTGTGTGTGTGTGTGTGTGTGTGTTGTGTGTGTGTTGTTGTGTGTGTGTGTTGTGTGTGCATGTGTTGTTTATGTTTGTGTGTGTGTGTGTTTTGGGTGCGCATAGGGGTTGGGGGGTGGGGGGATGCGTGAGCGTGCGCGTGCACCTTTCTGACAAAACATTCTATTCTTTGTATGCAGCATTTACAGAAAAATGATATTTTATCTTCATATCATATTTTCTTCTCGTATGTTGATACCCGTGATCTCTACGTGTAAATTCTGTCGCGTTTCAAAGAGTTATCGGATTCATGATAGTGTTGAAGGCAGAATTTGGCTTCGTAAAGGGTCACCCATCCAGAGAAGGAGATTCAAGATAACAGGAGTGATACATCGCTTAGCTCAAGCATCAGTAAGGCGGTGCCGCGCATTTTTTTAAACAAATGAAAGTGTGAAGGGTCTGGTACAACATGGTTTTTCAGCGCTAAATAAAATAAACATCACGTGAAAGTATTAATATTCTAGAACAACTTATAGCTTACTCCCGACTTATATACATACAGTGTTGGTATACTAGGCTTGGAACACTAGCACGATATATAGCTTTCTTGATGATATTTTCTTTTTATCTATCATAACCCAGCGACGCCAGATTTGTTTTCCGTTTTAGTTGTTTTGTGTAAGCCTACTTGGTTAGGCTTCTTCATTCATTTTTCTGCATTCTTTAGAAGCCTTCTGTCTGTCTGTTCTGTCTGTCTTCTGTCTCTCCTCTCTTCTCTCTCTCTCTCTCTCTCTCTCTCTCTCTCTCTCCTCTCTCTCTCTCTCTCTCTCTCTCTCTCTCTCTCATGACATGGATTGCATGTCATGATGATTATCTGGGCTGTTGTGAATTCTTTTTATCGTCTTAGTTGAATACGTGTTTGTGCCCAGTCCCCTCCCCACTGTCCCCTTGTGAATGGGCTTGAAAGCTTACCACAGAGACAGAGAGAGAATGTAAACCATGGTCATTCTCTCTCTGTCTCTGTCTCTCTGTCTCATTCTCTCTGTCTGTCTCTCTCACTCCCTCTCTCTTCTTCTTCTTCTTCTTCCTCTTCTTCTTCTTCTTCTTCTTCTTCTTCTTCTTTTTCTTCTTCTCTCCCTCAAACATTCCACTTTTAGCGGTAATAACATATTTCATTCTCACCATCCATTTCAGACCTATTACCCAGATCCCCTCTTCGATCTCCTCCTTTCAACCCCAACTGCCTGTGTGGCTGCACGCTCACCACAGACTCAGGGGAGATCATTGGGTCTGGCCGGTGCCATGGCCTGGCGACGTGGATTATCAAAACATCCGCAGACCAACGGGTGACAGTGACCTTTCGGTATTACAGTATATCTTACGAAAAACAATGGGTCAAGATTCGCGATGGAGAAACGGAAAGTGACGATCTGTTGTTTTACTCTCATCATGAGCAACAGTCTCCTGGTGACCTCACTTCCTCTTCCAACGTCATGCGTATAGAACTGATGACGAGGCTGGATATGACGTCACCAGTAAACGTGAAAGTGTTTGCTCGAAATGCTACAGTGCCTGTTCATGTTCAGGGATTTATTGCTTCTTTCTCAGCAACAGGTAAGTGTGTTACTTGAACACACACACACACACACACACACACACACACACACACACACACACACACACACTTAACTATATTCTTTTCCATTTTCCTTCTTTCATATCTTGCTTTGTGTTGACTCCAAGTCAGTATTGTATGCTATAAAATCCCCAAACTGCAAGGTCTCCAGAATTATTTTTGAAATTAAATATGTCATACACCTCCTAAGTTTAAGAGGTATTCCTGTTTCTTTTTGTTGGGTGCCTTCTCACGTCGGAATTTTTTTCAAATGAGTGGGCTGACAGAGCTGCAAAAAGGGGGCAAGACATGATATGGAATCGATAGAACTGGATGTTCCCTTATCTATACAGGAGGGATACCCTATATTAGAACAAACTTTATTGGGTAAGTTTAAAGAATCTGATCAATTCAAGGAACAAGTTTTTTAAAGTTGTCTGACCACTGCCCATATTTCTTGTTATATGGCTCCTTCTCAAATAGATTCGTGTTTTATAACCGTGAGAAGGGTTAATTCACTATATTTTAGAATGAAATTAAATGCATTCCTTACAAATTTTTTTTGTAAACATGTCAGATGTCTATGTGGAGATCATTCCAATAGTCATATCATATTTGAGTGCCCTATTGTAAAACCTTTTTTGCCTACATTTTCTGAACAGTCTCTGGAAAATGTATTTGAAAATTCAAAGTTAGCCTTTGCCATTGCTAGATGTTTATTGCATAGTCCACTTGAATATTTATTGTAGTTACATTATTGTTATTTCATGTTTCCACATTGTTGAGTTTATATTTTGCTCCTGTTTAAAAGTATCATTATTTTTCTAGGGTTTTTCCCATAAAAATACTAACACTGATGCTATTTCTTAACCTTTTCTCCTTCCACTCCTTCCTCTCCCTTCTTTAACTTCCATTACACTTTCTATTTCCCTCGTCTAAAATCATCTTAAAGTGAACAGACGTTAAAGTGAAGACAGCAACAACAACAACAACAACAACACACACACACACACAACACACACACACACACACACACACACACACACACACACACACACACACACACACACACACACACACACAGAGAAGAGAGAGAGAGAGAGAGAGAGAGTGGGGGGGGGGGGGGTTCGAAGTTGTTGTCAGGGTACCAAAGTTTATCCTTTACCTATCCATTTGTCTGTCCATCAGCACGTGCGTGTGCTGTTGAGAATGCTGTCTCACCCATGTCATGTTGGGTGAGCCTCCCCTAGCCCTTCCCCCCCCCCCCCCACCTCACCCCCAAACCCCAAGTTGAAGACTGATCTCCTCTTTTTCTCTGGGTTCCCTTACCAGGTGGGGTGCGTGGTGCCTGATCTTCTCCTGTGCTTGTCATTTTGCAGGAGGTCTGAGTGCTGGCCTGAGGGTACCCCATGTCATTGTACATTTTGCAAGATGGGTATGTTTGCGTTTCCGTAACCCAGCGAACGCTGATATGAATTTCGGGATCTTTAACGTGCATATTTGACCTTCTGCATAATGTATATTTATACACGAAGGGAATTATAGCATTGGCAGAACTGTACTAGAATTGACGTGAAGACTGATTATTTCTAGATGAGCAGTTATCTGTTTGCAAGGCTAGAGGTGTTATATGGTTGTGTTACAAGCATCGAAACCTTTGCCACGTTGAGGATGTCAAGGGCGTAAAAGTCTCAGATCAAATCAAATCAAATTCTTGTGTTTCAAGGATAATTTCGCTCTTCTCGGATATTAAAGACAGTTCATATCATTTCAGCAAAATCAACGTAAATGTTCGTGATAGCGATGATTACTATTGACCTACATTTTCCCTTGAGATAACCAAATAGCCTTGTATTCATCCATCTTGAAAAAACATAGACTTCAAAGTTGTAGTCGTCTACTCTGTTACCCAGGAAGGGCTTTAACGGAAAGTGTATGCGATTAAGTGATCTTTATCAGATTTCCATTGCAAGTCTGTTCACCTGTCGGCGATACCAGTGTTGATGGTAACCGCTGATGCATGCCAGGTTAACTGTCTCCATTCCCTTCTGTCTTAAATCCTTCTATTGATTTCCGGATAGCGTCCAAATCTGAAGAGGATTTAGAAGAAGCCGACAGCGACAAAAAAACATTTTTAATGGTCTTGAGCTGGTGATCTGTCGGTCTGAATATGCGCTGTGGATTGCTTTTGTTGTTGTTATTGTTCCTCTGTCTTCCCTTTTGTTTTTCGCTCTTCTTACTTTGCTGCTGCTTTTGTGAGTGATGCTGAAATATCTTGTATCCTTTAAAAAAATATAGGCTGTATAGAATTATTTTTTAAAGTCGACAGAAAGCTGTAGAAACGTTATCAAAGATACCAATAATCGTTCAACATAAGTTGTTACATAAATATTGATGTTTTGATATGTATATTTTCAATTTGGATATGACAACCTTCATACCAGAAGCCGTTACTCTGTTAGTTCCAGAGGCTGTTGAGCTTCCGCCCCCTCTCTACCGTCACGAGGAGGCCTCTGTGTTGGAGAGTGACATCGCCATCGTGGGGTTGGCGGTGGTGGGGGCGGTGGTGCTGGCAGTGGTGGTGTTCGCGATGGCTCAGCGGAGGTTCTGGTCGAAGAGGGTGCCGCGCTACTCCCCGGCCAAGCTGGAAGAGGCCTCGGGAAGTGGAGGGCACAGCGCCAGCGGCCAGTTCGATTCTCGGTCCCCTGTCTCCAACACGGACCTCCCTTTTGCAGGTGAGTTCTTGGAGTGGATTTTTCCGGTATCCATGCTTCAGTGGAAAGTAGTGTATCTTCCCCCCTCCATCACCATCCTTCCCCCCACTCTCTTCATTTTGGAAATTATGTGCTAGATTTTTGTTTTCACTTTCTTTGTCTCTCTGTCTCTCTCTGTCTCTCTCTGTCTCTCTCTCTCTCTCCTCTCTCTCTCTCTCTCTCTCTCTAGAAGACAGAAACATGTTGCCAGAGAAACGTGTCAGGCTTCCCAGACTTCGTAAAGGGAAGCAGCGTCCTAACACACAACACGCAGAGACAGTGGCACGTGCTGAACGGGAATTACATCTTCTTCGGGACCTGATCCGGTTTTACATGGGCTGACTTCGCTGGCTGCAGACTGGAAAAGGAAAGGCTGTTTTGAAAACTGAGACACGGACAATAATGTATCAGATCTAGATGTACATACCATTACTGACATGGTTTCCATGTCACTGTAATCGCGTCGCGTTCGATATCGTTTGTTACCGCGCCGCAGCGCTATATGGCTTGATTGCTAAATAGCAATAAATATTGTTCATTGTTCATTGTTCTCTCTCTCTCTCTCTCTCTCCTCTCTCTCTCTCTCTCTCTCTCTCTCTCTCTCTCTCTCTCTCTCTCTCTCTTATATCCCTAAGGGCGGTACTAGATGTAAAAAAGCACATGGGTGCTTATTCATTATCCTCGAAATAAAAGAATTTGTCATTCTCTCTCTCTCTCTCTCTCTCTCTCTCTCTCTCTCTCTCCTCTCTCTCTCTCTCTCTCTCTCTCTCTCTCTCTCTGTTTGTTTGTTTGTTTTGGTTAAGGTTTTTGTGGGGGTGGGGTATTTTTATGGTTTTCTTTTATTTTCTTGCTTTGGGGGGGGGGGGGGGGTTGTTGGGGGGGAGCTGTTTTGAAAAGGGTTATTTCCCCTTGTTTTTATTGTGAGACTGTATAAGTATTGGGTTAATATTATTAAGATGTATCCCTAACGGGCGGGGACTGGATGTAAAAAAGCACATGTGTGCTTATTCATTATCCTCGAAATAAAAGGATTTGTCATTGTCATTCTCTCTCTCTCTCTCTCTCTCTCTCTCTCTCTCTCTCTCTCTCTCTCTCTCTCTCTCTCTCTCTCTCTCTTTTCTCTCTCTCTCTCTCTCTTTGCCACGTCTTCACAGTCAGGTTGGGGTGGGGTGGGAGGTTCCAGTAAGCTCGACAACGTTTTGTTATTCCTCCACCCCCCCCCCCCCCCTCCTATCCACCCCCCACCTCCACCCCATCAAACTATGATGGGAAACACGCCATCTGCACTGCAGCGGTTTTACTTATTTTGGTGAGTTGGTTGGTTGGGTTGTTGTTTTTTTCTCCCTTATGTGGCCTTCTTTATAATAATAATAATAATAATAATAATAATCTGGCCAAGGCCAAAAGCTGTGTCAGGTTATTGATGTCAGCTAATTGCCAAGGCCTACATTAAAATGTTGTTATGTTTAAAATGTTGTGTTGAGATTGCCTTCAGCCATGACAAGCTCTTAACATAACAACCTGCACTCTCCTTTATAGGAGAAAAAATCCTCTGAAGTCGGAGTATGGCTGCCTATGTGGCGAGGTACTTGAAAATAGTCGTACACGCAAACTTCTCACCCGGTGTACTTCCTATCTCACAGAGATTCCCAGGTGGGATGAGTGAGTCAGAGTGCATGTGCTGGGTGACCCCCAGGGCGTAAAGCTGGGGAACGCACAACAACAACAACATAATAATAATAATTATAATAATAATAAATGGAACTTATATAGCGCTATATCTTGCAAAGACAAATCAAAGCGCATGCATTCAACCTAATCTTACACAGTCATGCAATCAATGATAAATAATCAAATGTTTAAACAAACAGATATTTACAAACATGGTGCGATGCAGACAAAATCTATGAAATAAAATTTCGATAGTCAAATATTTTTCAAAAGCACACACACACTCGCACAGGCCTTATACTTTAGCAGGGTGATAGGACATGGGTTAGATATGAAACAGGAGGGGGGAAGTCTTAGGTTTGAAATAAATATGTCTTGAGGCTGGATTAAAAGTGTCATAACAAGGTTTCTGGCGAAGAGAGAGAGGGAGCTCATTCCAGGTCAATGGACCCGAAATAGAGAATGAGCGGCGGCCAACAGTGGATTGGTTGAATCTAGGTATTCGTAGGCACAAGGTATCTGCAGTAGAGCGGAGGGAACGTGAAGGAGTGTACAGGTTAAGACATTCACATAGGTAGGAGGGTGCAGTTTTGTGGAGACATTTGTAACAGAGGGTACTGATCTTATAATCTACTCTCTGTGGCACAGGCATTCTTTACACATGTATCTTGGAACGACCTAAACATATTTGCCATTAAGAATAGAACAGGATGATGTCAATTTGTGTGTGTACGATCTTCTGCAAGTCGGCGAAGTTCGGGATTGTAAAAGTTGAGTGTGTTGTACGTGGTTGGCGTGCTCACATTAGCAGAATGAAGGTGGTACCTGTCATTGATGGAGAGTTTATTTCAGTCTTGAGAGTTTGATTCCACTACGTCTTGGCAATTACTACTGCCACTGCTGCTGCCACTACTACTGTTGCTTCCAGTGTTGTTGCTGCTAACGCTACTGCTGATGCTGCTGCTGCTACTACTACTACAGCAACAAAGGCTGTTACTAATGCTACTATAGCTCCTGCTGCTGTCGTTGCTACAGCTACCTCAGTTCTTGAGCTTCATCTGCCAATAGTAGTAGTAGTAGTAGTGATGGTGGTGGTGGTGGTGGTAGTAGTAACAGCAGCAGCAGTAGCAGCAGCAGTTGAAGCAGCAGCAGCTGTAGTAGTAGCAGCAGCAGCAACAACACTGGAAGCAGCAGTAGTAGTGGAGGAAGCAGTGGCAGTAGTAATTGCCAAGAAGTTGTGGTATCAAACTCTCAAGACTGAAATCAACTCTCCATCAATGACAGGTACCACCTTAATTCTGCTAATGTGAGCACGCCAACCACGTACAACACACTCGACTTTTACAATCCCAAACTTCATCGACTTGCAGAAGATCTTACACACACACACACACACACACACACACACACACACACACACACACACAAGTTGTTGCTGTAGCGTTATCATCGCCATGATCATCGTCATTTTCTATATTGTAACGAATCTCTGGGTAGACCACATCATAGCATGCTCAGTAAAAATGCGACTCCAAGATGTTCTACACATGTAGCCTACATCCATGTGGTCAAGACTGACGTTTTAAACACCGACATTTTGCTGGCTTTAAAGTGCATTCTGTTTTTCAGGAGAGAAGGGGTGGCCACGGAAGAGCTCCTCAGACCCTCGCCTGGCCTCCAGAAACTCCTCTGTCAACAGCACGGGCAGCTCAGGACACGTGCATGTGGCGGGCAGGGCACGGGCGCACACCACCGCCTCAGCCGCTGACAGGAGAGGACTTACGACTCACGGCTTCCCGCCACACTCCAGCAAGGATTCCATCCACAGACTCCCTACACGCAGCGCTTCTGTGGGTGAGAGCCTTTACGATGACCTCAGAATGGAGGAGCCAGGCTACGCTCTGGTTCCTATGCTCCTCCCAAGGCCTGGAGATCGTGTTGGTGCCGAATGGAAGCCTTCGACTGCTTACGCCTCTGTGACATCCCCTCTTTCTGCTTCGTCCAACAAACAGATGTTGAAACGAAAGCGTAGAAAGAAGAGGGGGGTGTCGACACATTCTCCAGGTGGAAGAGAAGAACGGGATGTGAATAGTTCTTCCAGGCTGAGTTCCAGCACCAACACCAATGCCCCTGCTGGTCATGTGACGACCACGAAAGCGGAGATCAACTTCGCCCAACCTGTGGGGTATCTCAGATCTCCCTCAGACTCTACAGCAACTTCAGTACCGGGTGGACATGTGAAACCGCCTGAACATGTAAAAGAGAGACGTGCTACAAGAGATAGGAGCAGGAGACGTTCCGATAGTGATAAATGTTTTCAGAAAGAACAAATCCCTCTCGTAGATAGTTTCAATGAACCACGATCTCATCATTCTCGTGCTAAGTACAAACCTGTGTCAGAGCACAAAGAAACTTCCTTCGTGTCTCCTACAGCCCAGGTGACAAGACCTGTATCACTTACCGAGAACACGAGTCCGTTAAAACCCTCAAGAAACGATCCCATCAAAACATCTGCAGAACCAAACCCCAAACGAAAGAAATCAAAGACAAGATTTTCATCAGACTCTGCAGGAAAGTGCTCCACAGTTGAGGAAGAGACTCTCCCATCCCCAGAACAGACTCAGACATTCGGCTGGTCGGAGAAAGGACCTGACAAACCAGAGAACAGAGAACGAGACACGGCATTTTCTAGTCCCAACAAGTGCAGTAGCTTAGCCCCGATCAGTGACAAAAGTTTCAGTCCTCCACACATCAGCAGTGTTGCTAGACCAGAATTGGAATATGATGACTTTACTCTGGATGACCCGAAATCGCATTTTCAGTATGAAGATGTGAACAGGTTGAACTGGGCAGGCGCCGAGAGACTTAGCAGGAGTCGACATAAGGAGTATACGTGACTTTTTTTTTTTTTGGATGGGGGTGGGGGGGGGGGGAAGATGCGGAGGAGCTCTCTGTGTCTCTATATCTGTCTCAAGTCCCTCTGTCTGTCTGTCTCTCTTTCTCTCTCTCTCTCTCTCTCTCTCTCTCTCTCTCTCTCTCTCTCTCTCTCTCTCTCTCTCGATCTCTCTTTCTCTCTCCCTCCTCCCTTCCCTTTTTATTCTACTTTTCTAAGATGCCTAAGGAAAATGTGCGAAAATATACTCAAGCAAGCCCGCGAGAAAGACAAAGAAAAGATGCAAAAGCAAAAAGAAAGGAGAGAGAAGAGGGGGGTGGGGGCAGAAAAAGGGAAAGTGTGTGTGCGCGCGTGCGTGTGTGTGTGTGTGTGTGCTTGTGTGTGTGTGTGTGTGTGTGTGTGTAACGAATTCAAGTCTTTATCTACGAGCCAGTAAGAGCACTTGGAAAAAAAACTTTACGAGTATACCTACATTAGGTACAACGGCAAAATTCCATGTGAAAAATAAAACCAACGTTTAAAAAACGTTTTTCACGCTTTTTTTTTTTTG
The DNA here is from genome assembly GCA_028751875.1 of Rapana venosa. NCBI lineage: Eukaryota > Metazoa > Mollusca > Gastropoda > Neogastropoda > Muricidae > Rapana > Rapana venosa. The sequence continues at coordinate 22,219,307 of CM054144.1, read as the reverse complement.
ACGAGTGTTTTATATTATGTTCTGTGAAGTTTAAACTGGAGCACACTTGTAAAATTGCTTCTGACCTTACACCATGATTTTGCACACATTGTTCTCTTTTTTATATACAATCTTTTCTTGGTTTATCCTTCTTTCCCTTTGTTCGTAAAAAAAAAAAAAGTAGCCGCTGCAAGAGAAGAGAAGAGGAGAGAAGAGCAGGAGAGGAGAGAAGAGAAGAGAAGAGCAGGAGAGGAGAGGAGAGGAGAGGAGAGGAGAGGAGAGAGAGAGAGAGAGAGAGAGAGAGAAGAGAGAGAGAGAGAGAGAGAGAGAGAGAACTCGAACTCGAACTCGAACTCGAACGATTTATTCACAAAAAGGCCATTGGCCCATACATGAAGGGGGTTGCCGAACTGCTTAGTATTTTAGTTTTAACACACACACACACACACACACACACACGCACGCACGCACGCACGCACGCACGACACACACACACACACACACACACACAGACCAACATGTTACTGTATACCACAAAGTCAGCTACAAAAATATCACTTAGGATAACATTATCTCTCTTATTCTGAAGGCTTTACACAAATATAAAGTGAGGCTGCGCACAACCTCAGGATGACTTGATGCCAGGAGTAAACAGAGTCTAAATAAATTAGGCTGTCTACTATATTTAACAGGGATGTAGTTCTGCCTAACATCCTCAAATACTGGACAGCACAAGACAAAGTGACTTCATCCTCCGGGGCTTGCTTACATAAGGGGAAACACCTGACGTCGTCAAAACATTT
>CM054144.1:22199073-22206573 GCA_028751875.1 Rapana venosa | reverse complement strand
TAAAAAATAAATTCAATAGATAAATTAGAGTCAGTTGTTAAGCACACTTACTGGTAACGCGCGAGTTCATAGCGTGTATACCAATTATAGTAGTTTTCATACCAGTTAGAGGAAGACAGATCAAGACCTGTACTCCCAACTCCAAACAAGGGAAGCTATGTCTTTGAACTTCATTGGACGCCTGCCCGCAAGGATCCCGATTTTGTCTGGTTATAGCTGGTGTTTTGTTCTTTTTTATCTGTGATATTTGACCATCTTAAAAATGCTGAAGGTATTTCAACACGTCTGATGAAAAACATGTGTCGCAGAGGTGGTATATTATGGTGTGGGCGTCCGAAACATGGATTCTGATCGCGATGCCCATGCACACGGGGGAGGTGGTGTGGCAAGACTGTCTTGAGAAAGTGTGGACTCTTGCTTGCACCTTCTGATGGCGATTGGTTGGAGGGTTGGCATGGCGACGGGACAGCAAGGTCTTGGCAATCGGCTATCAGTCGGGAAAATACGCCTGTGTGACATAGAGAAGGGGGGAGATTCTGCATGCTAACTGAAGTGGAGGGAGAAGTGACTTGCATGAGCTGGACAGAGCACAAATACTCCAAAGAAAACTCCTTTACCAGTGAACCCTATGGTGAAGACACCTCCAGTAACTTTTTGCCCAAACTCCAACCACTGAACAAGAATACAAAGATTCTAGCTCTGTTTCAAAGGACAACCTGGATGAAATCGTGGAAGACAGCAAGAAACTGAAAGACCAGAAGGAGCTGAACTTTCTCATTGTGGGCACAAATAAAGATTCTGTGCATGTGATTGTGTATGGGGTCTTTCATTTGCACAGGCCAGTTTCATGATCCAGGATGGTTCTCAAGAGAGACGTGTGTGCTCTGCCATTCTCACAGATGATCTTCATTCCTTGTCGGTAGTAGTGGGGTCCACATCAGATGAATCGGATGAGATTGATTACTACATTTTGACATTTGACACACAACCTTGATCAGGTCCCCGGCATAAAGAAGTGAGAATGCTGGCATTAAAGTATGGGCTGATTTGCTGCCTTGTTGAGCACCTTCAAACTACCATTCAGCAGATTGTCAGAAGCTTGGGAAGACATCTGACCGAAATGGATTCCAAGCTTCTCAAATTTGCTGAGGAGAAAAGAAATCTGGGCATGGTACTGTGAGCAACGATTTTCTGGAACTGTTGTTGTATGGTTTGCCCAGTTCAGAGCTACAGAACTTTCTCCTGCATGAACTGACAGATAAAGGCTTGAAGAAGTTAGGCTTCTCAATCGAGACCTCATACTCCAACATCCAGAAACTGGTGGTGAAACATCTGCAGGCTGTCAGCCAGGCAATCATGTACCATCTTAGTGAACTGAGAGGTATGGCGCAGTGGTATGACAAATTTGGAGTGTTAGGTCTTGATCCTGCAGCTATTCAGGATTGCCATCAATGCAGCAGGGACATTCGTGCTGTGTTCAGTGATCTCCAGCAGGTCATTGATGGAAGCATCAAAAACTTCAAAGCATTTTTCCGCTGGTTGTATGTTGTCATCCTCAGATTGTCAAAGGAAGAGATCCCAGCTGAGCTGGGAAAGATCAACCAGCATCAGTTGGACTTTGTGGCAGAGTTCTTGCGTGACAATTTCAGCATTTCATTTCAGAGGAGCGTAACTAGACTCAGAAGCAGAGCAGAAAGGGAGAGAAACAGCTGGTGCAAGTGCTTTTGCCAGTCCACAGAAAAAGCCAAGGTGAGAACCAAGAACTGATACAGATCTATTAAAAAGCTTAGTGAAGAGACGTAGTAAATCAGTATTTAAATTTAAATGTATAACATGTCCACAGTAGTGTGATTTTAACTATAATTTCAGGGATCAGAGCTAATGGAATTCTAATAAGGACTTGCTATCTTGTAAGCACTGTTGGCTTTCGCTCCTTCTCTGTTTCTGGTCCATCCACCTGGAATGACCTCCCTCTTTCACTTCGACAAAAGCCTTCACTTGATACCTTCAAATCCAGCCTCAAAACACACTTATTTCCTACTTGAGACTTTCCTCCCAAATATCTGTCCCTAATTTTCAACAGCATCTTTCACCTTCTAAGTGTTGTTCCGAGTTGCAACAGCATCTTTCACCTTCTAAGTGTTGTTCAGAGTGTGTGTTTGTGTGTGTGCGTGCATGCGTGCATACGTGCGCGCTCATGGTTTTGAAATCTGTTGTTCATTATGTTTAAGGAGAGTTGCATGCCTGTAAATGATTGAGTGCAAGCGCTTCGATTTGTTTTGTTTTTTTACAAGATTCAGCGCTATATAAATTCCATATTATTATTATTATTAACCCCCCCCCCCCCCCCACCCCCAAACCAAAAAAACCCAACAAACAACCCGAACAACAACCAAACAAAAAAAGAAGAAAAAAACCCAACAAATGCCCCTCCCCCCAAAAAAAAATAACAACCCCAAGACAAAGCAAAACAAATATTTAAACTAAAGTGAGCTTTATAGTTTCTATATATGTGTAGATTTTAATTTTGTGAGTGCGCTTCACCTTCTACAGTTCTAGAGTTTCTGTGGATTCAGAATTTGCTTAATAGAATTACTAGAGTGGAAGGTGTGCTTGATTCAGTGATCAATGCGTGTGTTTTCCAAAGATAAGTTTTTACAGTCTCAACTGAGCAAAAGATAGAGCCATTTCATCCATAGATTAAATGTGGTCGGTCCATTGATTGATTGGAAATGCTTTAATAAGTGATCAGTGATCATGCTTATTTTCACTTTGTGGAGGTTCAAAACCTTTTCTAAAACAAAGGGTTTGTGCATGTGTGCATCATGTATGTATAACATGTAAGTGCATGCATGTGAGCATGCGTGCATGTGTGTGTGTGTGTGCATGTGTGCGCAAGTGCGTGTGTGTGTGTGTATAACTATAAGTTAAATATGAAAATGATAAATTAGGTAGATGGACTGACATTGAATGTTAGTTTACACTACAGTAAAATTAAAACTATAAAAGATTAAATGTTTGACTTATTTTGAGAAAGTCTTACATAAACTATATTTCAGGTTGCCTGTGTTAACTGTTAAGTACCATTTTACCTAGTCCTTAACAACTGGGCATTTAACACAATAACAGTGTGAAACTCAAAACACTTCTTCATCATGTTTTCATTGTCAGGTTGTGACTTGTGCAGGTTTAAGATGGAGAAAGTGGGCCAGTATCTGAAGCGAGATGACCTGACCCATCTTTCCAACCTGCACAAGAACCCCTGGGTGGAGTTTGTGCAGGCGTCTGCAGCGCTGAAAGAGAGCAAAGTTCTCTACCCTGTGCAGAGCACCAAGTCACTGCTGCAGCTGCAGGATACACTCGAGTCAGCACTCCGCACAGCGCTGTGTGTAAGTTTCTTAAATTTCAAAGCTAGTGGCTTTTGTTGGGTTGGTTGGCTAGTTGTTTGGGTTTTTTAATTTTTTTGGTTGGTGGTGGTTTTTGGTTGTTATTTCTTTGTTTCACACTTTCTTGTCTTGTAGTACTTAGTATTTAAGTAACTACTCAGTAAATCAGTCAAAGGTATTGCAAGCATAACTGTGCTCAGTAAACAACTCATAAGTCTTTCGGATGAGATGATTAACTGAGGCCCCATACATGTACAACAGGCATTCAGCACATGTAAAAAAAACCCAACCAACCCCTAGACAGCAGCAAGAGAGTTGTTCCTGATAAAATTCTTGTAAAGAAAAGCCACTCTTTTTAAGCAAACAAATAATTTATACTTTTACACGCAGGAAAATATTAATAACTAAATATGGGTGGTGCGGCTCTTTTGGGTTGAAACACTCTTCCTGGGGAGAGCAACCTGATTTTACTCAGAGAAATGTGGATAGGATAGTATGCTGGACAGTGGGTAGAGCGTTCCCTTAATTAATGACCTGATGCAGTAGGCTGCCATTCAAAGGGTTTTTTTCCCCATGGTGTTAACTTCAGGTGTTATCGACTCTGCACAGGTCTACGTAATGTCATTCTCACTATTATTTCTAATGAAGCTGTATAGCAAAACAGTACTAGCTGGTGGAACTAAGGGAAATTCATGCACAATTGTACATGGTGGGGTTAACTCACTTGGCCCAGGCAGCTTTCTCCTCTGCTTTTCACCACATCCTGCTGATTTTTCTCTAGCATTGTATCTGAACTTGTAAGGTTTTATGAGATGGTGATTGAAAATTTAGTTATTTTAAGTTTTAAAAGCAAATTACTAATGTGTAAAGTTAACTAGAATCAAGTTAGCTGGAATCAAAGTGTAAAATATTTTTTCATCATAGTTATCTTGTAAAGATATGTTACATATGTAGAAAGTATTTATTAATTTTTTGTATTATTTTATTAATGAAAAGCAGTGAGGTCAGGTCACAAACACACCTAACATATTATATACACAAAACACCAAAAGTAATACTAATACAGTAATAGTCTGATTGATCAAATTTGCAAGAGAGATAGGCCACCATAGCAACTGTTAGCTTTTAACGTCATTGTGATGTTATACCGTGATACAAATAACAAAAGAAAACCAAAAATGTAAATGTGTGATTGCTTGCTTGGGATTTAACACAGATAGCAAAAGAGTATGTACATGATCACATGGTACAACAGTCAGCAGTAATTGTTGTAGTGTTCCCAGGTGTGTACATGATCACAATATACAACAGTCGGCAGTAATAGTTGTAGTGTTCTCAGGTATGTACATGATCACATGGTACAACAGTTGGCAGTAATAGTTGTAGTGTTCTCAGGTGTGTACATGACCACATGGTACAACAGTCGGCAGTAATAGTTGTAGTGTTCTCAGGTGTGGCAGTAATAGTTGTAGTGTTCTCAGGTGTGGCAGTAATAGTTGTAGTGTTCTCAGGTATGGCAGTAATACTAATAGTTGTAGTGTTCTCAGGTGTGGCAGTAATAGTTGTAGTGTTCTCAGGTGTGGCAGTAATCATTGTAGTGTTCTCAGGTATGGCAGTAATACTAATAGTTGTAGTGTTCTCAGTGTGGCAGTATAGTTGTAGTGTTTCTCAGGTGTGGCAGTAAAGTTGTAGTGTTCTCAGGTGTGGCAGTAATAGTTGTAGTGTTCTCAGGGGTCCATGGAGGCTGTCAGTCAGTCACTGCAGCACAGCGTCATCTATCACCTCTTCACACTGACCGACACGGTGCGGAGCGCGGGGGAGCTGCAACTGCCACCCAAAATCTGCCAGTTCACCGACAACGCCAACCACCACACCGTCACCCTCTTCACCAACAACTACCTGCCCCATCAGGTTTGTAGAGGAGAGGAGATTTCGGAGAAGGTTACCTATGGGGAAATTATATATAAGTTATGTCATCACAGCCCTGTTTTTTAATTGAAAAGTGAGGGATGTGGTTGTTTGGATTTGTCACGATTGCAGTGTGCAGGCTTGGAAATTTGTTTTATGAATTACAGGAGAAATTGTTTTTTAATGTCTAGAATTTGTATTGGAGAAAAAGAAGTCTGTTCAGGCTTCAATTTTTTTACCCAAGTGTGTAAGCAAGGAGAAAAGATCGAATCATAATGAAATGTTGCTTTCAGAGCTTCAGATATTGTGTGTGTGTGTGTGTGTGTGTGTGCATGCACGCGCATGTGGATGCACGTATATATACATATTTCTTTCTGTAAAATGAGATTGGTTATTGTTTACTGAGAACCTCGTAGTCATACTGTGTTTATTTATTTTGATTTTGCATATTGTAATGTACAGTTTGTGTTTTTTCTTTGTTTCTTTTCTGTCTTCTTTATCAATTTTTTCTTGCTTTTAAATTGGGTTTTTACTATGCTTGTGTGCACTTCGTTCCACATACTTGTTTAATTCAAAACATTGAAACGAATACAAAAGACTATTGTTTCTTGCAGTTGTGATATCTTCTCCCTTCCTCCTTCCCTAGGAAAATTCACACACACCATACCACACCCACACATACATTAATGATTAACTAGTAGTCATTACACACTCAGACAGTCTCCACACACACTCACAGTCACCCCCACACATTTACACACACTTCTTCAGTGGCTGATTTTTTATGTTTTATTAGGTGGAACTCAATCTAATACTTAGAATTTTGCAGACATGGTTTTTGTTGTTTAAAAAAAGGGGCTATCACATTGTGATAAGTTGTTCTGTTTTAACCCAAGGAAGGTGCTACGATTCTGGAATTTCTGCATGCATTACGCCACGAAAAAAGTTTTAGAAAAAAAAAAAGACCCCGACTGAAATGCTGATCATGTTTTCTATACTTGTAAACACAGATTAAAAGTAAGAAGGAAAAGTAGATTCCCTAATACTTGAGAAATGCCTTAAAAACTAAGGGAAAGAGGAAGAAAAACTGGAACGTTTTTTCATGGTTGTTTTCCCAGGGTATTCTACGTGTTGCGGAAAACCCACGGATGTCAGCAAGGGGGAGGAAGAGGACATGAATAGTGGCCATCAAATGCGCCAATGTTGCACCAGCCAGCAGGTCGCTGCTCCACAGTTCATCACAGGTACTCTGTGTCCATGTCTGGGGCATGTCTGTGTCTGTGCTCTGTGTCCATGTCTGTGCATTTGTCATGGGGGGCAGACTAAACATTCGCTGTATATTTTGCAAAAGCCATGCTTGTCCCAATCCTTCCATTTTAGGGGGTATCTGTTCCTCCATCTGAAACATGATCCACTCTGTAAAATTTATTTTACTTGTTTAGCCATCACAAAACCCTAGTCCTCCCCCTAATCAAAGAAAAGAAAAGCTGAAGCAGTGTATGATATTGATACGGATTGAACTTCAGCTCACTGCATAATTGTTATTTTGCGATACATCTTTTGTCAACCAACATCATTGATCTTTGGCAAATCATCATTCATATTACTGCATAATTGATATTTTGTGATACATCTTTTGTCAACCACCATAATTAATCTTTGGCAAATTATCATCCATATTACAGCAGTATCTGTACAGCTGATTGCTGTCTCGTTGTGGGATGCTAATGTCTAAAACTCCAAAATAAATACTTATACAAGACTTTGTACAAACTTTAAAGGCTTCTGTTTGTTTTTAATTAATTTTGATTATGAATTTAAATAGCAAAAAACACTTTCTTCTCTTGTTATATCAATGTGTAGATTTTTAAAAAATCTGTCTCTTCCTCAGTGAACTCCTTCAAAAAAAGGTATTAAAATTTTTACAGGGTGTGTCTTTATCTAGTGGAAGAGCCCACTACTCTCCAGGCAGTTCAGTGGCATCATGAACTTGTGCTCATAGATTTTTTCAGGTTTACTTTCAATGGTACTTAGAAACAGACAAAACTTGCAAATTCCCCGTCAGATTCATAGCACTCGCCGACCTCGATGGAGTTGGTAACTGGGAGGGAAAGGGTTAAACCTGCGAAAAAGTTTTACAAAAAAGCAAAAAAAAGAAATCATGAAAAAAAGTGATTTTAGGGGGTAAAACACACCCTTAAAATTT
>CM054144.1:22180403-22198573 GCA_028751875.1 Rapana venosa | reverse complement strand
CCGACATCCCCTCTTTCGCCCTCGTCCAAAAAACAGATGTTGAAACAAAGCGTAGAAAGAAGGGGGGGGTCGAAAACATTCTCCAGGTGGAAGAAAAAACGGGAGTGAATGTTTTTCCGGGCTGAGTTCCAGCACCAACACCAACCCCCGGGACATTGGACGACCACGAAAGCGGAGACACTTCGCCCAACCGGGGGGTTTCTCAATCTCCCTAGACTCTACAGCAACTTCATCCCGGGGGTGGAAATGTAAAACCGCCAACATGAAAAAGGAGAGGGTGCTACAAGAGATGGGACAGGAGATTTTTCCGAGGTGAAAATGTTTTTCAAAAGAAAAAATCCTCTCGAATTTTTTCAATGAACCACGATCTCATCATTCCCGTGCTAAGTACAAACCTGGTCAGACACAAAAAATTTCCCTTTCGTGTCTCCTACAGCCCAGGTGAAAACCTGTATCACTACCGAGAACACGAGTCCTTTAAAAAACCCCCAAAAAAACGATCCCAAAAAACATCTGCAGAACCAAACCCCAAACGAAAGAAAAAAAGACAAGTTTTTTCATCAGACTCGCAGAAAGTGCTCCACAGTTGAGGAAGAGACTCCCCCATCCCCAAACAGACTCAACTTCGGGGGTCGGAGAAAGAACCCGACAAACCAAGAAAAAGAACGAGACAAAGGGTTTTCTAGTCCCAACAAGTCATAGCTTTGCCCCGATCATATACAAAGGTTTCTCTCCTCCACCATCAGCAGGTTGTTAGACCAAGTTGGGAAAATGAGACTTTACTCTGGAGACCCAAATCGCATTTTCATTAAGAGTAACAGGTTTAACTGGGGGGCGCCGAGAGACTTAGCAGGGGTCACTAAGGAGAACGTGACTTTTTTTTTGTTGGGGGAGGGGGGGGGGTGGGGGGGGGGGAAATTGGGGGGAGCCTCTTGCCCTCTAACTGTCCTAAAGTCCCCCTGTGTGGGGTGTCTGTCGCCCTCTGTCTCTGTCTCTCTCTCTCTCTCCCCCTCCTCCCCTCCCCCTTCCCCCCTCTCTCTCTCCCCTTCTCCCCTTTTCCTTCCCTCTCTTTTCCTCTCTCTCCCCCAATTCTCTCTCTTCTCTCTTTCTCCCCCCCTTCCCCCAGGGTCTCCCTCTCTCCCCCTCTTTTCCCCCCTCTCCCCCCTCCCTTCCCCTCTCTCTCCCTCCCCCCTTCCCTTTTTATTCTACTTTTCTAAGATGCTAAGGAAAATGTGAAAAAATATACTAAAGCAAGCACGCGAAAAAGAAAAAGGAGAAGATGAAAAAGCAAAAAGAAAGGAGAGAGAAGGGGGGGGTTTGGGGGCAAAAAAAGGGGAAAAGTGTGTGTGTCCCACGCGCGCGCGTGCGTTTGTGTTTGTGTGTTGTGTGGGGTAACGACTTCCAATCTTTATCACGAGCCAGTAAGAGCACTTGGAAAAAAAAAAAAATTTACGAGTATACCTACATTAAGGGAAAAAACGGCAAAATTTTCCCTGTGAAAAATAAAACCAACGTTGAAAAAAAAGTTTTTCCAAAGCTTTTTTTTTTTTTTTGACGAGTGTTTTTTATTATGTTTTTGTGAAGTTTAAACCCGGGGCCCACTTGTAAAATTGCTTCTGAAACCTTTTCACCATGAAATTTTTCACACATTGTTTCCCCTTTTTATATACAATCTTTTCTTGGTTTATCCTTCTTTCCCTTTGTTCGTAAAAAAAAAAAGTAGCCGCTGCAAGAGAAGAGGAGAGGAGAGGAGAGGAGAGGAGAGGAGAGGAGAGGAGAGGAGAGGAGAGGAGAGGAGAGGAGAGGAGAGGAGAGGAGAGGAGAGGAGAGGAGAGGAGAGAGAGAGAGAGTGTGAGTGTGTGTGTGTTGTTGTTGCTTCGATTTTACGTCTGTTCACTCAAAGTGTGTGTGTGTGTGTGTGTGTGCGTGCGCGTGCGCACGCGCGTGAGATAGAGAGAATAAATATACTTTCAAAATGTTCTAGTCTTTGCCAAGTAACTTTAACCAGTTGTCATGCACTTGAGGACAAGATGAATGTATAGCTTGCAAATCCTGTAGTTGATAATGTATTCTGTTGATCCCCCCATTGATAAGAAACAAGGGTAAGCCTATCCCTATAACAGTGTGAGTGCGTATGCCTGTGTCCGCATAAAATCCGTTTCGGGTGTGGAATCTGTTCGATGTGCTCTTTGTGTTTATCGTGTGTGTATGTGCGTGTGCGTGCATGCAAGCGTGTCTGCGTGTGTGTCAGTGCGCTCGCGTTCGTGCGTGCGTGCGTACGTGTGTGTGTGTGTGTGTGTGTGTGTGTGTGTGTGTGTGTGTGTGTGTGTGTGTGTGTAAACTTTAGTTTCATCTATTCTTGCTGGCAAGAAATGTAATTTCATGTTTCAAAGGAGGCTTCGATCTCTTCGATCTTATTACTTGGTAAACACAAAGTTTGGTGAACAGCTCTCCTGTATGGTGTTCTAGGAACTCCTTGCAGAGGTTATGGAAAAGAAGGAGAACACACACACGCACGCACGCGCGCACACACACACACACACACACACACACACACACACACACACACACACACACACACACACACACACACAGCCACACTTTTTCAGCTTCTGAAAGTGTCATCGCATGCAGAACGTAAACCGCATACTATGCCACCAACTCTGCCCAGCCTGACATCTATTTCAACCAAGGCGCTGGTAACGCATCAGGTGCATGCTAGATATGTTCATGGGTGTAAAATCATCAAATGCTGACGGATGAGACTATAAACCGAGGCCCCGCGTTCGAACGCATGCAGAACATCTTGCGCACACGTTAAATCCTGTTCCGGTTTTCGGAAGAGTAGGCCATTGTGTGCCGGTGGAAACATGACAAAATTTACAAAACCGCATACGCGCGGGGACTGGATGTAAAAAAGCACGAGTGCTTATTCCATTATCCTCGATATAAAAGAATAAATAAATCAAATTAATACAGATCTTTAACATGCATATTGAATCACCAGCTTGCAAATTCATTGGAAAATAATCATAATCAAGATAATAAATACCCCCTAAAAAAAACTATCACTTTTTCTTCTTTTTAACTGTGGGCCACGTAGATTTGAACTGGCAATCGCAGCTTCAGAACTGTTATCATTTTAAGCCCGATACCTTATCCACTTGGCGACTCAATCATATTCACAAAAACTGTGCATTTTCCCAAGCTAAAACTACAGTATAATAATAACATCCACAAGGAGATTTTTAAGAGCCATCAACTTCAGTATTACTGTAATGCCGGGACTGTTTTTGAGACTACAGTACGAAGGTTGAACAACAAAGCAGTCTGTGTTTCAGCCAATAAAGTCGAAATGCAAGTGCTTTGAAGGGCGTCCAAAAGAACCCGAAAGCAGACGGTTATAAAACAATGAAACTGTCAGTGAGACAAGCCAGCACTTGAACACTTCATAGAAACAATATTGACGAAGTCTGAAGATTTATTGCCTCAGTGTGTACCACTGTCAGTAACAGATTTACGAATGTGCTGTTTTTGTGTGTTGAGTTGTCTGCATTTGCTATGCTGGTCCAATCTTTTGGAGGGCTGAAGAGATTGACAATGATATCGATACAGGGCTTAAAGTTATTACTTTACCAAAGGTCCTTGTGAAAAGCTGAATGTGTCGTTTATACGTGTGCGTGTGTCTGTGTGCGCGCGCGCGCACCTAAACGATCATGTATGTCAGTGGGAAAGAGAAAGAGAGGTGAGTGTGCATACGTGCGTGTGTGCGTGCGTGCTTGCACTATGCGAGCACTTGTATGTGAAGTTGCTTCTATCCACTTGAAGAAAATCTGTGATGTTTTTACATTATAAGTTTGAATATGGAAATCAAAAAAAAAGACAATGAAACAAGACGGCCCTAGCTCAGTACATCAAATCCCCTGGAAGTCCAACTCTCAAGTTTCTTTTTGGTCCACTTCGTCTCTGTCTCTGTCTCTCTCTCCTAACCCTTTTCCATCTCCGACCCCCTTCTTCAGTCTTGGACATCTCTCTTTCGAGGTCCCGTGTGCTGCACATAATTATTTAGTGCACGTAAAAGAACCCACGGCAACAAGAGTTGTCCCTGGCAAAATTCTGTAGAAAAAAGCCACTCTGATACTTACTTAGGCCCATCACTCCCCCTGGAGCATAGGCCGCCGACAACAGTCCGCCAGAGTCCTCTGTCCTGGGCTATTCTCTCCAGCTGTCTCCAGGTATATCCCATCTTTCTGGTTTCTGCCTCAAGGTCGCGTCGCCAGGTGTTTCTTGGCCTTCCTCTTTTTCGCTTTCCCTGGGGGTTCCATGATAGTGCCTGCCTTGTGATGTTGCTGGCTGGCTTTCTCAGGGTGTGCCCAATCCATCCCCATCTCCTGCGCTGGATTTCATTTTCGGCTGGCAGCTGGTTGGTACGTTGCCACAGGTCTGCGTTGTTGATGGTGTCGGGCCAGTGGATCTGGAGGATTCGTCTCAGGCAGCTGTTGATGAAGGTCTGCACTTTCTTGATGGTTGTCTTTGTTGTCCTCCATGTCTCCGCTCCATACAGTAGGACTGACTTGACGTTGGAGTTGAACAGCCTGATCTTTGTGCGGGTCGACACCACCTTGGAGCTCCAGATGTTCTTCAGCTGCAAGTACACTGCCCTCGCCTTGCCAATTCTTGCTCTGACGTCTGCGTCTGTGCCGCCCTGCATGTTAATGATGCTACCCAGGTACGTGAATGTCTCCACTTCTTCCAGCTCCTTCCCATTTAGTGTGACTGGGTCCTCACTCACTGCGTTGATCTTGAGAATCTTGGTTTTGCCTTCATAGATCTTGAGACCAACTTGTAATGAGGTGGCTCTGATAGGGAAACAAATACTGTTGCAGACAGGAAAAAAAAAAAAAAAAAGGTAGCGTTGCTCTTGTGGCGACGTGCTCTCCCCGGGGAGAGCAGCCCGAATTTCATGCAGAAAAATCTGCTGTGACTTAAAGTGGTATAAATAAATAAATAAATAAAATAAAATAATTTTTGTTGGGGGGGGATGCATGTATATCACGCCCATTTTCCAAACTTGCTGTTTATCGTTGCTCATTTCTAGAATTAGCGTGCAGAGAGAGAGAGGAATATAACATTTTACTATAAGCAAAGCGTTTCCAATAATCTCTCTTGAAACAATGAAAGCGATGGGAAACAATCCTACTTACGTGAATAAACCCGGTTTAAGTTGCTTTCCTTGTTTGTGACTTTTTTTGTGTACTTGTATTTGCTCTTCTTCTTTCTATCCGTCATTCATTTATTGATACGTATGTTTTGGGTTTTATTTTTATTTTTTATTTCTCTATAACTTAAAAGAGTTAATGGGAATAAACTATTGTGAATTGAATCATGAAATTTCTGTTCGTAAAGTGAAGTGAGGCATAGACAAACAAACAAAAAGTATGGTGCTTCAAAAGTCATTCGAAATGTACAGCAAAGCAGGCTTCTTGTTGCTGTTTTCTCTAAATTTTGGTGTTTTGAAGGACCACAACAAGTAGAATATTATATATATATACTCAACACCTCTTCGCTGTCAAGCAGTTTCACCAATGCACAACTCAATGCCCTTGACTTGTGAAGCCTAAGGCATATGCTGGGTATTGTCCTGTCTTCCAAATCACCAGTCATAACTGGTCTGCTCTTTGGCAAACTGTGAGGACTAGGCTCTTAAACATTCACAAAACACTTAAATATCTTCACATATTGTGTGGGTTAGGCTGAGAGGAGTATCAGATAAATACGTAAGCAAGAAGTGTATTCTAAACGCTCCAGCCAATGGGCTCTTTTTGGTTTTACTTCTTTATTCAACCTAGCTTCAAGATGCAGTTGCCACATAAAACTGCCACAAGATTCCTAACCACCACAGTTTGATTTGAATTTGTTTATTCTGTCAAGAGATGTCTTTCAGCAATCACTACGAGTACAACATGTATGCAAAATAACATGGTATGACATACTTCACAAAAAATAATAATAATAATAATATGGAATTTATAGAGCGCTATATCTTGCAATTACAAATCAGAGCGCTTCCATTCAATCCGCTCCCACACAACCAACCAACAATGATTAACAATATTCTAACAAATTCAAATGTACACGCACACACACACACACACAGGTTGTGCATTTCAGCAGGGTGATGGAATTTTGGCTTTCAAAGGCAGGGACAGACATGAGATGAAACAAGAGGGAAAAATCTTAGGTTTGAAATAGGTATGTTTTGAGGCTGGATTTAAAGCTGTCGTAAGTAGGCTTTTAACGAAGGGAGAGAGGGTCATTCCAGATTGATGGACCAGAAATAGAGAGAGAGCGACGGCCAACAGTGGATTGGTTGAATCTAGGTATTCGTAAGCCCAAGGTATCTGCAGCAGAGCGGAGGGAACGAGAAGGAGTGTACAGGTGAAGACATTTACAGAGGTAGGAGGGTGCTGTTTTGTGGAGACATTTGTAACAGAGGGTACTGATCTTGTACTTTACTCTCTGTGGCACAGGCAACCAGTGGAGAGATTGCAGGAGTGGAGTAATATGCTCAGATTTTTTCCTTTTGAGGACTAATCGAACTGCAGAGTTTTGTATGCGTTGAAGGGAGTGGATAGATGATGCTGGCAGACCAGCCAAAAGAGAATTACAATAGTCCAGACGTGAAAGAATAAGAGATGTGACAAGTTTGGATGTTGCATCAGTGGACAGGTACTTTCGGATTGCACTTATACGTCGTAATTGATAGTAGCAGGACTGGCAGGTCTGGGTGATGAATTTTTGCATAGAGAGTGTGTTGTCAATAACAACACCTAGATACTTAACTGCAGTGGATAGCAGAACTGAAGTACTGCCAAATTCTATTGAATCTGTTATGATGGAAGAGAGTTTGTGTTTGGTCCCTATAATCATGGCTTCGGTTTTATCTGCATATATTGGTGTAGTTACATTTTTAGCGTTTACTTTATGTATTTTACAGCAATGTTTATATATCTATATTATATATATAACTATATCTATAATAGAGAGAGAGAAGATATTCAACAAAAAAATGGACAAAAGATGTATGATCAAATGCAGCATTACACATATGTTGCATATCTGGGAACACACACACACACGCACGACTAAACCGAGGTCCCGTGTCTGAACACACGCAGAACATCTTGCGCACATGTTAAAACCTGTACCACTTTTCGGAAGAGTAGGCCATTGTGTGCCAGTGGGAACAGATGACAAAATTTAGAAAACCGCATACACAGGAGACTGGATGTAAAAAAAAGCACAAGAGTGCTCATTCCATTATCCTTGAAATAAAAGAAATAAAAATAAAAAGGCAAAGGTGTCCCATAACCTATGTGGTCATAGGGGAGCGAGGCATCAGAGACCTCAACTTCTCAAGGGGCCAGCATATTGAGGGCAGCACACATCTCCTCTCCCTCACTGCTTTACCTTCCCTGACCCTAAAAAGGCAGGTACCCATTTACAGCTGGTTGAACTGGGGGACTAATGAAGCCAAGGTGCGCAAATGGTCACCCATCCAACTGGTAACCATACTCGATGCTGCTTAACCTTAGCTGGGGGAAAGCAAATGCTCTGACCACTGAGCTACCCCGTCCCCAATAATTGTTTTCTTAAATAAAAAATAAACACACACACACACCACATTGATTTCCTGCCCTCCAACACAGAATGCAAGCTATATCAACTTTTTAAAAAGTTTTATTTCATTTATCCAATTTTTCAGAGAACCTTCTTCAGTCAAATCACAAATTTTGGAACAATAACAAAAACAACTCAGTCACTCAAATCTTATAAATATGAACATATTTTCATTTGGAACCAAAAAACTGTTCATCCATAAGGCAGACTTATGAAATGCATTTTGTCCATTTGCTCTGAACACACATGCTTGTAGCATTGACTGTTCAGAAAGATGTTATATCTTATAACATTAGACAAATCATGAAGTACTTTTTTCTTTTCTCGCTGTTAACATATAAACAATATTCTCATCTGGAAGTACATTTTTCCGATATTTCAAAACATACTTTTACATTAGAAAAGTTTACATTTTGTGCTTCTGATCTGCTTTTCAGACTTTTTATTTATTCCTTGAAAGTCTTTTTTTAAAAGCTTTCTCCCACTTACAACTCTCACTCAGACTGACTGACTTCTTTGTATTCTATTATGTAGGAGTCATTGGGGCACTGCACCTTATTTTTTCTGGGCAGTGTCTTTCTGACATGTTGAATGGTGGACCAGTTCATCCCTGCAGGGTGCATGCTGGATATGTTGATGTCACTGTATCATCAATCATAGCTGGCCTACCCTTCTGTTAAAGGCGAGTGCGTTCATGTATGAGACCTTCATTTCTAGTTTCATCCAAAAGCCCAGAACGAGGAATGGAGTCTGTACCGATTTATAATAATAATAATAATATATGGAATTTATATAGCGCTGAATCTTGTAAAACAAACAAATCGAAGCGATTTTGACTCAAAGAGAAGTATTCCCCTCAAACTGACACCTCTGCAAGGACTTGAATCGTTACTCTTGGTTAAATGTCAGATTCTGAACTCGATGCTCTAACCACTAGACTATTCAGCCCCCTCATCCCCAGCCTCCAGCTCTCTTAAGACTCTTGGGGGGAAGGGGGGCGTGGACAGGTGGGAGGGGTACACTCTTACAAATGGTGTGATGTGAATTGTAAGGGAGACAATTGTCATTTGTGAGTGTGTGCGTGTACGTAAAGGTAGTCCCATAACCTATAAGGTTGATGGGGAGCAAGGCGTCAGATACCTCTTTTCTAGGGGCCAGCATATTGAGGGCGGCGCCCATCTCTCCCTCGCTGCTTTACCTTCCCTGACTCTAAAGAGGCAGGTACCCATTTACAGCTGGATGAACTTTACTGAAGGCAAGGTACGCAAACAGTCACCCATCCAACTGGTAACCACGCTCAATGCTGCTTAACCTTGGCTTGGGGACAGCGAGTGCTCCAACCACTGAGCTATCCTGTCCCCTGCATATGTAAGAACATACCACAAAACACCCAACTCACACTCTTCTCCATCATCCAGCATCAAACAATCACATGTACAGGCACAAATGCATACACTTGCTCATCTGATACACTTGTAAATTTATACATAACAGTAACTCATGTGCACATCTCCATTCAGACTCACACTGTCAATAGACATTCACTTAACATTCAACCATATCATCATCACAACAAACAAAACAAAAAACAAAAAAATGATGATGATGATAATGATGAATATTTATGGAGCATCTATCCTACAAGAGCCATGGGAGCTCATACAACTGAATCAAAAGTAAATTTACATCCACTCCATTTCTAGTCATCTCACAGACTCAGAGGAGGCATCACTGTGTGCAGGCTTTCCATATGTAATAGCTTACCCACATCAGTCTGCCATGGAACCAACAAAGCCATGCTGGCCAACAGGTATCAATCTACCTGGATAACTACACAGCCCAATATGCTGGTGAGGTCTCTTGTGCATGCTGTGTCTTTTAGCTTCCACAATCCACTGATGAATCATAGGGCCCTACCTGATCCTCTGTGTGCTTGTATACACTGAAGAAAATAAAACACTAACTGTTGCAAGTCTGCAGCTAGATTAACCCACTGTTTAAAAAAAACAACCCATCTTTACTCCACCAGTTGTTCAGCCTTCAAAACCAGTGGGATCAGAGGCCTGACAAGTCCTTCAAGTGATACAATAAACCAAGATCTCTTTACCAAATGCTTGCAAAACCTCTTGCACATACGTTCAAACCCATTCTGCCTTTTGGAAAAGTAGATCATTCCGTACAAGTAGGGACAGATGACAAAATATTTAAAATGCATGCACACTGATGTCATGTTCAGCCATTGTATGTGGTCGGAATGCGGCTGCCTCAATGTTGGGTGAACACAGACGCATTCACAAAATCTCACCATTGATGAACCTCGGAGCTGCAGCCAAGGAACAAAAAACAAAGAAGCCCCACACTATATCCACCCAGCTCCTGCTACCTGTATGCAGCTGCTCTCTGTTACTTGCCACAAAAAGTCTGAATTCAAGATGCACTGATGTCAGCATCGGGACCACTGGCTGTACTGGTGTTCTCCTTGTTCTCGTCCTCTTCCTCCTCGATACTGGCATCCACCATGCTGTTCCCCGCCATCACCGAACTCTCATCCCCCTCCACCGTTTCATCCATCTCCTCTTCCTCCTCGTCGTCATCCTCCATCATCAAAACGCGAACACGTCGGCGCGAATGGAACAGCACGGTCGCAATTTTCCTGACACTCACAGCCAGCGAGTGAGCGCGGATGTTGTCCAAGTGCTGCAGCGACCCAGGGTTCAGGAAACTGCCCAGCTCCAAGGTCTGCAGTCCTGCCACGCTGACGATGTTCTCGGTGGTGTTGACGGAGGAGTAGGCGTGCTGGGGGATGGAGGGGAGGGAGAACTGCACCAGGGCAGGGCGGCCGTGGGGAGACTGCGGCGTCAGCAGCATGGTCAGCGTGTTCTGGTCAAACCTGCCCAGATCCAAGAAGCAGAACTCCTTGTCCTCCTCCCTCAGACCCTGTTGGAAAACCATGATTCAATATTCATCAATGAAAACTCAAGAGAAAATGTTAAGGTGATGTTTTAGCCCCTAAAATCACTATTTTTCATGATTTTCTGTTTTTTGCTTTTTTGTAAAAACTTTTTCCTGCAGAGTTTGAAGCCATTCCTACCAGTTACCAACTCCCATCTGAGGTCTGGCGAGCTGCTATGAATCTGACGGTGGAATTGCAAGTTTTGTCTGTTTCTAAGTACCAGTTGAAAGTAAACCTGAAATAATCTATGAGCACAAGTTCATGATGCCACTGAACTGCCTGGAGAGTAGTGGGCTCTTCCACTAGATCAAGACACACCCTGTAAAAATTTTAATACCTTTTTGAAGGAGTTCACTGAGGAAGAGACAGATTTTTTTTAAATCCACACATTGATATAACAAGAGAAGAAAGTGTTTTTGCTATTTAAATTCATAATCAAAATTAATTAAAAACAAACAGAAGCCTTTAAAGTTTGTACAAAGTCTTGTATAAGTATTTATTTTGGAGTTTTAGACATTAGCATCCCACAACGAGACAGCAATCAGCTGTACAGATACTGCTGTAATATGGATGATAATTTGCCAAAGATTAATTATGTTGGTTGACAAAAGATGTATCACAAAATATCAATTATGCAGTAATATGAACGATGATTTGCCAAAGATCAATGATGTTGGTTGACAAAAGATGTATCGCAAAATAACAATTATGCAGTGAGCTGAAGTTCAATCCGTATCAATATCATACACTGCTTCAGCTTTTCTTTTCTTTGATTAGGGGGAGGACTATGGTTAGTGATGGCTAAACAAGTGAAATAAATTTCTACAGAGTGGATCATAGTTTCAGATGGAGGAACAGATACCCCCTATAATGGAAGGATTGGGACAAGCATGGCATTTGCAAAATATACAGCGAATGTTTAGTCTGCTCCCATGACAAATGCACAGACATGGACACAGAGCACAGACACAGACATGCACAGACATGGACACAGAGTACCTGTGATGAACTGTGGAGCAGCGACCTGCTGGCTGGTGCAACATTGGCGCATTTGATGGCCACTATCATGTCCTCTTCCTCCACTTTGCTGACATCCGTGGGTTGCCGCAACACGTAGAATACCTGGCAAAACAACCATGAAAAACGTCCAGTTTTTTCTTCCTCTTTCCCTTAGTTTTTAAGGCATTTTCTCAAGTATTAGGGAATCTACTTTTCCTTCTTACTTTTAATCTGTGTTTACAAGTATAGAAACATGATCAGCATTTCAGTCGGGGTCTTTTTTTTTTTCTAAAACTTTTTTTCGTGGCGTAATGCATGCAGAATATTCCAGAATCAGTAGCACCTTCCTTGGGTAAAACAGAACAACTTATCACAATGTGATATGCCCTTTTTTAATCAACAAAAACCATGTCTGCAAAATTCTAAGTATTAGATTGATGTTCCACCTATAAAACATAAAAAATCAGCCACTGAAGAAGTGTGTGTAAAATGTGTGCGTGACTGTGAGTGTGTGTGAGACTGTCTGAGTGTGTAATGACTACTAGTTAATCACTTAATGTATGTGTGGGTGTGGTATGGTGTGTGTGAATGTCCTAGGGAAGGAGGAAGGGAGAAGATATCACAACTGCAAGAAACAATAGTCTTCTTGTATTCGTTTTCAATGTTTTCTGAATATAAACAAGTATGTGGAACGAAGTGCACACAAGCATAGTAAAAACCCAATTTAAAAGCAAGAAAATTGATAAAGAAGACAGAAAAGAAACAAAGAAAAAACACAAACTGTACATTACAATATGCAAAATCAAAATAAATAAACACAGTATGACTACGAGGTTCTCAGTAAACAATAACCAATCTCATTTTACAGAAAGAAATATGTATATATACGTGCATCCACATGCGCGTGCATGCACACACACACACACACAATATCTGAAGCTCTGAAAGCAACATTTCATTATGATTCGATCTTTTCTCCTTGCTTACACACTTGGGTAAAAAAATTGAAGCCTGAACAGACTTCTTTTTCTCCAATACAAATTCTAGACATTAAAAAACAATTTCTCCTGTAATTCATAAAAACAAATTTCCAAGCCTGCACACTGCATCGTGACAAATCCAAACAACCACATCCCTCACTTTTCAATTAAAAAACAGGGCTGTGATGACATAACTTATATATAATTTCCCCATAGGTAACCTTCTCCGAAATCTCCTCTCCTCTACAAACCTGATGGGGCAGGTAGTTGTTGGTGAAGAGGGTGACGGTGTGGTGGTTGGTGTTGTCAGTGAACTGGCAGATTTTGGGTGGCAGTTGCAGCTCCCCCGCGCTCCGCACCGTGTCGGTCAGTGTGAAGAGGTGATAGATGACGCTGTGCTGCAGTGACTGACTGACAGCCTCCATGGACCCCTGAGAACACTACAACTATTACTGCCACACCTGAGAACACTACAACTATTACTGCCACACCTGAGAACACTACAACTATTACTGCCACACCTGAGAACACTACAACTATTACTGCCACACCTGAGAACACTACAACTATTACTGCCACACCTGAGAACACTACAACTATTAGTATTACTGCCATACCTGAGAACACTACAACTATTACTGCCACACCTGAGAACACTACAACTATTACTGCCGACTGTTGTACCATGTGGTCATGTACACACCTGAGAACACTACAACTATTACTGCCAACTGTTGTACCATGTGATCATGTACATACCTGAGAACACTACAACTATTACTGCCGACTGTTGTATATTGTGATCATGTACACACCTGGGAACACTACAACAATTACTGCCGACTGTTGTACCATGTGATCATGTACATACTCTTTTGCTATCTGTGTTAAATCCCAAGCAAGCAATAACACATTTACATTTTTGGTTTTCTTTTGTTATTTGTATCACGGTATAACATCACAATGACGTTAAAAGCTAACAGTTGCTATGGTGGCCTATCTCTCTTGCAAATTTGATCAATCAGACTATTACTGTATTAGTATTACTTTTGGTGTTTTGTGTATATAATATGTTAGGTGTGTTTGTGACCTGACCTCACTGCTTTTCATTAATAAAATAATACAAAAAATTAATAAATACTTTCTACATATGTAACATATCTTTACAAGATAACTATGATGAAAAAATATTTTACACTTTGATTCCAGCTAACTTGATTCTAGTTAACTTTACACATTAGTAATTTGCTTTTAAAACTTGAAATAACTAAATTTTCAATCACCGTCTCATAAAACCTTACAAGTTCAGATACAATGCTAGAGAAAAATCAGCAGGATGTGGTGAAAAGCAGAGGAGAAAGCTGCCTGGGCCAAGTGAGTTAACCCCACCATGTACAATTGTGCATGAATTTCCCTTAGTTCCACCAGCTAGTACTGTTTTGCTATACAGCTTCATAAGAAATCATAGTGAGAATGACATTATGTAGACCTGTACAGAGTCGATAACACCTGAAGTTAATACCATGGGAAAAAAAAACCTTTGAATGGCAGCCTACTGCATCAGGTCATTAATCAAGGGAACGCTCTACCCACTGTCCAGCATACTATCCTATCCACATTTCTCTAAATAAAATCAGGTTGCTCTCCCCAGGAAGAGTGTTTCAACCCAAAAGAG
This sequence comes from Rapana venosa, assembly GCA_028751875.1. NCBI lineage: Eukaryota > Metazoa > Mollusca > Gastropoda > Neogastropoda > Muricidae > Rapana > Rapana venosa. The sequence continues at coordinate 22,184,286 of CM054144.1, read as the reverse complement.
CCGCACCACCCATATTTAGTTATTAATATTTTCATGCGTGTAAAAGTATAAATTATTTGTTTGCTTAAAAAGAGTGGCTTTTCTTTACAAGAATTTTATCAGGAACAACTCTCTTGCTGCTGTCTAGGGGTTGTTTTTTACATGTGCTGAATGCATGTTGTACATGTATGGGGCCTCAGTTAATCATCTCATCCGAAAGACTTATGTTTACTGAGCAGGTATGCTTGCAATAGCTTTGACTGATTTAGTGAGTAGTTACTTAAACTAAGTACTACAAGACAAGAAAGTATGAAAGAAATACCAACCCAAACCACCACCAACAAAAAAATTCAAAACCCCAAACAACTAGCCAACCAACCCAACAAAAGCCACTAGCTTTGAAATTTAAGAAACTTACACACAGCGCTGTCCGGAGTGCTGACTCGAGTGTATCCTGCAGCTGCAGCAGTGACTTGGTGCTCTGCACAGGGTAGAGAACTTTGCTCTCTTTCAGCGCTGCAGACGCCTGCACAAACTCCACCCAGGGGTTCTTGTGCAGGTTGGAAAGATGGGTCAGGTCGTCTCGCTTCAGATACTGGCCCACTTTCTCCATCTTAAACCTGCACAAGTCACAATCTGACAATGAAAACATGATGAGAAAAGAAGTGGTTTAAGTTTCACACTGTTATTGTGTTAAATGCCCAGTCGTTAAGGATTAGGTAAAATGGTACTTAACAGTTAACACAGGCAACCTGAAACATAGTTTATGTAACTTGTAAGACTTTCTCAAATTAAGTCAAACATTTAATCTTTTAGTTTTATAGTTTTAATTTTACTGTAGTGTAAATTAACAATCAATGTCAGTCCATCTACCTAATTTATCATTTTCATATAAACTTATAGTTATACACACACACACACACACACGTGCGCACACATGCACACACACACATGCACGCATGCTCACATGCATGCACTTACATGTTATACATACATGATGCACACATGCACAAACCCTTTGTTTTAGAAAAGGTTTTGAACCTCCACAAAGTGAAAATAAGCATGATCACTGATCACTTATTAAAGCATTTCCAATCAATCAATGGACCGACCACATTTAATCTATGGATGAAATGGCTCTATCTTTTGCTCAGTGGAGACTGTAAAAACTTATCTTTGGAAAACACACGCATCACTGAATCAAGCACACCTTCCACTCTAGTAATTCTATTCAGCAAATTCTGAGTCCACTGAAACTCTAGAACTGTAGAAGGTGAAGCGCACTCACAAAATTAAAATCTATACTGTATATACATATATAGAAATTATAAAGCTCACTTTAGTTTAAATATTTGTTCTGCTTTGTCTTGGGGTTGTTATTTTTTTTGGGGGGAGGGGTGTTTGTTGTTGTTGTTTTTCCTTTTTTTGTTTGGTTGTTGTTGTTCGGGTTGTTGGGTTTTTTTTGGTTGGGGGGGGGGGGGGGGGGGGGGGGGGGGGGGGGGGGGGGGGGGGGGGTGTGTTAATAATAATAATAATATGGAATTTATATAGCGCTGAATCTTGTAAAAAAACAAAACAAATCGAAGCGCTTGCACTCAATCATTTACAGGCATGCAACTCTTCTTAAACATAATAAACAACAGATTTCAAAACCATGCGCGCGCACGTATGCATGCATGCATGCACGCACACACGCACACACACACACACAAACACACACACACACACACACACACTCGGAACAACACTTAGAAGGTGAAAGATGCTGTTGAAAATTACGGACAGATATTTGGGGGGAAAGTCTCAGGTAGGAAATAAGTGTGTTTTGAGGCTGGATTTGAAGGTATCAAGGGAAGGCTTTTGGCGAAGTGAAAGAGGGAGGTCATTCCAAGTGGATGGACCAGAAACAGAGAAGGAGCGACGGCCAACAGTGGTTACAAGATGGCAAGTCCTTATTAAAATTCCATTAACTCTGATCCCTGAAATTATAGTTAAAATCACACTACTGTGGAAATGTTATACATTTAAATTTAAATACTGATTTACTACATCTCTTCACTAAGCTTTTTATTAGATCTGTATCAGTTCTTGGTTCTCACCTTGGCTTTTTCTGTGGACTGGCAAAAGCACTTGCACCAGCTGTTTCTCTCCCTTTCTGCTCTGCTTCTGAGTCTAGTTTACGATCCTCTGAAATGAAATGGCTGAAATTGTCACGCAAGAACTCTGCCACAAAGTCCAACTGATGCTGGTTGATCTTTCCCAGCTCAGCTGGGATCTCTTCCTTTGACAATCTGAGGATGACAACATACAACCAGCGGAAAAATGCTTTGAAGTTTTTGATGCTTCCATCAATGACCTGCTGGAGATCACTGGAACACAGCACGAATGTCCCTGCTGCATTGATGGCATCCTGAATGGCTGCAGGATCAAGACCTAACACTCCAAATTTGTCATACCACTGCGCCATACCTCTCAGTTCACTAAGATGGTACATGATTGCCTGGCTGACAGCCTGCAGATGTTTCACCACCAGTTTCTGGATGTTGGAGTACGAGGTCTCGATTGAGAAGCCTAACTTCTTCAAGCCTTTATCTGTCAGTTCATGCAGGAGAAAGTTCTGTAGCTCTGAACTGGGCAAACCATACAACAACAGTTCCAGAAAATCATTGCTCACAGTACCATGCCCAGATTTCTTTTTCTCCTCAGCAAATTTGAGAAGCTTGGAATCCATTTCTGTCAGGATGTCTTCCCAAGCTTCTGACATCTGCTGAATGGTAGTTTGAAGGTGCTCAACAAGGCAGCAAATCAGTCCATACTTTAATGCCAGCATTCTCACTTCTTTATGCCGGGACCTGATCAAGGTTGTGTCAAATGTCAAAATGTAGTAATCAATCTCATCCGATTCATCTGATGTGGACTCCACTACTACCGACAAGGAATGAAGATCATCTGTGAGAATGGCAGAGCACACACGTCTCTCTTGAGAACCATCCTGGATCATGAAACTGGCCTGTGCAAATGGAAAGACCCCATACACAATCACATGCACAGAATCTTTATTTGTGCCCACAATGAGAAAGTTCAGCTCCTTCTGGTCTTTCAGTTTCTTGCTGTCTTCCACGATTTCATCCAGGTTGTCCTTTGAAACAGAGCTAGAATCTTTGTAGTTCTTGTTCAGTGGTTGGAGTTTGGGCAAAAAGTTACTGGAGGTGTCTTCACCATAGGGTTCACTGGTAAAGGAGTTTTCTTTGGAGTATTTGTGCTCTGTCCAGCTCATGCAAGTCACTTCTCCCTCCACTTCAGTAGCATGCAGAATCTCCCCCTTCTCTATGTCACACAGGCGTATTTTCCCAGACTGATATCCGATTGCCAAGACCTTGCTGTCCGGTCGCCATGCCAACCCTCCAACCATATCGCCATCAGAAGGTGCAGCAAGAGTCCACACTTTCTGCCAAGACAGTCTGTGCAACACCACCTCCCCGTGTGCATTGGCCAGCGCGATCAGATCCATTTTCGGCGCCCACACCAACATATACACCTCTGTCGACACATGTTTTTCATCAGTCTGTTTGAAATACTCTTCAGGCATTTTTAAGATGGTCAAATATCAGCAGAAAAAAAGAACAAAACACCAGCTATAACCAGACAAAATCGGGTTCCCTTGGCGGGCAGGCGTCAATGAAGTTCTAAGACTAGCTTCCCTTGTTTGAGTGGGAGTTACAGGTCTTGATCTGTCTTTCCTCTAACTGGTATGAAAACTACTATAATTGGTATACTCGCTATGAACTCGGCGTTACCAGTAGAGTGTGCTTACAACGTGACTCTAATTTATCTATTGAATTTTATTTTTTAATTAATTAATAATATAGAGCCGATTCGAACACATAAACACACATTCACGTCA
>CM054144.1:22175403-22177903 GCA_028751875.1 Rapana venosa | reverse complement strand
GAAGAGAGAGAGAGAGAAAAGAGAGAGAGAGAGAGAGAGAGAGACAATGACAAATTATTTTATTTCGAGGATAATGAATAAGCACTCATGTGCTTTTTTACATCCAGTCCCCGGCCGTAGGGATACATCTTAATAATAACCCAACACTTATACAGTCTCACATAGAAACATGGAAATAACCGTTTTCAAAATAGCGCCCCCCCAACAACCCCCCCCCCCCCCCCCCCCCCCCCCCCCCCCCCCCCCCCCCCCCCCCCCCCCGAAAGCAAACTAATAAAAGAAAACCCTAAAACACCCCCACCCCACCCACCCACCCCCCCAAAAAACCACAACCAAAACAAACAAACAAACAAACAAAAGAGAAAGAAAAAACCAAACCAACAAAAGAAGAAAAAAGAAAAAAAGAGAAAAAGAAACAACAACAACAAAACCAAGAAGAATAAAAACCCAAAAACTTATGTCATAAAGATAAACATCTACACATTGTCAAATGGTACATATACTTGTTACACATAACAATAAGATATTGAAATAGGGCACTCATTAAGACTTGGAGAGAGAGGGGGAGAGACAATGACAATGACAAATTCGAGCGCGCGCGCGCGAGAGAGAGAGAGAGAGAGAGAAGAGAGAGAGAGAGAGAGAGAGAGAGAGAGAGAGAGAGAGAGAGAGGAGAGAGAGAGAGAGAGAGAGAGAGAGAGAGAACAATGACAAATTCTTTTATTTCGAGGATAATGAATAAGCACACATGTGCTTTTTACATCCAGTCCCCGCCCGTTAGGATACATCTTAATAATAATAACCCAATACTTATACAGTCTCGCAATAAAAACAAGGGAAATAACCCTTTTCAAAACAGCTCCCCCCCAACAACCCTCCCCCCCCAAAAAGCAAGTAATTAAAAGAAAATCCTAAGAGTACCCCACCCCTACCCCCCACCCCCCAAAAAAAACCCTAACCAAAACAAACAAACAAACAAACAAAAGAGAAGGAAAAACCAAACCAACAAAAGATGATAAAAAAGAGAAAAACAGACAAACAACAACAACAAGAACAAGAGCAACAACAAAGCCAAGAAAAATAACACAACCAAACTTAATAAGTCATAAAGATAAACATCTACACATTGTCAAATGGTACACATACTTGTTACACATAATTATAAGATATTGAAATAGGGCACTCATTAAAACTTAAGTACAGAGGCAAGTCCAATAAAGTATTGAAAATATAAAAATATGAATCCTTCATCAGGATATACTATGACTATAAGTAGGACGATAAAAGGTGAGAGAGAGAGAGACAGAGACAGAGAGTGTGTTTGTGTGTGTATTTCAGAGATAATATCCAATATATAAATCCCAAAACAGTATGCGATCCCATCAACACTCATTTTAGATTATACTCGTTTCAAATTATATGTCATGATAATGAAATAAATTTAATACCCATACATCCACACAATAAAAACAAGAAACAAACCAAGAAGAAATTAAAAACTAGAGAGAGAGAGAGAGAGAGGAGAGAGAGAGAGAGAGAGAGAGAGAGAGAGAGAGAGAGAGAGCGCGCAACCACATTATTAAGTATTTCCTGGGCTGTTTGTCAGCAAAAATAAATAAATAAATAGAGACCAGTATTTGCTTTAAAAATTTGCGTGTATATGATCTCAGAAAAGCCCCAAGCTATAGGTACCTTAATTAGTGCATGTAAGACGTGCTGTTGGTTTAGGTATGATATTATGATTAATTTGTTGTATAAAAAAACAAAACAAAACCACCAAAAAACATTCCCATAATATAAACAGAATGTTTTGGGCCTTTTTAAAACGAAATGTTGCAAGGGAAAGAACCTACCCTTATGTTGGTATCATCGGCATTACTTCCCTTTGTCTACAAAACTCGTGTTCGCCTTTCAACGGCGTGTGATTTCTCCGCACATTTTCAATCAAATTTTGAGGAGCGCATGCATGACTACACACATGCGCACGTGTGCATGAACGCATATACACACACACAAGCAAGCACGCGGGCACACACACACACAACCTGGGCACATACACAAGTAAGCACGCACACAAGCAAGCTCACACACACACACACACACACTTGGGCAAACACACAAGTAAGCACGCACACGTGCATGCACAAACATAGGCACGGGTTCGAGCCACCACCGAAACCAACGTCAAAGAGGATTTTCCCCTTGGACTTGGCAGTGCCGACTCCACTCCCCCCCTCTAAAGCCCTTCAGATAAGAGTATGAACTGAGGCCTCGTGTGCAAACGCATGCAAAAGAGCTAGCCCACATGTGGAAGAGAGGGGCCATTGTGTGCTGGTGGGAACAGTTAACAAAAGTTACAAAACTGCGTGCACACTGGGAGTAGGTGTAAAAAAAAAAGCATAAGAGTGATTGTTCGTTGTCCTCGAAATAAGAGAATTTGAATATTAAAACATGAAAACGCAGGTACGCACTCATGCATGTACGTACACACCTGCAGATG
>CM054144.1:22160403-22170403 GCA_028751875.1 Rapana venosa | reverse complement strand
TTGTTTCACTAAGGCTTGTTCAATTTCATTTTAACGTCTCTTTTGTTCAATTTCATTTTAACGTGTCTTTCGTTCAAATTTTATGTTAGCGTTTCTTTTGTTCAATTTCATTTTAAAAGTCTCTTTTGTTCAATTTTTCTTGGAAATAGCAGGAGCAGAAAAAATCAGCCAGGAGATTAGAAGACGGAGATGGAACTGGATCGGACATGTCCTAAAAACAGGACAGGAGTGAACAACTGTGCTGTTGCCCTCGGATGGACACCTGAAGGGAGAAGGAAAAGGGGACGCCCAAAAAAACAACATGGCAACGAATGGTTAGATGTAGAGCGGAATGGAGCAGGCTGGAGCACGTGGAAAGCCAACACATAGCTGCAGACCGGAACCAGTGGAGGAATGATGTTAAAGCCTTGTGTCCCTCCTGGCACAGAGAAAAAAAAAAGGTTAAAGGTTTAAAGGAAAGGTCTGTTCAATTTCTTTTTAAAAACGTCTCTTTTGTTCCCCAATTTCATTTTCCCGCCCTCTTTTTTTCCCAATTTCATTTTAACGTCTCTTTTTTTTCAATTTTCATTTTTAACGTCTTTTTGTTCAATTTAAATTTTAAAGCCCTTTTTTGTTAAATTTTCCCATTTTAACGTCTCTTTTGTTAAAATTTCATTTTAAGGCCCTCTTTTGTTAAATTTTCTTTTTAACGTCTTTTCGTTCAATTTCATGTTAAGTCTTTTTGTTCTTTTTTCATTTTAACTTCATCACAATCCTTTTTCCACACGGTAAAAAAAAAGCTTCTTTTTGTTTGATGATGCCCAATTTTTTTCGCTGCCAAAAAAACGGACCCTCGTTTTTTTTTGGGGGTTTTTGGTTCCTATTCGTAAAAAACCTTTTGTTGAGTTGTTGGCCCCTGAGGAAATTTTGCGTACGATTTGTTCTTTCCGGAACATTGAAACTGCAAAACCCAAAAACCACTTCTTAAAAGGTCTTCATTGTTAAAAAAAATTTGCAGTGACCTGGGGCGTTGGGGGTTTTTCTGATATACGTGCAACCCTTTCCCAGGGCTTTTATCAACTTTTAAAACCCAAATTTGGGGGTTTATGGAAGGGGAAAATTTTCACAGTTTTTTTCCCGGGGAAAGAAAAAAGAAAAAGCCCAAAAAATACGGAAAAATTTAAAAAACAAAACAAACGGGAAGAGAGAGAAAAGGGGAGAGAGAGGGGGAGAGAGAGAGAGAGAGGAGAGAGGAGAGTAGAGGAGGGAGAGAGAGACGGACAGACGGGGACAACAGACGGGCCGGGACAAAAAAGGGAAAACCCAAAAAATATAGAACAGAAAAATTTTAGAACGACATAAAAACAAAAAACGGGAACGAAACAAAAAAAAAACGGGGGGGGGGGGGGGGGGTGAGATAAAAGGGGAAAAAAACCCCACAAAAAACAAAACCAACCCCCAAACCACACACACAAAACCCCACACCCCACACACACACACACCCAACACACACACACACCCTCTCTTTTCTCTCTTTTCTCTCCCCCTTTTCCCTCTCTTCTCTCTCCTCTCTTTCTTTCTTTCCCCAAATTTTCCCCCCAATAAAAACACCACACACACACCCCCTTTCTCTCTCTCCCAACTCTTCCTCTCCCCTCCCCGGACAAAAAAAAAAAAATAATACAGTTTTTTTTTTTAAAGGGGGGCGAGGAAAAACTAAAAGAAAAAAATACACCCGGAAGGGGGCCGGGCGCCAAGCCTTTTTAAACCCCACCCCCGGGGAAACCTAAACCCCCTGCCGCCCCCCCCCCCCTCCCCCTCCCTCGGCCTTCCCTCCCCCCTTTGAAAACCCCCCGCTAAAACCCACCGCCCCTTGACTTTTGGAAAAAGGGTGGTTTGCCCTTTAAACCGGGTTTTTGCCCGAACGTGGACGGGCAAAAAGGGGGGAGAAAAAAACCCTTCTTGCTCTGGGTCGGGAAAATTTCCCTGTAAAAAATAAAACCCCCACACTTTCCCAAAACACACCACACAAACAAAAAACCACAACACAAAACACACCACACACACACACACACACACACACCACACAAAAAACAAAAACACACACACACACACACCGTACAAAACCAAAACACACACACACACAAAACCAAAAACACCCCAAAACAAAAAACACAACACACACACACACACACACACACACACACACACACACAACACACCCCGTAAAACACACACAGTACAAACCACCCACACACCCCACAAAAAACAAAACACACAAAACAAAACCCCACACACACACCACAACCAACAAAAAAACCCCACCCACAACACAAACACCCCTACACACATACAAACACACATACAACACATAAAACAAAAACAACACACCAAAACCACCACAACCCACACAAACACACACAAAACCACAAAAAAAAAAACCTTTAAAAAACAAACAACGAAACCTTTATACACACACCCACACACCCCCCAAAACACACACACACCACACACACACACACACACCCACACAAACCCCGAAACCCCACTTCACAACACATACACACAATAAAACCCCCCAAACACAAAACCCCCCAAAACCCCACCAACCCACACACAGAAAACAACCCCTTAAAAGCCCAAACAAGTTGACCGCCCCGGACACAAAACACACACCAAAAACCCCCCAACCCCTTACCCACATACAACACCCTCCGGAAACCCACACCACACACAAAAACACACAGACAACCCACACGCAAAAAACACACAAAAAAACCAAAAAAACCACAAAAAAATTACAAAACACAAAACAAAACAAACACAAAAACACAAAATCCCACAACACACCACAAAAAACACACACACAAAAAACACAAATCCCCCACAAAACAACACACAAACACACAAAACACACACAAACCACACACAAACACAAAACACAAACTTTTTTTTTCCCCCCTTCGGGGGGGGGGGGGGGGGGGCTCCGGGGGAAAAAAGGGGGGGGGGGGGGGTTTATCCAATAAACCCCGTTTTGAAAATTTTTTTCCAAGGAAAGGGGAAAAAATTCCAAATTTTGGAAAATTTTCTTATCTTTTGGGTTTTTTTTTTTTTCTTCCAAATTTTTCCATTTTTGGGTTGGAGAAAATGGAAAAAAAGCAACCAGTTCCCTTTTAAAAACCTCCAGTCTCTTTTACGTTTTGATTTTTTGGGGGTGTGTGTTCGTTCGGGGTTGTTGTTTTTTTGTTTTCCCAATTTTAAAAACTGAGTTCCCCTCAAAGTGATATTAGCGAGAGAAATAAAAAGTGTGGTGGGAATTTAAAAAGAAGGGAGGGAAAGGGAAAAGTGGAAGGGGGAAAAAAGGTTAAAAAATTTGGCATCAGTGTTGGTTTTTAAAAAAAAAAAAAACAAACAAAAAAAAACCCAACAACACCCTAGAAAATTTAAATGAAAAACTTTTAAACAGGAGCGAAATATAAACCAACAATCTGGAAACATGAAAAAAAAATTTTTGAACTAAAAAAAATATTCAAGGGGGACATGCAAAAAAATATCTGGAAATTGGAAAAGGGCAAGCTTTGAATTTTCAAATCCATCCCGGTTTCCGTGTTGTTTTTTTTGATGTTGAAATGGGGTTAAATCAAAGGTTTTAAAACCCGAAAGGTTGGCGAAAAACTATTTTTAAAACGTTGGGAGTTTTTTTTTAAAAACTTTTTTTTTTTTCTTTTTCTTTTTTTTTTTTCCTTTTTTTCTTCTTTTTTGGTTTTCCTTGCTTGCGGGCTATATTTCTCCCTTTACAGCTTTTTGTAAAATCTCCATCATGTAAAAAAATTTTTCCAGAAAAATATGGGACTTTTGGGTTTAAAAATTTTAAGAAACCATTTAAAAAATTTTTTCTGGCCATCTTATACTTTTCCCTTTTTGGGGCCCCGTGTTTTCCGGGGTTTGGATACAAAACGATGTGCATCCCAAAGCATTTTAAACCCACTATCTTCCAGTTAACCAAAAGACCGGGTTTTTGGCGCAGTTTAAAACGTCTTAACCCCAAACTTTAAAGGGTAAACCCCTTTTTTTTTACCTTTTAAAACCGCCCACCAAACATAACGGCCCCCTTCCTAGCTCAAATCCCAAAACCCACACCCCCTCCACCCCGGGGGGAGGAGAAAAGGGGGGGGGGGGGGAGGAAAGGTTTGGAATTTGGGGGTGGGGTGGATGGGGGGGGGGGTTAGGGGGGGGGGGGGGGGGGGTTTTTTGGGGGAAAACCCCCCCCCACCCAGAGGTTTTTTCGGTTTCCCGGAAGGGAGGATCTGTTTTCCCAAACCCAAAATTCCCCAATAAAATCTGTCCTCGGGGGGCCCAGACAAATTGGTAAGGGTTTAAGAGGGCCTTTTGTTTTGTGGGGGTAGTCCCGCTTAGGTTGTCTCTTACCTTTGACGACTTTTAAAAAAAAGAAAAGTTTGCAGATGCTGGTGCGTAGTTTTATATCTGTGTCAGTCTTTTTCAGCGTGTTAGAGCTGTATGAGTGTGCGTGTGCGTGTGCGTGCACACTGTCATACACACTGTCATCCATGCTAGTCCATGCACTCATGCAAGTACACACACATATACACACACGCACGCACACACACACACACACACACGCTCACACACACACATTTGTATTTTCAATGTATTACCTTATCGATTTTCCTTTTTTTACTGGTTTAATTTAATGGTAAATGATGCAATAATGCAGTATCTTAGTATAATCATTAAGAAATTTGTTCTTAGATAGATGGCTTGATGAAAAAAAGCAAATGCATTGCTTATTCAATGTACCATCTGGAAATAAAATGTTGACTTGACTTGACTTGACTTGACTTGACTTCACACACACACACACACACACACACACACACACACACACACACACACACACACACACACACACACACACGCACACACACACACACACACACACACACACACACGTGAACGCGCGTACACACACCTATTAACTCGTTTTTATCGTTTTTATGTTTATATTGCTGGTAAATTGTGGAGGGTTTTTAATGTTAGCCTCAGTGTTTGCTACAATGTTGTTTAACTGACCAGTTTTGTATTTGTTGCTCATTGTGCGAAAAAAAAATGGAGGCCTTTTGTCTTTCATGAATTCTCGACCTCCAATTATTACGTAACATTTTCTTGTCTCCGTGAGGTTTTGAAGACATATATTTGCCTTCCTTTTTGGTGCTTTGCCTTGCTTTGTTTTCCCACGCCTTGTCAAGCTTTGCCTTGCTTGTCTTGTCTTGTCTTGTCTTGGGGGGGGGGATGGGATAGCCTAGTGGTTAGAACATTGCGCTCGCAACCTGACGACCCGGGTTCGATTCCCGTTCAAGGGGCTATTTTCCCCTGGAGTTAACATCAGAGCAGACTCCACGCTCCCCAAAAGTCCTTCGGATGAGACTATAAACTGAAGTCCCGTGTGCGAACGCACATAGAACATCTTGCGCACATGTTAAATCCTGTTCCGCTTTTCGTAAGAGTAGGCCATTGTGTGCCGGTGGGAACAGATGACAAAATTTACAAAACCGCATACACACGGGGACTGGATGTAAAAAAGCACACGAGTGCTTATTTCATTATCCTCGATATAAAGAATAAATAAATAAAATAAGATAAATAAAATAAAATAAAATCCTCGATATAAAAATTTTTTTTAAGTCTTGTTTTCCTTGTCTTGCCTTGTCTTGTACCCCTCCCCACGTTGCCCTGCCATGCCTCCCCTTGCCTTGCCTCGCCCTCTTGCGCATGTAGATATACTAGCTTGTAGACTGAGTTTGCAAATGACTTGTTAGACAGCGAGGCAGATATCACAGTCCGTTTGCAAATGACTTGTTAGAGGGCGATATATATATATATATCACAGATTGCTTACAAATGGCTTGTTAGAGGGCGATATGTATATATATCACAGATTGCTTACAAATGGCTTGTTAGAGAGCGATATAGATATCACAGATTGTTAGCAATCGACTTATTAGAGGGCAATACATATAGGCCTAATCTATCTATCTATCTATCTATCTATCTATCTATCTATCTATCTATCTATCTATCTATCTATCTATCTATCTATCTATCTATATCAGACCGTTTGCAAATGACTCGTCAGACAGCGATGCAGAAAAGACAGATGGAACATTCTCTCCAGAACGTGGACATACTTATGCTGGCTCACTGGCAGCTAGCTACGGCCGATCAACATTAGCTCTTTTAATTAAGTAGCCGGCTATCCTTGTCCATGTCTTTGTCTCCTAGCCATGACTGTATCATCGTTGTCATTTTATTCTTTCACTTAAACGAGACAGAGACACTCTGGGCAAGCACTGATAGTTCCTGTTTGCAGACGTGCATTTTATTTGTTTTCCCATTCCCACCATGAAGCTAGTTAGCAGCGGGCGGTCGGCAGCAGCAAAAGCAGCTAGTAGATAGTTGTAGTAGTAGTAGCAGTAGTAGTGAGTAGCAGATAGTAGATGTAGTAGCAGTAGTCGTAGCAGAGTGTTAGTAGTAGCAGTAGGTAGTAGTAGTAGTTTAAGTAGTAGTAGATGTTGAGAAGTAGTAGTAGTAGCAGTAGTAATAGCAGCAGCAGCAGCAGCTGCGCAGCAGAGAAGAAGAAGAAGAAGATGAGAAGCGGTGTGGGAGATGGTGATGGACAACGTGGATGACGAGGAGGAGGAGGAGAAAGATCTAAGGAAGAAGGTTTTAAAAACAGAAGAAGAGAGAAGAGGAAGAGGGAGAGTGGAGAGTGTGTTAACCTTTGCGCCTGGCCGGCTGCAGGGTTTCTGTCTCTGGGTTTTGAATGCCAAAGTTTTTGTGTTTTGCTAGTCTTTGCAAGGAAAGTTTTGCATCGTATGTGTTTGTGTTGGAACGCAGGAATCGTATGTTCAGAACCATTTTATTCTCATCATTGACTTTTCGAAATATTTCAATTATTAATTTTTCTCCATTTTGATATAGATATTTCTTTTTCCAAAGCTGCAGTCGACTTATGATTTGTGTTTCACCTGATCGTGTGTCCTTGCGACCTTTATACTCAGACCCTGCCGCACAGCCTGAACTTTTTAAAGTGATCTCGATTTCAAATCTTCCCCCCCCACCACCACCACCCAGTGTTCGCCACCCCAACCTGACAATAACTGTTGAAGACATATGCATTGTCCTCACGGGGATTTCATACCCCATACAATACGACTTAATCAGGTATTCAAACTTGTGACTTTACCACCGCACAAAACAAGACGAGGAACACGCGCAGGCAGACGTCATCGCTGTGTCGTGTTTCCCCTACATCTCCTTCCAGTCTCCCCTTCACCTCTGACTGTCACTGCCACAACGCCATAAACCAAGGAAACACTCCACATCTTGCCCTCCAGATGCTCCATCTCTGCCTGTGACCTTGCTGTCAGCAATGTGTTTCCACAGGTGCATTAAGACTACAGCCCTCTGTTAAACCAGTTCCTTTCCACCGTCTTTCACACCTGGATCGCCATCTCAACTCTGGTCTGCTCTTCACTGCCGCACAATCTCTACCATTTCCCCGTCTGCTTTCTCGATAGTCACCCTCACTCACCACCTGTCATCTTAACCTTCTGCCTCCACTCAAACTTTTTCACGTTCTGTTTACTTAATGCCCAATCTGTTTGGCCTTGATGGTAAAGCCGACCTTATTTACGATTTCTTATCTGAACAGAACATCGATATTATCTTGCTCACAGATAACCGGGCTAACCTACAAGGTTCATGAACAAAAATAAAAGAGCTGAATCCACCTAGGCTACCAAAACTGTTTCTTTCCTCGACCTCACCGTGGAGGTGGCATTGCCATCATCTACAAAGACACACTGCATTCGCTATTTCTTCTGCCACTCCCTACCTTTCTCACCTGAATCTTTTGAAGTTGGTGAACTCAACCTCACCTTACCGGCCATTCTATTGCTTTCTGCTGTTTTACCGCCCTCCTCCTAGCCGTAAGAAAACAACCTGAATCTTCAGTTTTCCTATTTCAAGAATTCCAATCTCTCTCGAATCACTACAGCTTTCCCCAAGAAGCTCATCATTCTCGGTGATTCAATTCCACTACGACAACCATTCCTCTTCTGATGTCAAACGTCTTTCTCTTTCTTTATCAAACAATCTCTGTCCCAGCTTGTAAACGAAGCAACACTAGAAGGTCCAAATCTTAGAATGGCTCATTACTGATGTTTCACATGATCTTGTCACTCTGTCTCCGTCAAGACCAACTGCTTTCTGATCTTTCCGCTATTCTTTTCATCCTTAATATCGCAAACTATTCAGAAAAAAGAAGTGTATCACCCGTCGAAACCTCAAGGCCTTAGACATTAATACGTTTCTTCAAAAGCTAGCTGAACGCCTCTGTCCAAATCCTGCCTTACTGATCACTCAACAACTATAAACACTGTTCTCAGCCTACTGCTTCGATGAGCACGCCACCTCCCACTACCATTTTCTTCCGGATAGCCCTTTGCCCATGGTACAATCCCATGATTTCTTGGTGGCAAAGCGCAACGCCGACAACTAGAAAGGCATGGCGAAAAACCTAAAACTGAAATAAACAAACAGCTTTTTCCGAAAACAAACAACAAAGTCAAAACCTTAATCCACTCAGCAAAGTCCAAACTATACTTCTGCTCAAGTTCTTGATGCCTCGTCCATGAAATCTCTTTTTTCCCTACTCAACTCTTCTTGATCTGCAAAGACAAGTCCTCTAGCCTACTATCCACAGGACTCTGAACTTCCCGGATTTATTTTCCTCGTTTTTCTCGGACAAAGTCCGTACATTCGCTCCAGACTGGATCAGGTCCTTTCCAACCGGTAACTGCCTGATCCCCAATTCACTGGTTACTCCTCTCCTTTCTTTCAGCCAACCAAAGCGACGGAAGAAATCCGGAATTTAAAATGACATGGACCATAAACTTCATGCGATCTCGTCCTGTACCTGCCTTCTTCTTCAAACTGTAACTTCCGCAGCATGTACCAAATATCTCAAAAATAGTAATCTCATCTCTTCTTTCTGGAACGTTTCAATCTGCTTTAAACTGCAATTATTACCCTCTACTCAAAAAGCACGATCTCGGACCCTAAATTTTGAAGAATTACAGGCCTGTTTCTAACCCCTACCTTTCATTCAAGGTCCTTGAAAAAGTCGCACTGAAACAACTCAATTGCCATCTTATTCAATAGTCTCCTTTCCCGCTATATCAGGTCTGCCTATCGGGTCAACCACAGCACGTAACCACCCTAGTCCACATGTTTATACATGCTTCTACACGCTTGGACTCAGGGAGAAATCTCTCTTTCACTCTTCTCGACTTTCTGCAGCTTTGACACTATAGATCACTCATTCTTCTCGCCCGTCTCCAACATAAAACGTTCTGGTATTAAAGGGGCAGCCATCACCTGGTTTAGATATACCTCACAGACCGATTCCAGTCAGTTGCATTAAACAAGATTCAATCAATACCTGCCAAACGGGAATGCGTGCGTCCCGCAGGGATCGTCGGGGCCCTGGGCTTTTCACTCTCTACATGATCCACTGTCACTTATTATAACCGTCACAGATCAACCATCATTTCTACGTTGATGACTCTCAGATTCAAAGCAGTGATACTTCCGGAAAATCTGCTTCTTCTTGACAATATGTTCACACTGACTACAAGATATTCAGACTGGATGATACAAAACAAATTACAGCTAAACGCAGATAAACGGATGCATTGATTGTAGGAACCAAACACAAACTCTCGTCCATGACAACAGCTTCAATAGAATTTGGCAAGTTATAACTGTTCCTCTATCCACCACAGTCAAGTATCTTGGCGTTGTTATCGACAACTCGCTTTCTATGCAAAATTCTTCACCCACACTGTCAGTCATGTCTATCAATTACTGGCGTATTAGTGCTATTCGAATAGTACCTGTTCCACTGATGCAACAGCCAAACTTGTCACATATCTCATTC
>CM054144.1:22152903-22155403 GCA_028751875.1 Rapana venosa | reverse complement strand
ACCAGTTGTACGGGGTGGGGTTTATAAAATCATATATATTCTCTCTCTCTCCCCTTAAAAAAAAAAGAAAATGGGCTTTGCTTATTCTGTTCCCTTTTGGAAAAAAAAAAATTAAAAAAAAAGACTCTCTCTCTCTCTCTCTTCTCTTTCTCTCTCTTCTCCCCCTCTCTCTTCTCCCCTTCTCTCTGCATTCCCTTTCAATATGGGGTCGTGTTTTCTAGTTTTTCCCCTTTTAATTTGGGTAATTTGTAAAAGTCTGCCTTTTGGGGCCCTTAACCCGGGACCATTCCGGCTTCTAGGGGCAGCTAAAATTTTCATAGGAAAAGGGGGTTTTGCTGCTGGGTTTTTTTGCGTTTTCATTTTCCCCCCAAAAAACTGACATGAATTCACCCACAAATCCACCCACGTCCCCGCGCGCAAAATTGCATTTCGGGACTTGTGGGTTTCTGCACCGGAAATTGACCGGGAAAGTTTCTTTAAAAAAACCCCCTCCTTTGTTCCCCCCAGGACTCGGGGACGCTGAGTTTCCAAACCCCATGCTTCATGGCCCCGGGGGAAAACTGAAGCCTAACGTTTTAAAACCCCCCGGAAAACGGGCCCCAAATTTGCGTCCCTCGGAAAAAGCTTTATAAACCCCCCTTGTTTTCAGTTTGTAAAGGGTTAAAAAAAATGATATTCCCCCTTTTTCCATCTCTTCCGTCATTCATTAAATAGCAAAAAGGGGAAATAATGGGTGGTTTTGGTGTGTGTGGGGGTGTGTTGTGTGTGTGTGTGTGTGTTTGGGGGGAAAATTTATAAAATTTTTTTTTAAGTGTACACTTTATCAGAAAAGGATTTGTTTTTTTATTTTTTACCTGTTTTTTTTTGGGGGGGGGGGGTTAAAAATTGTTTTGGTTTTGTTGTTTTTTTTTTTAAAAACCCCACCCATAGAGGGGGAGTTACATGCCCCCCACCCCCCCCCACGTTTCTCGGGGGGTTGGGTGGGGTTTTGGGTGTGTATTTTCTAAAATTTTTTCAATGGGGGACGTATCTTTTTTAAATTTTAATATCCTAAATTAAGGGGAAAATTGTGACAATATTATTTCACCCTTTTGGGACAAGTAACACCCTGAAATTATCAACTAAAAATCTTCATCCTTCGTTTTTTCCCATAAGTTTAATTAAAAAACTGTTTGGGTTTTCAAAGATACGAAACTTTTTTGTGCAAAAAAAAACTTTTAGTTTGGCGGTTTAAATCTACATTGCTGTTTACGACGGATATCAGTGAACAGTCCAAACAACGAGTCTGGTTGTCTTCCCCTTTTTTCTTTTAGGCCACCTGCTGCCCGTGTCGGGGGGATCTATTTTCAGGTGAACGCCTCCTAAATCAAAATCCCAGATTATTTTCCTTAAATTCACGTTTCCACGGGAAACCCGTAATATTTTAAAACACTATGACATCAAACAATCATTCGGGCTGTGTGGGGTTTTTGAAAAGAAAGAGAGAAAAAAAAAAAGGAAATAGTTTTTAAAGGGGGGTTTAAATAAAAAACCCGGGAAACCCCCCTTTTCCTAGGTTCGGGTTTTTTAAACACCAGAAGTAAAGGGTTTTTTTTTTTTTTTGTCTGGGGAGAACCCTGTTTCAAGAAAAAAGGGGGTGTAAAAGGAATTTTTTAAAAAAAAAATGCTTGTTTTTTTGTGTGACCCCCTTTTTTTTTTAAGGGGGGTTGTTGTTGTTGGGATTTCCAAAAACTTTTTTCCCAAAAAATTTAATGTCCGTTTTTAAGTTTAGTTTCCAAAGTGCCCTTTTTGCAACCAAAACACAAAACACGCCGCGCGCACACCCCACACACACACTCTCTCTCTCTCTCTCTCTCTCTTTTCTCTCTCCCCTCTTTTCCCCTCTCTCTCTCCACACACACACACACACACACTCTCCTCTCTCCTTTTTCTCTTCTCTTCTCTCTCTCTCTCTCACAAAACCACACAAACACACAAAAAAAACACACAAAAAACCCCCACAAAACCAACCCCTCACTCACTCACTAAAACAAAACTCCACTCTGGTTTTTTTGGGGTGCTGTGCACTTGAAAGCAAATTTAAAAACCGGTTTTTTAGGGTTTTCCCCAGGACCCAAAGGCCCTTTTTTGCTCGTGTGCGGGGGCTCCAAAAACCCCCCCCCCCCACCCCCCAAACCCCCCCCCCCCACCCCCCCACACCCCAAAACCCCACTCCCCACCCCCCTCCCCCCCCCCCCCATTTTTTTTTTTCCCGGAGAAGCTGACCCGACGTCTCTATCTTTTGGCAATCCCTCGGCGAAATTATCTGAGTTCGACATCTCCTCTGGGTGTTTTTTTCCCCCCAAGCCAAAAATTTATTTCAAACGTGTTTGCGTGGGCAGCGGGGTTTTGATGACTGCAAAAATTGTCAGTGCACGGCCTTTATGTAAAGACCTAAAAACCGTAGCACAAACAAAGTGGTACGTGGGGTTGGGGTGTGTGTGGGGTGTATGTATGCTTT
>CM054144.1:22145403-22147903 GCA_028751875.1 Rapana venosa | reverse complement strand
GGTTTTTTTTTTGTCTGGCGAGAACCATGTATCAAGAAAAAGGGAAATGATAAATCGGATTTAAAAAAAAAATGTCTTGATACCTTGTGTGACTTTTTTTTTTATAATGTTTCGTTGTTGTTGTTGGGATTTCAAATACTTTTTTCCAAATATATTTAATGTCTCGTTTTTAAGTTTAGTATCCAAAGTGCATTTTAGCACACACACACACACACACGCGCGCGCGCACACACACACACACACTCTCTCTCTCTCTCTCTCTCTCTCTCTCTCTCTCTCTCTCTCTCTCTCTCTCTCTCTCTCACACACACACCACACACACTCTCTCTCTCTCTCTCCTCTCTCTCTCTCTCTCTCTCTCTCACACACACACACACACACACACACACACACACACACAACAACAAACTCACTCACTCACTCACACAAAACTCCACTCTGTTCTTTGTGTGCTGTGCACTTGAAAGCAGTAATAACCAGTTTATCAGATTATCCCTAGCACCCAAAGGCCTTCTTGCTCGTGTGCAGGACTCCA
The DNA here is from genome assembly GCA_028751875.1 of Rapana venosa. Lineage (NCBI taxonomy): Eukaryota > Metazoa > Mollusca > Gastropoda > Neogastropoda > Muricidae > Rapana > Rapana venosa. The sequence continues at coordinate 22,147,368 of CM054144.1, read as the reverse complement.
CCCCCACCCCCCACCCCAACCCCACCCCCCACCAACACCACACCCCCAAACCCACTCACTCCCCACCCCCTCCCCCACCCCAATTTTTTTTCTCCAGGAGAAGCTGACAGACAGTCTCTATCATTCGGCAATCCCTCGGCGAATTATCTGAGTTCGACATCTCCTCTGACTGTTTTTCCCTTCAAGCCAAAGTTGATTTCAAACGTGTTTGCGTGGGCAGCGAGTTAGATAGACTGCAACATTGTCAGTGCACGGCTGATGTAAAGACCTACATACAGTAGCACAAACACGTGGCTACGTGTGTATGAGTGTGTGTGTGTGTATGTATGCATACATGTGCGTGTGCGCGCGTGTACACACACACGCGCGCGCGCGCGCGCGCTCTCTATCTCTGTCTCTGTCTCTTTCTCTGTGTCTGTATGTGTGTGTTTGTGTGGGGTTTGTGTCGCTCTCTGACTCTCTCTGTCTCTCTGACTCTCTCTGTCTGTATGTCTGTCTGTCTGTCTGTCTGTCTGTCTCTCTCTCTCTCTCTCTCTCTGCTTAATTTTTTTTCTATTTGTTTGTTTCTATTAGTTTGCCTCTCTCTCTCTCTCTTTCTCTCTCTGTGTCTGTCTCTCTACTTCCTTTTTTCTATTTCTGTTAGTTTGCCCCCCCCCCCCCCCCCCCCCCTCTCTCTCTCTCTCTCTCTCTCTCTGTGTGGGGAAGGGGGTGGCTTCCCGTGCTTGGCTGCCAGCAAGACGCTTTCTCTCCAGCTCCTGTAAGTTTTTCTTTTTCTTCAACAATTCCTGTTCAAAATGCCAGTTGTGGGCCTCCCTGTAACCTTGGAGGGCATGTTGAACGCAGTGTTGCATGAACAGACGGTGTCTTCATTCAAAGTGGATGGGCGAGAACATCAAACTGTTGTTGTGATTCGATTGACAAGTAACGCGGCCAGCCATTCCCCTGTTACTCCAGTTCAACAGGCAATGTATCGCAAGAAGTGTCCGTCTCAGGTGAATAGAGACAAAATAAGAGCAGAAAGGTATAGAAATAACAACCAGAAGAAAGTGAATGAACAAGTTTCATCCCCCTCGGGTTTGTTTCTACCCACCCCGCCTAGATTGTACTATACTACAGGCCATTCTGACAACAACACTGCTACGGACATGTTTGTGTATGAGACCCACTGCCCTCCCTCTTCAAGCCACTGTCAAAAGGAACAAAGTATTGACATGATAATGGATGACACTGACAGACAGACAGTGACAATTTCATTTGACAAAAATGTAAGAAATGAATCATGTGGTGAAATTGTGAATGTAGCAAAAGAGTGTGGTTGTAGTTACATAAATGGAATCAAAGATTGTGTCCATGATAACAGGAATGAAGAGGGAGATTGTGAAATGGGGAAGGAGGGTTTGGAAAATCACGAAAAGCATGTGAAGAAAGGTAGGGATGTGATGCATGCAGAAAATGACAGAGAAGTGCATGCAGAGAGGGAGAGTGAGGAGAGGGTGTAGAAGGTGAGAGTGGGGAAGGGTGTGGGGAGAATGAGAGTGAGGAAGAGTGTGCAGAGAATGTAACAGGAGCAGAGTGTGGGGGGTTTATGGAAGATGGGTATGAAAGCTGCGAAAGGGAAGAGACTGTTACACTGGCAGATGTAATGGAAAGGTTGCAGCAAATGACGGAGAAAGCTGAAGATGTCCACTTCATGCTACGTGACATGAGACAGTGCACTGCTAGGACCACTGCTGTGTTGAAGGGAAATGTTTACAAAGATGTTTCTTGATTAATGTGTTGTACACTTCCGGACTGACTTAACAACATGAAGAAACGGTGGTCCGATGAATGACATTATATGTATATAGAACAATGATATGGAATCCATGTCATGAAGACTGTTTGGGCTGTCATTAATTAATTATGCTTTTCGTTGATTCTGTGTTTTGTGCCCAATCCCCATCCCACTGTCCCCTTGTGAATGGG
>CM054144.1:22120403-22140403 GCA_028751875.1 Rapana venosa | reverse complement strand
CACACAACACACACACACACACACACACACACACACACACACACACACAAACCCCTAAGAAACAAAACCCCAAAGAAAACACAAGGAACCAGGAAAAGAAAGGAAGAAAGAAAGAAGGGGAGAAAAGAAAAGGAAAGAAGGAAACGAAGAGAAGACACAAAAATGTCCAGCCCAGGCAGTAAACAACAGGGGTGGAGTTAGAACTTCATGGCTACGCCTAGCTCGCGGCCAGAAAGCTCTGACCACTGAATGGACATGCCCTGTCTGCCTGCCTGCCTGCCTGCTTGCCACCTGGCCTGTTGGGAACTGGCCAACTGACCTCTAATAACGAGGGGGAGGGGGGGGGGGGGGTGAGGGGTGACCTCCTTTCTTGTCATATCCCATTCACAGAACACAACACCCCACCACACACACACACACACAGAGCTCTTTCACTGTTCAGTCTCTCTGTGTGTGTCTCTCTCTGGCTGGTGATTTGGCTGTGCTTCTGTCTGTCTCTGTATCTGTCTGTCAGTCTGGGTTTTTTTTTGTTTTTAAAAAAATTCTTTTATATCGAGGATAATGGAATAAGCACTAATGTGCTTTTTTTTCATCCAGTCCCCATGTGTATGCAGTTTTGTAAATTTTGTCATCTGTTCCCACCGACACACAATGGTCTACTCTTACCAAAAGTGGAACAGGATTTAACGTGTGTGCAAGATGTTCTGCATGTGATCGCACACGGGGCTTCGGTTTATAGTCTCATCCGAAGTGTGTGTGTGTGTGTGTGTGTGTGTGTGTGTGTGTGTGTGTGTGTGTGTGTGTGTGTGCATGCTTTGGGTCAGTTGGAAGCTTGGATGATCAGTTATGTTACAGTTTTGTTTTGTGTCGCCTTGTTGGTTTTGCTTTGTTTTGAGCTGTAAAAGTTTTCTCAAACACAATATAGTAACTTGGATGTTGAAAATATGGATGTTGTCCACGCACAAAAGTCTCTTTCTTGCCCAATCAGCAAACGAGTTAAAGGAACATTCCCTACACTGGTCACATTTTAATCTCTCATAGAGTAACCTGCCTGCCACACACACACACACACACACACACACACTCACACACACTCACAAGAAAATTGATCTGTAAATAAACAAATGACTGGCTTTGACTTGACTTTGACAGCCCTCTCCCCCCCCCCTTCCACACACACACACACACACACACACACACACACTTTTTTTTCTAACCACTATCTTCCAGATCACTGGGCTGTGGTTTTTCTAAAGTGGACACCTGGAAAACCGCCAAAAGCATTAACAAGCTGACCTTTCTGCCCCTTCACCCCCCCCCCCCCCCCCCACCTCTTACCTCCCCCCTCCCCTCCCTTTGGCCCCCTGCTTTGTCCATTCATGCAGGGGGCCATCCTTCTCCCTCTTCCTGTTGTTGCCCCCATGTCCACAACAGTCACAGTCCCTACTACTTACTACTACACCACACTGCCTTCTTTCCTGTTTGTGTCCTTCCCCCACCTAGCTTTACAGCTGGCTGCAGTCCACTGTTAGGGCCTATGAGGGTTTACTGGTATCAAAAGTTGTTCATCCTTTGGTAATGTTGTTGGGTTTTGGTTTTGTCGTTGTTGTTGTTGTTGTTCTTGTTCTTGTTGCTGCTGTTGTGTTGCTGCTGCTACTGTTCCTGTTGTTGCTGTTGCTGGTGGTGGTAGTAATGATGATTGTGATTATTTATTTATTGGTGTAAACATGGCTTATTTAATATTCCTACAACATAAACAAACATCAATACAGCAGGGAGAGGCATCAAGCTACAGCTGATTTTAAGCCCCACCCCACGAGGAGTTAACATATGATGCTTATGCAGACATGTGATATATATATATATATATATATATATATATAATATATATATATATATATATATATATATATATAAACAAATTCCATATATACAAATACCATTACACAAAATTGAAGAAAATATACAACAGTACCAAACTGAAGTAAACAGAAAGTGTAACAAAAATGCACACACACACTCAAGGAAGCAATAGGGCAATAGGAACAGCAACAGGAAAGAGCAGAAACTTGTCATATTAGCCCAATAATTTCACACCTTCACACTTCAACACACGGAGAAAGAAGAAGTAGAAGAGCACTCCATGGCAGAACCATTTACTTTATTTACTTTTATATTCTAAAATCTTTTGGATCTGTCAATAAATTCATGCACTGTTTTAATAATGTTAATGTTATCATTAAAGCTCAATTATCTGTCCCCACATAATAAGGTATTTACACTCTTCTCATCTGGTTTTATGGTATCCATTGTTTGACGGCGAACAGTTAAATAGTATGGACAGTGAAGAGGGAAGTGTTCAGCTGTTTCATTAGGGTGACCACAAGCACAAGATGGATCCTCCAGTCAATGTCTTTTATTTAGATCGGAGTTGAGGTTACTCATTTCGAGTCACAGTCTGCAGTGAATGATATACCGCTTTCTTTTTCCCTAATAAAAATAGTTTGGAAATGCTATATCCTCATCAGACAGAAAATGTTTAAATTGGCTAATAGAAGTGCTAGCTTTCACGTGCTCAAGGCAGTTCATTCCATAGGCTAGTGGTAGAAGGAAAAAAGGAAGCATTATACGTTTTAGTTCTATATTGAGGTATTAATCTGTCAAGAGGTCTACATCTGTGGTACCGATTTTGGGAACAAACTAATGGAGGGAGTTCATTAGATAATTTGGCGCATTGCCCTGGTTCAGTTTATGGTAAAATACCAATTTATGCCAATTTCTCCTTTCTTTTAGAGAGCAAAACCCTGATTCCTGATAAAGTTTCAAATGACTTGTGCCACGGACAGCTTCAGTGATGATTCGTGAAGCTTCCAAATGGAGATCTTCCAAAGCATCAGATAATTTCTTGGTACAACTATCCCAAATTATATCACCATAATAAAATATTGGTAAAATAAATGATCTATTCATGGTGTTTAACATTTTTCTGTTCAGCCTATACTTATACCATCTTAAACAAGAAATAAGTAGGTTGCACTTACTTGCAATATTTTTTACATGTTGATCCCATTTACAGTTGTTTTGGATAGTAATACCTAGGTGTTTATTGTGAGGAACATCTTGTAAGTGAGTGTGCCCAAATGTTAAGACTGGTAATGGGTTGTGATCCCTATCGAAATTCACTGTTCAGTTTTTTCTTTATTAAATTTCACTTTCCAAAGCTGTGTCCATTTATTAACTTTTTCGAGATCAGAATTCAAAATTTCACCTCTCGGTTAAGGGTTTCTAAGAGCTAGGAACATACTTGTGTCATCAGCAAAAAGTTTAATATTTGAAACAATGTCAATTACAATATCATCAATATATACAAGAAACAGAAGGGGTCCAAGCAGAGAGCCCTGTGGAACACCAGCATGTACTGTTTTTGTACAAGACATTTCTCCCTTAATAACTTCAGTCTGTGTGCGATCTGACAAATAATCTTCAAACCATTTTAACAAGTTGCCTGTAATTCCAACAGATTCGAGTTAAGCCAGGAGACCTTGGTGCCATACTCGATCAAAGGCTTTAGATATGTCAAAATATACAGCTTGAGTTGTTATGCCTGTATCAAAAGCTGCACACAAATTGTTACAGATACTTAAAAGCTGGTTAACTGTAGAATCTCCCTGCATAAATCCAAACTGGTTAGGTGTAAGGGTATTATTGTTTTTTAAAGAAAGATGATACATGCTTGTGGACACATCTTTCGAATACTTTCCCAAGACAGCTAAGTAATGAAATAGGTTGGTAGTTACCATATGATTCTTTTGGGCCATTTTTATGTAAGGGAGTAACATGTGCATGTTTCCATTGTTTTGGAAATATCCCCAACTGAAGGATCTATTAAATAATAAGCTCAAAGGTTCAGAAATAACATTAACTGCTGAAATAAATAATCTATTGTGAATAAGGTCTGGTCCTGATGCTTTATTTTTCTCTAAATTTAAAATTACTTCTCTAATTTCATTTGAGGAAAGCAAGATAGAATTCATCTGGTTATCTGCAACAGGTAGTCCAGGTGGCAAGTCTTCAGAAGTGTCTGATTTAGACTGTTCAACAAAGAACTCATTTACAATATCTGCTTTCTCTTTGTTTGAAAAGAAAAGTTTTCCCTTATGTTCAAGTGGGGGTATTTCATCTGAGCTGAGCCTATGCCTTTTTTGTCTAGAAATCGCTCAACCATTTTCCACCAGTCTTTGCAGCCCAACTGTTCTAAATCTGACACTTTTTCATCTAGTTCTTCATGATATTCAATTACTCTTAGTCTCTTCATATCTGTAAGTTGATTTCGAACTAAACATGCCAATCAATGTCAAGATTACTAGTTTTAGCTCGATTGGTTAACTTATTCCTTCTTTTCATTAATGTCCCTAGATTATTAGTCAGCCAAGGAACATCTTTGGGTCTAACAGTAACTACTTTGACTGGCATACACTGTTTTGCTATTTCGAAAAACGTATTAGTAAATAGTTCTGTAATCTTATTTAATGTTTTATCAAGGATTATTTCATTCCAGTTAACATCAGAGAGAAGATTACAAAACTTTTCATTATCTAGTTGTTTATAGTCATAGATTGCTCTTTTATAGGGGCTGGGTCTATTACTTACACTTTTTATTGTTATGAGTGGAACACAATGATCACTGCAACTTTCTGGGAAAATTGCTACTGATCTGATTAAACTTGGTGACTGTGTGATAGGTCTAAACAAGTTCTAGAGTTTTCAGTTTTTCTTGTAGGCAGGTGCATATCTGTGAGCTGGTGCAATTGGAATAGATTTAAGATACCCAGAAGATGAGGTGGTGGAGAAGAGAGGAAATCAGTATTAAAATCACCCATTATAATGTATTTTAGCAGTGTGTTGTTGGCTTTACCTATACTTTCCTTAATTAACTGCCAATAACCCACAAGGGCATTCAGGGGTCTGTAAAAAGACCCAAATAAAATACTTTCCTTTACCTAACTTTATTTCAGCCCAGATTGCCTTATTGCATTATTTATGTATTCATTCATTCATTCATTTATTTATTCTTTTATTTCCAGGATAATGGAATAAGCGCTCATCTGCTTCTTTGCATCCAGTCCCCGCGTGTATGCAGTTTTGTCAGTTTTTGTTATCAGTTCATACCTGCGCACAATGGCCTACTCTTCCGAAAGGCAGAACGGGTTTTAACGTGTATGCAAGATGTTCTGTGTGCGTTGGCACTTCGGTTTTTTATTGTCATCCGAAGACCTTGTGTGTAGTTGTGCGTGCGTATGTGTGTGCGCTTATGTGTGTGCGTGCGTATGTGCGTGTGTACATGCGTTGTGTGTGTGTACGGGCGTATGTGTGTGCGTGCGTACGTGTGTGTGTGTGGTGTGTGTGTGTGTGTGTATGTACTTTGGACGCTAAAGGTATACCATACACTTGGGGGGGAAAGGGGGGGAGGGCGTGGGGGGTGGGGAGCAGAGGACGACGTAGTCAGCAAAAAGGGAGGGGGGGGGGGGGAAGGGGGGAGAGGTGAGGGGGGGGGGGGGGAGCTTGTGGCTCCATTGATAGTGTGAAGCGTGTCTCTGGGCTCAGACCACAAGTCAGCCAGACGTTGGTTGTCAGTGTTGACAGGTAGGGTCACTGTGTCGCCACACCACACCGCCACACTGCCTCCCGCAGAGACTGAGAGGGACTGGTGGGACCTTGTCTCCCGTTTTTTTTTATTTCCTCCCCTCACCCCTCACCCACCCCCCACTACTGCAAGTTTTGGCACACTGTAGTATACATGTATCTATAGAATTGGAGGAATCTTGTTATGTACTCTGCGGTGCGATGTGTGGATAATTCCTCAGAAAGCTTGTTGGGAAAAAGTGGGGATTTGGGGTTTTGTTTTTGTTTTGTGGGGGTTGTTTGTTGTTGGGTTTTTTTTCGGGGGGGAGGGGGGGGGCAAAGATGATAAAGATTTTGGTTAAATGGCGTTTTCGTTATTTCTTATTTTGCCCCCTCCCCTTCCCTTCGTTTCGTTTGTTTGAAAGGTGTTTGGAATCAAGTCCTTCAATTTGAATTTGTTTGGTTGTGTGTTCCACAGACCCGAGTGCAAGGATTGACTGGCACTGGTCCCATTTCTCCAGCTTTATAAGGGGCATACACAAGCGCTAAGTCTTCCACCTCTACTTTTGCTTAGGTTTTTAATGCAAAGCGCTGAAAGAGCGAACTCACCCCTTCCCTCAGTCGTTCCTCATGCGTTCAGCAAGCACCCTGCCCAGTACAGTCCTGAGGAATGGGCTTGCTCACTGTCCCCATGCAGGTGTGTGTGTGTGTATGTGTGTGTGTGCGTGTGTGTGTGTGTGTGTGTGTGTGTGTGTGTGTGTGTGTGCGTGTGTGTGTGTGTGTGTGTGTGTGTGTGTGTGTGTGTGCGTGTGTGTGTGTGTGTACGTGTGTGTGTGTGCGTGTGTGTGTGTGTGTGTGTGTGTGTGTGTGTGCGCGCGCGTGTGTGTGTGTGTGTGGGTGTGTGTGTGTGTGTGTGCCTCACTAAGGACAGACAGGAGTCAACAAGCCTTGCTCTCTTGTCCACTCTCTCCGTCTGTCTCTTTCTGCAAGGAACCCATCCTCCCATCCTAGGGCCGACTGGGAAGGCAGGGAAACATCCCTTCCAGAGAGATTTACGACTTGTCTGCGTCTATTGTTTGACAAGTGTGCAGTCTTGACACCAGGCAAAGTTGTTGGTTTATCCAAGCCATTCATTTCAGACTGGAAAAAAAATCCCCACGGGTTTTTGAATAGGCGTTCCCATGTATCTTCCCTACTTCTTGAGCTCTCTACAGGGACACCTCCACTCCCGGGGGGGGGGGGGGGGGGGGGGGGGGGGGGGGGGGGGGGGGGGGGGGGGGTGCATACTTTTAAGCTTGAAACCTGCCGTCTGTAGTGTTTCCTCTCAAAAAGTCTTCATAATTCTTCGTATGCTAACTATACTGACATGACCTGCATAATTATGTATTAGTTATAATGCATTCTAGGATTATGTTAAAATGTGTGGGAGACAGAAGGCAGCCCTGACGGGGCGAAGTATGGCCGGACCACTTCCCAATAACGCTGTCTATGACTACTGACCATCTGCCGTCTGTCACCTGCTTTGGAATGAAGATTCAGGGTAGTGTTGATGAGCTTCTTCCTGATGCTAAAGCTCTTCATTAGGGCCACAGTGTCTCTTACCGGGCTGTCCAACACACATCCAGACATATTTTATCAAAAGCCTTCTTGAAGTCCTTGAAAACAGGAAGAAACTGCCTTGAATGTTGTTGTTTTTCCCTCGCAAAAGATCTACAGGTTACAAATCAGTTAGATGGCACTGCCTGTGCTGTGTTTAGCCTGTTCTTCTATTTTAGTTGTATATACTTGCAGTTGTAATCTATTCAGGCTGATTTAAATATTAAATATCACTCTGTTGGCACAGTAAAGTAAAGATACAATGCGATGATTTTAACACTGTTGGGGATTTCCTTTTTTGGGGGGTGGGGTGGGGTGGGGAACTGATGATGATTGGTGACGAAGTCTAATACAAAAATATGGTTTAGTTTTCTGTGAGTGATCATTGTAAGGATGTTAACTTTCTTTGTGATGCTGTTGTGTCAGATGACCTTCCCCTTTATTAAACAGTACTACTCTCCTTTATGCCGTCAGCACCTGGGCTTTATCACAGTTCTTGATTAAACCATTGACGCTGGGGGCAACAGCAAAGTGAGAGGCTGTATGACCAGTGGCTTTCCCACTCATGGAATTCCACTTTACAGCTTAGTCTTTACTGATCGACTATGACTCTCTGACTAGGAGGCTTGACTCGCACAGTCCTTATGTGCTGCAGCCCTGGGGGATGGTTAGCCTTTGGAGAGCATCTCCAACGCTGACTGTCCTTATGCCCACTTGGCCGAGAGAGTGGGGATGTACTGTGGGCAAGGCATCTCCACTATAATCAAATTTCTGCCCAGTTTCCAAAGCAGCAGCTGCCTCCTCTGCTGTTTTGGAGGTCATCGTCGGACACGTCGGACAAACATACTACTCTCCTTTAAATACTGACTATTTTTTTCACAATTGTTGTCTAGTTTTATTACCTTTAGCTCTTAAAAATGTGTCTTATTGAATCTTTACTTCGCCTCATAGATCACAAGTTTTTCAGACTTCCATTATTGCATCAGCTAACTTTTCTGTTGATCCAGCGCCACTTAAGTTCTAAGCTTTGTTGTTGCTCTAAATCTTGTAGTTTTGCGGCTGCGCTCTCTCTCTCTCTCTCTCTCTCTCTCTCTCTCTCTCTCTCTCTCTCTCTCTCAGGTCCTGTGCGAATGTCCACACGTTAAAACCCGTTCCGCGGAAGAGTAGGCCTTTGTGTGCTAGTGGGAACAGATTACAAAATTGCATATACACACACGGGGACTGGATGTTTAAAAAAAAAAAGCACATGAGTCTTATTCCACTATCCTCGAAATAAAAAAAATATAAAATGAATAAATAAATAAATAAGTTTAATCCAAACACAGACTAGTCAGTGGCCTTACAGTGAAATTCCTAAATCATACACGTATGCCCCCCTTCAAAACGTCTTCCCTCCCTCCTGATGTTTCTCTGACCCAGAAAAGCCATTGTCCAGCTCCGGGGGGTATCGATAGATTTCACGGGCGATGGACAGTGCGGCGGGAAGTGTGCCTACCAATGCGGCCTGTTTGCTTTGGCCGATCAAACGTTTTCACTTCAATGCACTCCTTTGACCGCTCAGTCATGACCACCCACACTGTTTGGGTCAGTCCTGTACTGACCACATAGTCAACAGACACAGAGAGAAAGAGAGAGAGAGAAAAGAAGGAGAGGAGGAGAGAGAAAAGAGGAGAGAGAGGGGAGAGAGAGAGAGGAGTTAATAATTTCTGCAAAGTCTCAATGCAAGAGAGTTTTAAGTCTGCAAAGTCTCTCAAGTTACCAGCCAGCAGAGCGCTGTGGTTCTATCCTGGTGTAGGCTTAGGCATTGCCATAGCTTGTTATGATCATGCTTCTTGCCTTGAATGCTTGCTCCTTTGTTTCGTCTTTGTTTTTGTTGTCTTGTTCTCTTTGTTTCGTTTCGTGTGTTCGCATGCTTGCTTATTTAATCTTTTCACGATGGGTTCACAATCTTTGTGCGTGATGTAGTTACTTTATTTTTCTCGGTCGCTATCACATGATGTTGTTCGCTCAGCTTACAGCCTATTCTAGTTGGGTTCTGGAGCACTTACTCTATATAAGCTTTTGATTGTTGTAGTCATATTTCATGTGATGAAGCTGTATAGTTTTGATTGAATATACTTTCGTTTAAGAGAGAGAAAGATAGAGAGAGACACACACATAGAGAGAGAGAGAGAGAGTTGCAGGATAATTATGTGTGTGTGTGTCCTGCGTAAGAGTGTGTGAGTGGGTCTTGTGTAAGAGAGAGAGAGAAGGGGAGAGGAGAGAGAGAGGAGAGAGGAGAGGAAGAGAGAGAGTGTGTATGTGTGTGTGTGTGTGTATGTGTGTGTGCATTGCATGCATGTCCATGCCAAAGTGTATGCCCCAGCGTAGTACTTTTCGTCTTCTACTGTATCCTTCTTTCAATGTCTGCTGTTATGGTCCACGTTCCACATACACACAAAAAATGGACATGTCCAGGGAACAAAGGCATCAGTCTGATCTCAAAGCTGATGGTAATGTTCCCGTAGTTCCAGAGGACTTTCAGTTTGGTCGTTACAGCTGCTTTCCTGAGAGTTTTTTTTAAGGTTTTGATTCATCATCTGATACTCTAGCTCCCAGATATTTAAAACTATGGGCAGTTTCAATTTTCTTGTTATCTATGGTAATGTCAGTGCTGATGCTATTGGCGTTATTCGTCAGCAACTGGATCTTCTCTGTATTGATCCGTATACCATATTATGCCGAAGACATAAAAACAGCACACTGGTAAATTTTTTAAAAAGAAAATGAGAATTATTCCTTACCAAAATTATGTAACAGATAGTAGAGTACCACACGCACACACGCAGCGCGCACACACACACACACACAGACAAACACACAACACACACACACACACACACACACAAAAACCCCACAACCGATTCAACATTCAAGATAATTGGCTTTGAACCCCTTTTGAGGGACGTGGAGGATCATATAAACCCACCAAAAACACGTAACAATAACTCGCATAACAAAAACACATTTACCCTGCGTGTAAGAGAAATAGAGAAATGTAGTAGCAACCTGTTCATAACGTCATGCAAGCTTACTCAATACCATAAAATGGTGGCTCCGTTTTAAATAACGTCTTTTTTGCGTATAAACAACACATACACACACCACACACACACATACCACACACACACACAAACACACACAACACACGCACACTCACACACACACATACACACACACGCACTCACACACGACACACACACACACACACAGACACTCACACTCACACACACATCACACACACACATACACACACACTCACACACACACATAACAACACTCTCCTTTCCCCCACACACACACATCACACACACACACACACTCATACACAACAACAACTCACACACAAAACACTTTTACAACCCTCTACACAAAACACTCACACACCCACACACACACCACACCACACACTCAACACACACTCAACCACACATACACACACGACACTAACACACATACACAACACACACATACACACACACACCACACACACCACACACACACACACACACATACACACACTCCCCACACACACACACTCACCACTCACACACACACTCACACTCACACACTCACACACACACACTCACTCACACACACACACACACACACACACACACACCACCCAACCACACAAAACCACACACACCCACACACACAAGGTAGGAGGAAGGAGTGGAGGAGGGGGGGGGGGAATGGGGGGGGGGGGGGGGGGGAAGAGAGAGAGAGAGGGACGACAAATATTTTGGGTGTCAAGCAATGTCCTGGAAAAGTCTGTCAAGTTGACTTATCATGTAAGATGCCCTGGCAGGGAGGGAGGCAACAGGAGCGGGTGGTGGCTGGCCAGGTTTCATGAAGTGTGTGTGTGTGGGGGGGGGGGGGGGGGGGGGGGGGGGGGGGGGGGGGGAGGGGTAGGGGGGCGAACTAACTACTTTCTTGTCACCTATTGTTTTGGGGATTTTTTGTGTGCTGACTTACACTTCCGTTCAGTAGCCACCACCAGAGAGAGTTATTTCTTGAACCACAGCTGACCCCGGCATGCTCATAATATTTGTATTGCATTGTTATTGCCGTTGTATTTTAGTTTTAGTTTGTTTGTTTTCGTTTTGTTTGGGGGTTTCTTTCAAAGTGAAAGTGTTATTTCCAGATGGTACATTGAATAAGCAGTGTATTTGCTTTTTTTTATTTTTATCAAGCCATCTATCTACAGAAAAAAGAGAGAGAGAAAAAAGATAATATATATGCAGATATAGAATTTTTTTTAAAAAGCTAATCAATGATAAACGATTCTAATTAAACAAGAAAAGACAATAACATATGCATATAGGGAATTAAAAACAAAACAAAAAACCCTGAAAATTTTTAAACCATACAATTCAAATAATTCAAAAATCTTTAAAATATATCCATCATAATACAAACAAACAAGCAACAAAGAAAAACCAACAAAACAAACAAAGAAGACAAAACAAAATTTTAAAAAAAGACACACCAATTACTTCCCTCCCCCCTCACACACACACACCACACACACAACACACACACACACACACTCACACACACACACACACACACACACACAACAAAAACCTTCAACCATACATACAACTGAAAAAACAAAACAAAAAAGATAAACCAAAAAACAGCCACAACAAGCAATAAACAAACAAACACAAACACGTAACAACAACAACGCGACAATAACTAACATAAGACAAGAATTAACAGGCCAAAACAAATGAAGAGCAATATAGAACAAACAAAAGACGAAAAAAAAGAGTCCAAAATACCCCCTCCCCCAAGAAAACCACCTAAACCCCAAAACCCCTAAAACCCAAAACAAACAAAAAGCAAAATAAACCAGAACTCCACCCCCACCATCACCAACAATAACAACAACAACAACAACAACAACCAAATGGATATAAACAGAGGAAATTGATGTATAGTTTCCTTTTAACTTTTCGGAATTGTATGCCCCTCTAAGCCATAGCAGATTTCTCTGCTTGAAATTTGGGCTGCTCTCCCTGAAGAGAGCACGTCCTCACCAGAGTGACACCATCCATTTCCAAAAAAACCACCACACACACAAAATCTTGTCTGTGTGTGTATTGTTTCCTTACAAAGGTGAGGTTTTTTTCTACTGAATTTTACCAGGGACGATCCTCGCCTTGCCGTGGGTTCTTTTACGTACGCTGAATGTGTGTTGTACACGGGATCCGTTTCTTATCTCACGTGAAAGACTCGTTGTGGGCATCACTTCTTCCTGCTTCTTTTGTTGTCTTCATTTTTACCATGGAGGTCCCCGAAGGCACCAAACTCTCCCGCGCACGCACGCACGCACGCACGCACTCCTGCAAGCCGCATGCGTGCAAACAGACTCGCAAGCGCGTGCATGTGTGTACATGCGCACAAACAAGCCAGTGCGCGTACACCACACACAAACACACACACACACACGCACACACACACACTCACACACGCCACACACACACACACACACACACACGCACACAAGTGCGCTCGCGCCCACAGGCACTCTCTCTCTCACACACACACACACACACACTCTCTCTCTCTCTCATCCATTCATTTCTCCTCTCCCCCCCCCCCCCCCCCCCCCCTTCCCCTCATCTCCCTCCATTGACCTTTCTCCTTTTTATCTTGCTCACCTCCCCCATCACCATCACCACCACCTCTAGCCTTCCCTCCCTCCCCTCTCTTCTCTTCCCACCCCTTACATTATCATCAGTCTTCTTCTGTCCAACACAACAACTAGCTGAATGAAGGCCAGTGGTCAGGTCTGTGCTATAGGCTACTGTCAGATCCCACAGTACAGCTGCCCATGAATTCCATCCCCCCCCCCCTCATCCCCCCCCCACCCAAACTGCCCAGGCGGAAATCGATTGCGCAACTTCCGGCCTCCTGGGCTGGATGGGAAGGCAATTATGGCATTCCACAGTAGGGAGGACTAGAAGTGAAGGTAGGGAGGTTTGGAGGGAGGGAGGGAGGGAGGGGGTAAAGGTGTAGGGAGGGAGAAGAGGTAGGTGGGTGGATGGGTAGGGGTATCTCTCTCTCTCTCTCTCCCCTCTCTCTCTCTCAGGATTGGGGACTGGAGATATAATATATATATACATATATGTGTGTGTGTGTGTGTGTGTGTGTTTGTGTGTGTGTGTGTGTTAGTGTGTGTTAGTGTGTGTGTGTGTGTTAGTGTGTGTGTGTGTTAGTGTGTGTGTGTGTGTGTGTGTGTTATAGCCTAGCATTCTTTTCGCTGATGTAGCTCAGGGCCCTATGCTGAATGTGTTGGGGATGTGGACCTTGTTACACTGTTATGTATGTACTGGCCCAGAGGTAAGCTAGTAAGCTAGGCCTAGGGCCTATTGCGCAGTAGTAGTTTTACAAGGCAGCTGCCAGATGAACAGTTGAGTAACAGTGGTTACTCCGTGTCATAACGCAGTCTGTCCTTGTTAAGCTAAGCTCATGCTGCTGCACATTTCAATTAGGCTAAAGGAATCTGTATGCTTTCAGCACGTTCGAAGGCGCACACACGCACACACCTGAGAGAGAGAGAGGGTGTGTGTGTGAGAGAGAGAGAGAGAGAGAGAGAGAGAGAAAATGAAAATGTTTTTGAGAGAGAGAGAGTCGAGTTGCACTTTCTTACAAAACTGAAAACGTATGCAATAGTAATACGATTTACATCTGACAGAAACCATAGCGGTGTAATAGAATACAGAAAATAAATTTGAAGAGAAAAACAAAGCCAGCACATATCCAACTCCATACTCAACCCTTGCACGCAATATGTTTGCAGTCATGCGTAACTACATGTGAATGAGTGGGTGTATGTCACAGTGCCAATTTATGGTGTGTGTGTGTGTGTGTGTGTTCATGCTAAAGGAAAGGCCGTGTAAATTATGTAGCGAAGGTTCGGTCAGACATGAACGTTTATTCAGAGACAAAGAATATTTTGAAACAGCCTAAAACAGCTTTTATTTCACCTTGAGCCCCAAAGAGAGGTGGTGGAAGGGGGAGGGAAGGGGGGGGGGGGGGGGGGGGGGGGGGGGGTGAGGCTGTAGAGAGGGGGGAGGTGTCAGCAAAAGAAACACAGACAAACATCTGAGGGAAGTCAATGCAAATGTACATGCTCTTTTCAGCGAAACAGATTAATAACAGCAACAAAACGACTGTTATGTAAAAATGTTACATTGCAGATGGTTGGCAGTATTAGAATGAAATCAATTCCTAACAGTGATTTATGTTAGCAGTGCATGGAATCATGAAACATCTTCAACAGAACAGATCATATGAATTTTGCAAAGTTATGGAACTTTCATGTTAGTTGTGTACATTAATGAAGAGGTTGAATGCAAAAACTTTGGACAACACAAAACATGTCTGTAAGAATGAAACCTGTTGCACTTAACAACAGGGAGTGAGTATTTGAATAAGTTATAAAATTCATCTCCAATTTTTACCACAGGACAGAGAATGCACACAACAAAACACCTTTAATCTCTTGGAACAGCATTTGGTCTTATCGCCAATAACTGGGCCGGACATGTACAGAGAGGAAGTTTCCTACACTGTGTGCTATGGTGTATTATTTTGAATTTTCTATACATCTGAGAAAGAATGTCGTCTCTGATGAGGGAAAAGTCAGAGTTCAAATGCAGATGGAACCAGCGACATGTCCCTTTCTGGCCGTATGTGTTACCTCTTGAGGGCTGATCCACTGCCATACCATCATTTGTGGAATGAGCCAGACCAGAGCATTGACTCCACCATCGTTCAGTTCAACTAACAGTCTGCTGACTGCTCAAAAATATTTCAACAAAAACCAGTACTAAGAATTTAAAATGGAAAAGCATGTGGGGAAAAGATTTTTTCCCCGTCATCTGAAAACAAGCAACTGTTTTCACTTAACAATTCCCATTCACTGGAAAAAGTGACTATTCTGAGAGATAAGAATTCCCTTTTACTTAAAAAAAAAAGAAAAATTGTTCTGAGATAAGAATTCCCGTTCACTGGGAAAAAAAAGTGACTGTGCTTAGATAACAATTCCCGTTAAATGAGAAAGACGTGGCCGTTCTCATATTAAAAAAATATAGAGTTCATGTATCAGAGCTTTCTCCTACTGGAAGTGAAAAACAAACACAAAATGGAGAAAATTGTTGGCTACAGTTTTCACCCTGGGCTTTGTGACGGACCCCTCTGGCCCAGCTTTGCCTGACCTGGTGTCTGTCTGCACCTGGAATATGGATCAGCCAAAACCCAGGGAAGGTTTTTGGAGGTCCCTCATTTTGAATTTATAGATCAGGCAGGCAGGCAAATGTTGCCCCTCCCCCCCTCCCCCCAGCTGGCCATTGACGTCAGAAACACCTGAGGTCAGCTGAAAGGGTCAGTAACTTGGACAGCCTGGCAGGTTTATTAATAATACCCCTGGCCCACGCCAAAGGCTTTGTCAGTTATTAATGAAATGTAAGCCGAGTGCCAAGGCCGACACTAAAACGTTGTCACGTTGTAAAAATGTCATGTTCAGATTGTCTTCGGCTATGGTAAACTCTTAGCATAATAACATGCACTCTCCTTTAAAGACATTTAAAAAAAAAAATCGTCTGAAGTCGGAGTATGGCTGCTTATGTGTGGCGAGGTACTTGAACAGTAATACACGCAAACTTCTCATCCAGTGTGTACTTTCAATCTCACAGTAATTCCTGAGTGGGATGAGCCAGAGTGCATGTTTTGGGGTAACTCCCAAAGTGGTAACTGAGCAACACTCAACAACAGCAATGACAACGACAACAACGACAACTACAACAACATCATTCTATTCCCAGCACACACCATACACCATCAACATGGTGCATATTACCTTTCACAAATGAAAATTTGGAGGGTGGGGGAAGTGTCTCTGTTCTGTAGGTTATTGTTTTGGCCTGTTTCGGGAATTCTAAAAGGTCTATTACACGCGAAAACGTATCCCTTTTTGTTCATGGTTTTGGCAATTTAAGGGGGCACAATGGTTGTGAGCTTGTGTCCTACTTGTCTGCCCAAGTTGCAGAAGGATGATTGTGAAGGAGGGAGTGTTTAGGCTCATCTTCATTCACTGGTTTGCCAAGGCTCTCTTCACTGCCACTGCAGAAAACTACCACATAATTATTATTATTAGCCTACTCTGACCAGTGCAGCTCCTTTTTCCGCACCCCCCTCCCCCCTTAAATTTGTTTCTTTCTTTTTCTTCTTCTTAGGACTTACCAACCATAGACATAGTCAAAATGTGCCAGGATTTGCTTTAAATAAAGGAAAATAGAAAAGGAATAAAGCAGAAAACAATTAAGCAAACAAACGGAAAAAATAAGCTTCCAACAAATCAACAGAACAATAACAAAACATTAGCAACAGCAACGGCAGCAGTAAAGCAACAATAACAACGAAAAGTAAAGGTAAAAAAAAATCCTGTCCCCTAATAACAACAAAACCCAGAACACCCACCCCCCCAAAAAACAACAAAAAAACAACAACACCCGAAAGTGAGAAAGATAACAAAAAACATTTCATGTTATGTTGTTCTTGGCCCTACCCACCACAAAAACAATACAAGTGATCTTCTTAGACACAAAAGCACAAAGAGTGCTAGACGAATGGAAATGATAGAACTGTACAAATAGATTCCTGTTGCCTAGTGTCAACAGAAATCCTCAAGGTATCAATTTGATAATAGTCTACTGTATCACACAGCTGATGGACACTTCCTTTAGGAATTTTGCGTTTCGCAAATCACGATTTGTAGTAATTCAGTATTTTCATATTGAGTGTAATGATCAAGGCATATGATGATCACTTAACTGGTAACAATAAAGCCTAATTTTTTATACTTATTAGGTACTTCCCCACATTTGTCCCTCTTATCAGTATGTGATCATCATTTTTCTTCTTCTTCTTCTTCTTTCTTTCTTCTTCTTCTATCTTCATTCTTTCATCATCATCATCATCATCTCTCTTCTTCTTCTTCTTCTTCTTCTTCTCTCTCCTCCATAGGTGGTCTGTGGGGGACTGCAGTGAAGAGCTGCTCACTAGTCTGCCAAAGCTTGGGAACCTGAACATGTTAGCCTACTGTTCATTCTGCAATAAATTATCCACCCAGTTTTTCTGCAATACATCCACTGGGTTTTCCTGTTTTCAAGTGGTAGAAACTAATAATAATGATGGAATGCGTTTCATCTCTTGAGAAAATGAAAAGAAGATTAAAATCAAGAAAAGAGAAAAAACATAACCTCCCCCATTCCCTTGCCACCCCTTCTCATTTTCCCAACCCATCCTTCTACATACCAATACAGATTTGCCCTGATGTCTCACATTCCTCTGCACTCACAGAACAAGTCAAAAGCATGCTCCAGCCTAGGCCAGGCCTATCTGTCTGCACTCCCTCACCCCAGTACTAATTTTCTGAGCACTCTCTTCTGTTCAACCTCCACAGCAGACAGGCATCAGGACTCCAGCTGCCTGAAACTGTCCAGGCTGAAATCGATTGCGCAACTTCCGGTCTCTGGCCTGCTGGGAAGGCAATTATGGCGTTCCATAGGAGGAGAGAAGGGAGATGAAGGTGAGAGGGGGGGGGGGGGGGGGGGGGGGGGGGGGAGGATACATAAGGAACAGAGGGAAAGCCAGACAAGCTGGAATGGAAGAGAGTTCATTCACAGATGTTTCTGGCAACATGCCTGATGCCATTAGCCTGAAAGATGTGCTGCAAGCTGTAGGCTAAATTAGGCCCGTACCCTCTAGCTGGAAAACCTTAGCCTAGCTTAGCCTAGCTTAGCCTACCACATTGATTGCAGAGGTGCTGTAGGAAGTTTGCTGATTTTAGTGAATCATTTATTTTGAAGTAATGATGATAGTGTCTGTCACACACACACACACACACACACACACACACACACACACACACACACACACACACACACACACATCAACTCTTTTTTACACTTGTCACTGTGAGGTTGAAAATAACCATCAGTAGATAAATTCAGAAAGAAACTTAAAATTGTTGTGAAACTAAGTCAATACATTCTTAGCAGGGTAGGTAAATTTGGAGGTAAACTTTAAAACATATGTGCCTTGTGTGATCCAGGTGTGTGGAAGGATGTGAATTGTGTATGCAGGTATCAAAATTCTACACCTCCCATACCTCATTTACTCTGTAGAGAATTGTTGGGGTGGCTGCATCGAATGGCCTGTTCACTGTATATCATTAATTTTGTGGACTTTTTTTTACATTTTCATAGCCCCCCCCCCCCCCCCCCCCCCCCTCATCTGCCTTCTGTCCGATGGTTATTTTTATCAATTGATGTTTAGAACTTTTTTTGTTCCTTTTATTTATAAGGTCTTGTCGGTTTCTTTAAAACGTAATATTTCACTTGCATAATTATGTATTTTAAAACACATGTACATCACTTTCTTCACAATGATATCCTCACACACACACACACTACATACCCACACAACCACACACACACACACACCCACCCACACACACACACACACCACACCCAACACCACACACACACACACACACACACCCTGCGCGCACGGTGGTTTACTCTACAGCGACTATCAATCTTTCTCAGTTTCTCACCCACCCCCCACCCCCCACCCCCACCCCTCCTACCCCCACTCCAGCGTTACACCCCTTCACCTTGTCAGATATCAAACGTGTCATTCAGAACTACAGCGGTTGTCGGCCCATCTCTCTCACCTACCCTACCCTGCCCTGCCCTGCCCTGCTACCCTGAAGTATAACGAACGAACGCTCCCTCCTTTCTCGCCTCTCTACTTCCCTATCACCACTTGCACTAGGGTTAGATATCGTCAAGGGTTAGGTTAGGTTATAGGATTTCTAATCTGCAGGGTAAGACCGCATGCAAACAGCTATTCGGTAACCTGTGTGCCAAACAGTATATGGGAAGATTGGGAACTGTAGGGAGGGCTTAGGCAGGCTACAGTCATCCAATGTATAGTGTAGTGTGGTAGCCTAGTTCTTTGTGTCCACGTGATTGTGTGGAGAACCGTCTATTCTGTCTGGGTCGAATCCAGAGAATTCTCGTTTATATTAATTTGGTGCACACTCTTTAAAGAGAATGATGATGATGATGATGATGATGATTGTGCTGATAATGGCGACGATGACAATGCTGCTGCTGCTTCTGATGATGATGATGGTGACGATGATGATGATGATGACGCCGACGACGCCAATGATGATGATGATGGTGATGATGATGACGCCGCCGCCAATGATGATGATGATGATGGTGGTGAAAAAAGGAGTAAAAGATGGAGACTGTGAATTTCTGAAAGTCGGACAAAGCGTGGAGGGGGGGGGGGGGGGGGGGGGGGGACTTGAAACAAAGAACACAGCGACTTCTATGACCATGATAATGACGAATGACGATGTTGGTGATGATGATAATCACCAAGACCAGCAACAGTTTCATTGCCACGCTGAACAGATAGACAGTGTACTGACACTTAACTTTCGTTTCTGTTCATAACCAATGACCTCTGAAGTGGGAGGAAGAGACTGGGGACTGTTCATTTCCTCGTGGCCTTGAAAATTAAGAAAGAGAGAGATAGAGAGAGAGATAGACAGACAGACAGACAGACAGGCAGGCAGGCAGGCTTACAGGCAGGCAGGCAGCAGAGACAGACAGACATATACATACAGATGTACAGACACAAAGAGA
>CM054144.1:22105403-22115403 GCA_028751875.1 Rapana venosa | reverse complement strand
TGTTGTAGTAGTCACCAATGACAATGAACATAATTATGTGACTGGCATAAAGGGGAAAGTTACTACTCTGGTAGGCAGATAGAATCAGTAATTCATGTTGTAGTAGTCACCAATGACAATGAACATAATTATGTGAATGGCATAAAGGGGAAAGTTACTACTCTGGCAGGCAGATAGAATCAGTAATTCATTTGTAGTAGTCACCAATGACAATGAACATAATTATGTGAATGGCATAAAGGGAAAGTTACTACTCTGGCAGGCGGAGTAGAATCAGTAATTCATGTTGTAGTAGTCACCAATGGACAATGAACATAATTATGTGAATGGCATAAAGGGGAAAGTACTACTCTGGCAGGCGGAGTAGAATCATAATTCATGTATGTAGTAGTCACCAATGACAAAGAACATAATTATGTGAATGGCATAAAGGGGAAAGTTACTACTCTGGCAGGCGGAGTAGAATCATAATTCATGTTGTAGTAGTCACCAATGACAATGAACATAATTATGTGAATGTCATAAAAGGGAAAGTTACTACTCTGGCAGACAGAGTAGAATCAGTAATTCATGTTGTAGTAGTCACCAATGACAATGAACATAATTATGTGAATGGCATAAAGGGGAAAGTTACTACTCTGGTAGGCAGATAGAATCAGTAATTCATGTTGTAGTAGTCACCAATGACAATGAACATAATTATGTGAATGGCATAAAGGGGAAAGTTACTACTCTGGCAGGCAGATAGAATCAGTAATTCATGTTGTAGTAGTCACCAATGACAATGAACATAATTATGTGAATGGCATAAAGGGGAAAGTTACTACTCTGGCAGGCGGAGTAGAATCAGTAATTCATGTTGTAGTAGTCACCAATGACAATGAACATAATTATGTGAATGGCATAAAGGGGAAAGTTACTACTCTGGCAGGCGGAGTAGAATCAGTAATTCATGTTGTAGTAGTCACCAATGACAAAGAACATAATTATGTGAATGGCATAAAGGGGAAAGTTACTACTCTGGCAGGCGGAGTAGAATCAGTAATTCATGTTGTAGTAGTCACCAATGACAATGAACATAATTATGTGAATGTCATAAAAGGGAAAGTTACTACTCTGGCAGACAGAGTAGAATCAGTAATTCATGTTGTAGTAGTCACCAATGACAATGAACATAATTATGTGAATGGCATAAAGGGGAAAGTTACTACTCTGGTAGGCAGATAGAATCAGTAATTCATGTTGTAGTAGTCACCAATGACAATGAACATAATTATGTGACTGGCATAAAGGGGAAAGTTACTACTCTGGCAGGCAGAGTAGAATCAGTAATTCATGTTGTAGTAGTCACTGTTCTGTATGGGAAACAAAACAGAAAGAAAAAGGTCAGACGTCAGACTTTCATAGATGGTGTACGTAAGGCCAAGTAGTCTCTTCAGCAAAAGCAGCCCATATTTCACCGCCGAAGATCTTCGTGACTCTACCGCACAAGACGATTACCAAAAAAAAAAGACTTTAAGTGTGTGTGTGTGGTGTGGAGGGGGGGGGGGGGGGGGGGGGGGGGGGGGGGGGGGGGGGGGGGTGGGGGGGGGGGGGGGGGGGGGAGGGTTAGGAAGAGGGGGGGGGGTGTTGGGTTCACTGTTGTTATTCATCAGTCGCATGAAGTATGTGTGTATCATTTGTTGATTTTTGCAGTTTCTGAATTATTTTCCAGTGATGCTGGTGTATCGTCATGTATGTGTTGTGGTTTGTTTTTTCTTTTGTTGTTACTATTGTTGTTGTTGTGTTGTTGCTGCTGCTGCTGTTGTTGCGTTTTTTACCATTAATTGTTTTTTTTTATGTCAGCTCACTCACACCCATTCATAAAGCGTAAGGAGCCGCGCCAGATATGTACTAAAACCTACCATCTCTCATCTCCCCTTCTCTCTCTCTCTCCTCTTCTCGCTCTCTCATCGCCTCTCTCTCTCTCTTCTCTCCTTTTCGTCTCTCTCTCATCTCCTCTCTCCTCTCTCTCTTCTCTCTCTCCTCTCTCTCTCCTCTCTTCGCTCTCTCGCTCTCTCTCTCTCCTCTCCTCCTCTCTACTCTCTCTCCTCACTCTTCTCTCCTCCTCTCTCTCACTCTCTCTCTCTCTCGCTCTCTCTCTCTCTCTTTCTCTCGCTCCTCTCTCTCTCACTCTCTCTCTCTCGCTCTCTCGCTCTCTCTCTCTCACTCTCTGTCACTCTCTCTCTCTCTCCGCTCTCTCTCTCTCTCTCTCTCTCTCATCTCTCCTCTCTCTCTCCTCTCTCTCTCCCCTCTCTTCCTCTCTCTCTCTCCTCTCTCTCTCTCTCTCTCTCTCTCTTGCGGCAGCAGTGGAGTGGTCATATACAAAACAGTGAAAGATTTCATATGTACAGACAATTTATAGGTTCACACGATGTCAAACCTTATCTAAAGCTTGATATGGACATACATTTTAAAAGAATTATGTCTAAGTTTAGACTTGGTGTATCAGACATAAATGTTCATAAATTTAGATATATAGAACATGATGATGATGACCTCAGGTTGCTATGCCTATTATGTAAGCAAACAGTGGAAGATGAAGTTCATTTTGTGCCGTGCTGTCCAGTATTAGAAGATGTAAGACAGAATTACATTCCGGTAAAGTATAGTAGACAGTCTAATTTATTTAGATTCTGTCTGCTCATGGCATCTAGTCACCCTGAGATTGTGCGCAGCCTTGCTTTATATTTGTGTAAAGCTTTTAGAATAAGAGATATCTTGGTTTCTTAAGTCATATTTTTTGGAACTGTTTTTTATTGTGGTAGTTGTGGGTATACAATAACTTTTTGTTTTTTTTGTGTTACTTATTTTTCTCACTAAAATACTAAGCAGTTTGGCAACCCCCTTCATGTATGGGCCAATGGCCTTTTTGTGAATAAATCTTTCGAGTTCGAGTTCTCTCTTGCTCTCTCTCTTCAAGGCCACGGAAAATTTAATTTAAAAAAACCAAGTCCCCTCCCCATTCTCTCCCACCTATGAGAGTTACTTTATAGAAATTAATATGTATGTTTGTTAAATTGTTTGCTTGTCTGTGGATTGTCGTTATTGTTGCTGTTGTTTACATCGTTGCTATTGTTGCTGTTGTTGACGTCGTCGCTTATGTTGCTCAGCTTAAACATAGTCGTAGAAATAGAGTGGCTAGGTGATAGCTAGTATACATACATACATCATACATACATCAAACATACACACACATACATACATGCATGCATACATACATACATACATACACACATACATACATACATACATACATACATACATACATACATACATACAAACCTACATACATACAAACATACAAACATACATACATACATGCACGCATGCATGCATGCATACATACATACATGCATGCATGCATACATACATACATACATCATACATACATACATTCATGAATACATACATACATACATACATACATACATACATACATACATACATACATACATACATACATACATACATACAACACTGAACGTAAAGTACAGGTCGTTTCCCTACAACGCAAAGCATCATAGAATCACACATCTCCAGATCCTTGCATCCTTTCCCCTGTTCAGTCATAACTACATTTATCGCTCTAGGCCTCTATGAACAATGAACATTTGTCATGTCCACCAGCTACCATCACGCAGTGGTCAGCGCGTTGGGCTACTGACTGTAAGGTTTTGGGGATCGAATCCCATAACAGCATAGGAATTGTTCGTACTGGCACTGGCTCCCTACCCAGAGTGGGTTTGCTATGGGCTCCTTTAGGAGACTGTGAGCACACAGTGGAGTGAGTCAAGCGGTGAACTGCCATTGATAGGCTTCCTTCTGAGGACGTCTGACCCCAAGGATGCAACATGAGGAGCCGAGGCGCGGCTGGGGTGGACACTTTACAATGAGCGGCGTGGGGACAGCAGGAAAGGAACGTCAGAGAAGACGGGACAGCACAACGAACACGACAATAGATAGATAAAAGCAAAAGCAAAGCCGTGTTTTGTGGCAGTCAGAGATGGTCTGAGCAGAC
Source organism: Rapana venosa (assembly GCA_028751875.1). Lineage (NCBI taxonomy): Eukaryota > Metazoa > Mollusca > Gastropoda > Neogastropoda > Muricidae > Rapana > Rapana venosa. The sequence continues at coordinate 22,111,343 of CM054144.1, read as the reverse complement.
AGCGAAATGTACCGGACAGAATTATGCCGAACACCAAACTGTTCATACGGTGTGTACAGATGTATTGATTCAGTTGTGTGTTCGTCATTTCTGACTTTATTCGCAGCGGAACATTTCCTGCAGGACTTTGTTGACAGTAGGAACATTTCATGCAGGACTTTGTTGACAGTAGGAACATTTCATGCAGGACTTTGTTGACAGTGGGAACATTTCATGCAGGACTTTGTTGACAATGGGGACATTTCATGCAGGACCTTGTTGACAGTGGGAACATTTCATGCAGGACTTTGTTGACAATGGGGACATTTCATGCAGGACCTTGTTGACAGTGGGAACATTTCATGCAGGACTTTGTTGACAGTGGAAACATTTCATGCATGACTTTGTTGACAGTGGGAACATTTCATGCAGGACTTTGTTGACGGTGGAAACATTTCCTGCAGGACTTTGTTGACAGTGGGAACATTTCATGCAGGACTTTGTTGACAGTGGGAACATTTCATGCAGGACCTTGTTGACAGTGGAAACATTTCGTACAGGACTTTGTTGACAGTGGGAACATTTCATGCAGGACCTTGTTGACAGTGGAAACATTTCGTACAGGACTTTGTTGACAGCGGAACATTTTCCAGCAGACAGATCTTCAAGGCAAAACACCATGGCCTGCCCAGTCAGTAACCTGAAAAATCCTGAAAATGGGCGGGCATGGAAAGAAAAATGAGACTGCCATCTTGGAGAGTCCTTAAAAAGCAAAACACAGGGCTCTAACTGAAGCACACTTCAAGGACGTTTCTCGTGTTTTATTTGCAACACTTTGACAAAGCTTCCGGCTGCGAGCAGGTCAAAACAATATGTTAAGTCCGATGAGAAAGAAGTGGAAAGAAGGTGAGGGAGAAGAAGTAAAGGGCTGTCCATCATTCTTAAGGCCCTGAAGGATGGCAGTTAAAGAGGTAAGAGGGCAGACACTTCCCGTCAAGGATGTTTTGCTGTGTCCTAAAGGGGTTATTGTTGTTAAGTGGACAGGCTCAACGGAGATAACAACTCCTCACTCGGTCTGGAAACTTCCTGTAGAGAAAAAACCCCAGACTTCTCCTGTCCTTCACCAGGTGGGCTGCCAATGCACAGACTGCAAATCGCAAGACAAAGGGTTCCGAATCTGACAATTCCTTTTGTTTTTGTGAGCGTGTAAATCGGGAAAAAACACAGATTTTACGTGTGTAGTCATGACTGAAAACATTTATAGAATTTTTTTTATTGCCATTATTTTGCGTTGTGCTTTCCTAAGTTTGATTTTTTTTAAATGAGCTAAGCAGTTTAAAAATGATTTCAAGCAAAAACAATAAAAAGAGCTTCTTAATGCAGTTAGCGACAAGAAAGCCATAATTTAAGGACACGTCATACCTTTCCTGTGTCTGAATTAATTCTCTTAGTAGGTGTAGTGGCAGGATCAGCAAGCATCTCTTTTCCCATTAGTCCAAACGCACTGGGATGACACTAAATACGAATTTACATTCATGTCTAACCCAATCAACATTTAACTGTCTGAATACAAGAATCCCTTCTGTTTAGACCATTCTCTCCCTCATCCTCCTCCTCTTCCTTACTATTCTAATAAAGCACAGGCCAAAACAGGGCATGGAAAGGGGGTGGGGGTGGGGGGAAAGGAGGGGGGAGAGGTCTGTGTCCATGACCATAGTGAATGGTGGTGTTAAATAACAAAGAGGGAGGAGGTCAGACAGGAGACTGAGTGGGATTCTTGGATAACAAGAGGGGGGACAGGAAGAAGCCCAGTTGGTTGTCAAAACCCCAGAATGGCAGTAGTGGTGATGGTGGGAGTTAGTTAGTTAGTTAGTTATGTATGGTCTGGTTGAGGAATTCCTTTCCAACTAAAGCCAGTACAGTCTGGTGACTTTTGGCTGTGGGTGGGTGGAGCTTCGTCCACACGTTTCCACAGGGTAACAGTATTACTACACCCAACCAAGAGGAAAGAAAAAAGAGGAAGAAAAGTTCTGGAGCACAAACATATATGAGCGCGCATTCTAATTATTACTACACTCAAAATTGCCTAAATATGACGGATGTACAAAACACTAAGCGTTTCTGTGCAAAGTCACCTATGTCTGCTTCCAGAAATATATCAAGCTTGGCTTATAGATTCCGTTTAAATGCTCTTCGCACAAAATACTGCAAGAACATAATATGCATGTGTGGAAAACAAATTAGCGCCAGGCATCTACTTACTGGTTGTCCTAGAATTAAAGAAATTGTTTCTATGACACTGAAAGATCCCTTACTTTTAGAATCATCTGTAACGCTTAAAAGCATCCTAAACAATGATATACTTCTTTGCAAAATTTCTGAATGTTTGCTACACAGCCCAGTCGGTATCTTCCTGTGATTGATCATCTTGTTTTAAAGCTTATCATTTAAATGAATGTTCTGTAAACCTCTCTTAATGCCCTTTGTTTTTTACCCCATACTTTGTGCTAATATCTACGTTCCCAAAGTCCAAACTTTTTGGCTAGTTAAAGTACCTATTGTTAGTTTTCAGAGTTTTTCTTGTTCTATTTGTTATCCATGACTTGTTGAAGATTTAGAAACATGTTCTTGATTATTCCCCTAAAGGTTTTTTATTGGGGGGGTTAGTTCGGTTTTTTTAGCAAGGCCCTAAGTTTTGTATAACTGTTTGTTGATTAGGCTTTTTACTGGCACGCACACGCACACACACACACACACACACACACACACACACACACACACACACACACACACACACACACACGCACACACGCAAGACCCCCGCACATACTTGCATGTTCACACGCAAACAAGCGCGCGCGCGCACACACACTCACACACACCTACAGGAACACACATACATAACTCAATTTCTCTTAAATATTTACTTACACGTACACACGTACACACGCCACGCACACGCACACACACACACACACACACACACACAACACACACACACACACACACACACACACACACTCACACACGCCCACAATTTCACTCATATACTCACACTCATTCACACACACACACTTACACACACACACTTACACACACAAACACCACACACACAAACACACACACACACGCATGCACGCACGCACATACACACACGCACACACTCGTACATGCACACACATACATACACGGACGTATACACACTCTCATACACACACTCACACATGCACGCACACACACACACACACACACACACACACACACACACACACACACACACACACACACACACACACACACACACACACACACACACACACACACACACACACACACACACACACACACACACAAAATCGTTGATATCACTTTTTGTGAAGACGTTAAACTGAAGAACTAACTAACACATACACACACACACACACACACACACACACACACACACACACACACACACACACGCACGCACGCACGCACGCACGCACGCGCGCGCGCACGCACGCACGCACGCACACACACACACACACACACACACAATGGGACAGACTTGTGGTTAGAGCTTGTGCTGGCCATCTGAGGGCCAGCCACCATCGAAACCCCAACACCAGTTCGAGGGGATGTGTTTCCTTTGAAGTTAACATCAGTGCTGACTCCCATCCCCGCCCCTAAAGTCCTTCAGATGAGACTATAGACCGAGGTCTCGTATGCGAATGCACGCAGAACATCTTGCGCCAACGATAAAAACAACAAACTGTTCTGCCTTTTATTTATGAAGGTAGGAATAGATAACACCATTTTACCTAACTGCATGCACGCGGGGACTGCATGTTGGGGGAGAAAAGCACACAGGAGTGCTTGTTTCTTGTTCTTGAAATGAAAGAATGTAAATAAATGTACAAAAATGTTTAAAACATTAAAAAAAAATCTTCATGCGTGTGTGGGAAAAGAAAGGGCTCTGAATAGCAAGCAGTCTCCATCCAAGTCCAAGATTATACAGATAAAATAATAATAATAATAATAATATTTTCAAAACATCAGAACACCCTATTGTATTGCATTCCATTGTATTGTACTGTGTTGTATTATACTGCATTGTATTGTCTTGTATTGAACTGCGTTGTATTGTTGCTTTGCATTATATTGCGTTGTATTGTATTGTGCCCTGTTGTATTTTTTTGCATTAAACTATTTTGAAATGTATTGTATGGTACTTACTGTATTGCATTGTATTGAATTGTACTGTACTGTACTGTATCGTATTGTATTGTACTGTACTGCATTGCATTGTACTGTACTGTATTGCATTGCGTTGTATTGTACTGTGCTGGATTGTACTGTACTGTACTGTATTGTATTGCATTGTATTGTACTGTGCTGGATTGGATTGTACTGTACTGTACTGTATTGTATTGCATTGTATTGTACTGTACTGCATTGCATTGTACTGTACTGTATTGCATTGTATTGAATTGTACTGTACTGTATCGTATTGTACTGTACTGTACTGTACTGTACTGTATTGCATTGTATTGTATTGTATTGTGCTGGATTGGATTGCACAAAACTTTCAGCCACAGCGGATTTCTCTAACTAACAATCAGGCTGCGTTGGCTGAGGGAGAGCGCGTCGCCGCCGGCAAGAGCAGCAACACATTATTGTTTTTTAAACTCCTGCCTGAATGCATATTGTTTGCATATTATGAAAGTGCTTCTTCCTACCTCACTCCCCCCCCCCTCCCCTCCCCAAACTTCAAGCCTTCCCCCCCCCCCACCCCCAAGTGATTCACCTCCTCCTCCCCCACCCCCACTCTTCCCCTTTCATATCATTTCCATTCCTATCGCATTATCAGACTTCCAGCGGGTCACTAAACTTTCATGTCCTTGAGCAGTTACGTGCACCTCATACAATATCCGGTGGTGGGGTGAGGAAGAAGAAGAAGAAGGAAAAGAAGAAGGAGGAGGAGAAGAAGAAGAAGAAGGAGGAGGAGGAGGAGGAGGAGGAGGAGAAGAAGGAGAAGAAGAAGAAGAAGAAGGAAGAGGAGGAGGAGGAGAGGAGGAGGAGAAGGAGGAGGAGGAGAAGGAGAAGAAGAAGAAGAAGAAGAAGGAGGAGGGGGGAGGAGGAGGAGGAGAAGAAGAAGAAGAAGAGGAGGAGGAGGAGGAGAGGAGGAGGAGGAGGAGGAGGAGAAGAAGAAAAGAAGAAGAAGAAGAAGAAGAAGAAAAGAAGAAGAAGAAGAAGAAGAAGAAGCAAAAGAAGAAGAAGAAGAAGAAGAAGAAGAAGAAGGAGGAGGAGAGAGGAGGAGGAGGAGGAGGAGAAGAAGAAGAAGAAGAAGAAGAAGAAGAAGAAGAAGAAGAAGAAGAAGAAGAAGAAGGAAAAGAAGAAGGAAAAGAAGAAGAAGAAAGAAAAGAAAAACGAAGAAAGAACGAAAGAAGAAGAAGAAGAAGAAGAAGAAGAAGAAGAAGAAGAAGAAGAAGAAGAAGAAGAAGAAGAAGAAGAAGAAGAAGAAGAAGAAGGAAAAGAAGAAGGAAAAGAAGAAGAAGAAAAGAAAAGAAGAAGACGAAGAAGAAGAACGAAAAGAAGAAGAAGAAGAAGAAGAAGAAGAAGAAGAAAAAAGAAAAGAAGAAAAGAAGAAGAAGAAGAAGAAGAAGAAGAAGGAAAAGGAGAAGAAGAAGAAGAAAAAAAGAAGAAGAAGAAAGAAAGAAGAAGAAGAGAAGAAGAAAAGAAGAGAAGAAGAGAGAGGAAGAGAAGAAAAGAAGAAGAAGAAGAAGAAGAAGAAGAAGAAGAAGAAGAAGAAGAAGAAGAAGAAGAGAAGAAGAAGAAGAAGAAGCCAGGAAAGAAAGAGCAGCAGAGCTATCCAATATCGTCAAGATGAAGAACCAAAGAAGAAAGAAAACTCTTGACAGATGTCGATTGAATGAAATAATAGAGAGGTCAGGCAGGAGATAATATAAAGAAGTATAAAGA
>CM054144.1:22090403-22100403 GCA_028751875.1 Rapana venosa | reverse complement strand
ATTATAGAGGTTTTTCCTGTTTTGGGTTGGGTTTTTGTTGTTGTTGTTGTTTGTTTTTTATTTTTACACAGAATGTATTTTGTTATGTGGAAGGTGTATGTGTATGTGTGTGCGTGCATGCGTGTTTTTATTTATTTATTTTTAAATTTCATTTTATTCTTTTATATCGAGGATAATGGAATAAGCACTTATTCCTTTTTTACATTCAGTCCCCGCGTGAAATGCGGTGTGTGTGTGTGTGTGCGCGCGCGCGGGTGGTGTGTGTGTGTGTGTGTGTGGTGTGCGCGCTTGCCACCTACTCCTCTATAGTTAATAGAGAGATTTTTTTCTTGTGAAATAAGTAGTGCAGTTCAGCATAGCAACGTGGAAGTGTGGTAGAGTGGAGTGGTGTGGAGTGGTGGAGTACAGTACAGTGCAGTGCAGAGGAGTGGTGTGGAGTGGAGTGGTGTGGAGTGGTGGAGTACAGTACAGTGCAGTGCAGAGGGTGTGTGGAGTGGAGTGGTGTGGAGTGGTGGAGTACAGTACGTGCAGTGCGAGGAGGGGTGTGGAGTGAGTGGTGTGGAGTGGTGGAGTACAGTACAGTGCAGAGCAGAGGAGTGGTGTGGAGTGGAGTGGTGTGGAGTGCAGTGCAGAGGAGTGCAGTGGAGTGGAGTGTACTGCACTGTGCTGTACTGTAATGTGTGCAGTGTAGTGTAGTGTAGTGCAATGTAGTGTAGTGTAGTGCAATATAGTGTAGTGTACTATCCTGTCCTGTAGTGTAGTGCAGTGTAGTGTACTGTACTGTACTGTCCTGTAGTGTAGTGTAGTGTAGTGTAGTGCAGTGTAGTGTAGTGTAGTGTAGTGCAATGTAGTGTAGTGTGGTGTAGTGCAATGTATTGTAGTGTAGTGTAGTGTACTGTCCTGTAGTGTAGTGTAGTGTAGTGCAATGTAGTGTAGTGTAGTGTAGTATAGTGCAATGTAGTGTAGTGTAGTGTACTGTCCTGTCAGTGTAGTGTAGTGTAGTGCAATGTAGTGTAGTGTAGTGTAGTGCAATGTAGTGTAGTGTATGTGTAGTGTTACTGTCCTGTAGTGTAGTGTAGTGTAGTGTAGTGCAATGTAGTGTAGTGTAGTGTAGTGTAGTGTACTGTCCTGTCCTGTCCTGTAGTGTAGTGTAGTGTAGTGCAATGTAGTGTAGTGTAGTGTAGTGTAGTGTATTGTCCTGTAGTGTAGTGTAATGTAGTGTAGTGTAGAGTGCACCTACAGCAATATTAACCTTTCTCGACATACATACATACATACATACATACAAACATACAAACATACATACATACATACATACATACATACATACATACATACATACATTACATACATACATACATACATACATACATACATACATACATACATACATACATACATACATACATATGACAATCAACCCTAACCATGGGACTATGGAAAGAGTTCCCAGTCGGTTGGTGATTCCAGACAAACAACTGTAATTGCTGTACACACCCTGAAGCTGCATTCCATATCCACTGCAATAACCATGATGCCACTGCAGGCTAGTATAGGCCCACTTGACCAGGGCATACCGCTAGTCAGTGGTGTTGCATGGTTGGGGGATGGCTAGTACAGGCCGAGAGAGTGGGGATGTACTGTGGGCAAGGCATCTCCACTATAATCAAATTTCTGCCCAGTTTCTGAAACAGCAGCTGCCTCCTCTGCTGTTTTGGAGGTCATCGTCGAACACGACGGACAAACATACAAACAGGCTAGGGGGTGTGGGGTTGGTAGGTGGGTATTATGCGCTTTGATTTGTCTTTGCAAGATATAGCGCTATATATTATTATTATTATTATTATTATTATTTATATTAGGGGGTGTGGGGTAGGTGGGTATCTAGTGCAAGTTGGACGTTGGAGTACTTAGGTCTTGCTGTGAGTAAGGCAAAACGCGCTGACGGACACACAGATATAGTAGATTCATTATAGACACACACCCATATAGACTGACAGACACATAGACGTACACACGCGCGCACGCACGAACGCGCGCGCGCGCGCTCGCACACACTCACACACACATATATATAGAGATACACACACACCACACACACACACAACACACACACACACACACACACACACACACACTATAATTATGAGAGAGTAGAAAAGAAGAGAAGGGGAGGGGCATAGACAGAAAGAGAAAGAGAAAGAGAGACAGACAGACAGACTGACACACAGACTGAGTTACACACACAGGCAGACAGACTGACACACAGACTGACACACAGACACACAGACTGAGTTACACTCTCTCTCTCTGTCTCTCTCTCTCTCTCTGTCTCTCTCTCTGACACTCTGTCTGTCTCTCTCTCTCTGTGACACTCTGTCTGTCTGTCTCTCTGTCTGTCTGTCTCTCTCTCTCTGACACTCTGTCTGTCTGTCTCTCTCTCTCTCTGACACTCTGTCTGTCTGTCTCTCTCTCTCTCTCTCTGACACTCTGTCTGTCTGTCTCTCTCTCTCTCTGACACTCTGTCTGTCTGTCTGTCTCTCTCTCTCAGAAGCATCATAAAAAAGGATTGGCACAGAGTCAGCCTCCACTTCCTGTCTAAAACGATAGACTCGCATCCGCCCAGTCAGTCCCACAGCACTAAAAGCACCCCCTCCCTCCTCCACACCCCCCCCCCCCCCCCCCCCCCCCCCCCCCCCCCCCCCCCCCCCCCCCCCACCCCCATCCTCTCCCCTCCCTCTCTGTCTGTTTGTCTTTCTGACTACCTGTCTATCTATCTGTTTATCTGTCTGTCTGTTTCTCTATTTTGGGCTGTCTCTGTCTCTCTGTGTTTCCCTCATTCCCCTCTCTTTCTCTTTTCCTCTACGTCTATTTGTCTCTCTGTTTTGATCTCTCTCTCTCTCTCTCTCTCTCTCTCTCTCTCTCTCTCTCTCTCTCTCTCTCTCTCTCTCTCTCTCTCTCTCTCTCTGCACCCTCTTTCTTCCTGTATCTGTCTGTGTGTCTGTCTGTCTCTGCCTGTCTGTCTGTCTCTCTCTGGCTTTCATTCTATAATCTCTTTCTTTCTATCTCTCTTCGTATCTCTTTGCCTATATCTGTCTGTCTCTGTCTATCAGTCTGTCTGTCTCTCTTTCTATCTGTCTCTCTCTGTGTCTGCCTGTCTCTGTTTCTGTCTGTCTGTCTGTCTGTCTGTCTCTCTCTCTCTCTCTCTCTCTCTCTCTCTCTTGTGTTTCTTTCTGTCTGTCCCTCTCTGTGTCTGTCTGTCTCCTTGTCTGTCTCTTTTTCTGTCTGTCTGTCTGTCTCTCTCTCTCAGTGGGATGAGAAGTGCACGTGCTACACGCCTGTTTACCTGTCGGCTGGCCTACATCACACTCCCTGCCTTCCCTTGCTCTGCAGGAGAAAGTTGCCCCCCTTTTGTAAATGGCCTCCCCTGGGACAGTCCTGGCACAATGGCTTTATTGAGAACAATCCTTTTTCAAATCTTCTTCTCCACCTTCTCTCTTTCTTAATCTGTTTTTTCTTTCTTTCTTCCCATCATTGTCATCGTCGTCGTCGTCGTCGTCATCATCATCATCATCATCATCATCATCATCATCATCATCATCATCATCATCATACTGACATACAATACATACATACATACATACACATACATGCATACATACTTACTTACCTACCTACTTATTTACTTCCAAGGATGATTAAGACTTCATAGGGATCAAACAACTGCTATTACTAGCATTATTGATGGGGGGTTTATGTTACTGAAAAGCAACCTTCTCAATGCCCCTACTTTGTTAATAAAATGATGTATGGTCATTTGCGTTTCCTTAACATTAGCTTTGAGTCTTGTTAAAGATAACTTGTATGACAAGTTTTTAGCAGTAAGAAGATTTGAGAGACAGACAGAGACAGAGGCAGACAAACAGACAGACAGACCGTCGGACGGACAAACTGACAGACAAATAGATACACGGACAGATAAATAAATACACAGACAGCAACAATCAAACAAACAAAGAAAAAAACCCACCGCCAACAAAACCACCAAAGTAACAACAACAAAATTAATAATCTTGAACGACAAGCTTTTTGACCAGGGTTGGGGTGCAAACTAGACTGGGGATGCTGAATGCACCTTCTCTCACCTGCCCGCACACCTGGATTGCCCATCAGGCGATGTGGAAGGCCCCCAGGCACCGGAAGCGGAGGTAATATAGCAGCAAGGAAGGGGAGGGAGATGAAGAAAAGCACGCGAAGAGTAAAATTAGACATGCTTCAGGCTTCCTCCGCTTGGCGCTGGGTCTGTCTGCTTCACTGCCAGTCAGGTCTGCTCTGCTGCCCAGCCCATCCTGGCCTTCCTCCGTGTAATGTAATGTAATGTGATGTGATGTAGTGTGATGTTATGTTATGTTATTTAATGTGGTATAAAAACATAATGTAATATATAACATGATATGACGTGATTTAAAAGGATATGATACGATACGATATAATGCAATGCGATAGGGTAGAGTAGAGTAGAGTAGAGTAGAGTAGAGCAGAGTAGAGTAGAGTAGAGTAGAGTATAGTATAGTATAGTATAGTATAGTATAGTATAGTATAGTATAGTATAGTATAGTATAGTATAGTATAGTATAGTATAGTATAGTGTAGTGTAGTGTAGTGTAGTGTAGTGTAGAATGATATAATTATATTATGATATGATACGATATGGTATAATGTACTATAATATAACATAATCAATATATTTTTTAAAAAGGTAAAGGTGTCCCATAACGGGGGAGGCATCAGAGACCTCAGCTTCTCCAGGGGCCAGCATACTGAGGGTGGCGCCCGTCTCCTCTCCATCGCTGCTTTACCTTCCCTGACCCTTTAAGAGGCAGGTACCCATTTACAGCTGGGTGAACTGAGGGACTGTACTGAAGCCAAGGCGCGCAAATGATCACCCATCCAAGTGGTAACCACGCGAACGCTGCTTAACATTGGCTGTGAGGAAGCGAGTGCTTTGACCACTTAGCTATCCCGTCCCCAATATAATATAATATAATATAATATAATATAATATAATATAATATAATATAATATAATACTTATAATATAATATAATATAATATGATATGATATAATATAATATGATATAATAATTATAATATAATATAATATAATATAATATGATATAATATGATATAATATAATATAAATATAATATAATATAATGTAATATAATGTAATATAATACAATATAATATAATATAACACAATATAATATAATATAATATAATATGATATAATATAATATAATTTACTATAATATAATATATTATACTATACTCTACTATACCATACTATACTATAATATACTATAATATACTATACTATAATATAATATAATGTAATATGATATAATATAATATAATATAATATAACACAATATAACACAATATAACACAATATAACATAATATAATACAATATAACACAATATCTTCTGGGTTCCTCGGCATGTCAGATGGGGGTGGAATGTGTGATTTGGCGCTGCCATGGAAAGCAAAAGAAGACGACATAATATATTACATATTATTTGAAGAATGCCTAGTGCCTCCTCGTCTTCTCCTGTGCTTGCAACTCTGCAGGAGGTCTGCCCGCTGGCCTCAGCCAACACGTTACCACCTCAGAGCAGCTCATCAAAAAGTTCATAGGAATTGTTGTTCAGATTTGCTTGGAAAAAAGGCAGGAGAATGGGCTGGGTAAGCAGAACAGAACATAAGCATGAGAGTGAGAGGGGGAGGATAGAGTGGTGAGGAAATGGACACAAGTGAAGGGAGTAATAGAAAAGGTGAAATTTCTAGCACATAATGTCGAGAAGGTGGGAACGCTATTCAGATTGAAAGGTCCCCCGACATTTCCACGGGGAGAAAATAATATGATATAGTATAGTATTATATAATGTAGTATGATATAATATAACATAACATAATATAATATAATATAATGTAATGTAATATAATATAATATAATATGATATAATATAATATAATATAACATAATATAATATAATATGATATGATATAATATAATATAATACAATATAACATAACACAACGCAAAATAGTATGATACATGACATATTATCATTATCTAATAAGGAAGTTGCGTGCGTGTGTTTGTACGAGGGGAGTTATGTGTATGGATACGTGCGTGCATGCGCGCGCGCGCGCGCGCGCGCGCGCGCGCGTGTGTGTGTGTGTGTGTGTGTGTGTGTGTGTGTGTGTGTGTGTGTGTGTGTGTGTGTGTGTGTGTGAAATTTAGAAGGCAGTCATAATTATGTTCGTGTTGCCGACAGTTTTGATTTTTGTGGAGGTAGCACAGTTCCCAAATTAAAGACAGATGTTTTCCTGTTGTTTGTTTGGCTGGTTGGGTTTTTTGTGTGTTTTGTTTTGGTTTGGTTTTTTGTTGACAAAGGTAATTTAACCACTGTAGAAGAGGGTTCAAAGGTGCAAGTTTTGCAGGTAAACAGCAATACTTTTTCTTCTTCCTCTTCTTCTTCTTCTTCTTCTTCTTCTTCTTCTTCTTCTTCTTCTTCTTCTTCTTCTTCTTCTTCTTCTTCTTCTTCTTTTGTGCAATTCTTCTTCTTCTTCTTCTTCGCAATTATTATTCTTCTTCTTCTTTTGTGCAATTCTTCTTCTTCTTCTTCTTCTTCTTCGCAATTCTTTTTCTTCTTCTTCTTCTTCTTCTTCTTCTTCTTCTTCTTCTTCTTCTTCTCTTCTTCTTCGCAATTCTTCTTCTTCGCAATTCTTCTTCTTCTTCTTCTTCTTCTTGTTCTTCTTCTTCTTCTTCTTCTTCTTCTTCTTCTTCTTCTTCTTCTTCTTCTTCTTCTTCTTCTTCTTCTTTTGTGCAATTCTTCTTTTTCTTCTTCTTCTTCTTCTTCTTCTTCTTCGCAATTCTTCGCAATTCTTCTTCTTCTTTTGTGCAATTCTTCTTCTTCTTCTTCTTCTTCTTCTTCTTCTTCTTCTTCTTCTTCTTCGCAATTCTTCTTCTTCGCAATTCTTCTTCTTCGCAATTCTTCTTCTTCTTCTTCTTCTTCTTCGCAATTCTTCTTCTTCTTCTTCTTCTTCTTCTTCTTCTTCTTCGCAATTCTTCTTCTTCTTCGCAATTCTTCTTCGCAATTCTTCTTCTTCTTCGCAATTCTTCTTCTTCTTCGCAATTCTTCTTCTTCTTCTTCGCAATTCTTCTTCTTCGCAATTCTTCTTCTTCGCAATTCTTCTTCTTCGCAATTCTTCTTCTTCTTCTTCTTCTTCGCAATTCTTCTTCTTCTTCGCAATTCTTCTTCTTCTTCGCAATTCTTCTTCTTCTTCGCAATTCTTCTTCTTCTTCGCAATTCGCAATTCTTCGCAATTCGCAATTATTCTTCTTCGCAATTCTTCTTCTTCGCAATTCTTTTTCTTCTTCTTCTTCTTCTTCTTCTTCTTCGCAATTCTTCTTCTTCTTCTTCTTCTTCTTCTTCGCAATTCTTCTTCTTCTTCGCAATTTTTCTTCTTCTTCTTCTTCTTCTTCTTCTTCGCAATTCTTCTTCGCAATTCTTCTTCTTCTTCGCAATTCTTCTTCTTCGCAATTCTTCTTCTTCTTCGCAATTCTTCTTCTTCGCAATTCTTCTTCTTCTTCTTCTTCGCAATTCTTCTTCTTCTTCTTCGCAATTCTTCTTCTTCGCAATTCTTCTTCTTCTTCTTCTTCGCAATTCTTCTTCTTCGCAATTCTTCTTCTTCTTCTTCTTCGCAATTCTTCTTCTTCTTCTTCTTCGCAATTCTTCTTCTTCTTCGCAATTCGCAATTCTTCGCAATTCGCAATTATTCTTCTTCGCAATTCTTCTTCTTCGCAATTCTTTTTCTTCGCAATTCTTATTCTTCTTCTTTTAAACGAGAAAGGCAGAAATCAGACAGAAGCAAAGTATCCCTTTCCCTCTTTTCTTTAATAAAATTTTAAATGTTAAATATCAGATAATGGTTTTTAAAACAAAGGTATAAAAAAAAAGGAAGAAAAGGGCGAAATGAAAAATACAGTTATTTTTCATTACTAAATGTGTGGCCCATTAAAGATAAAATAGATATTGTCAGCAAAACATACTCGTGGGTACCTAAGATCCTGCCCTTCCTTCCCCTGAGAGAGAGAGGGAGAGAGGGAGAGAGAGAGAGAGAGAGAGGGAGAGAGAGAGAGAGAGAGGGGGGGGGGAGGAGAGAGAGAGAGAGAGAGAGAGAGAGAGAGAGAGAGAGAGAGAGACGGACAGAGACGGACAGAGACAGACAGACAGACAAACAGACAGGCAGACAGACAGAAAGGCAGAGAGAAACGGACAGAGAGACAGAGACAGACAGAAAGGGAGAGAGAAACGGACAGAGAGTCAGACACACAGACAGACACACAGAGACAGAAAAGGAGTGACAGACAGACCGACAGAGAGAGGCTGGGCATATATATATATATATATATATATATATATATATATATATATATATATATATATATGGTTAAGTCAGGATGTTTGATCTCTGGCACTTTCTGGCAACTGCCTGTACTACCCGAAGGTTCTCATGACGGGAAAACGGAAATGCGGAATTAGGGATGAATCATATGTTTCTTTTCCTTCTGCTATTTTCCATCAGACTTCCGGCCATTGCGCATGGCTGTGTTGATGAAATGACTTCCGGTGAAGGAGGGTACCTACCGCCGACAGGTTGAAAAAAAAGATAATAAGAGGAAGGGGAGAAAAAAACCGAGAAAGTCACTCCCACACCAATGTTTTGTACATGATTTTTCCATTTAAGATTGATTAATATTTAGCGGTTGCAAATCAGGTTTTACGTTCTCTCTCTCTGTCTCTGTCTCTGTCTCTCTCTGTCTCTCCTCTCTCTCTCTCTCTCTCTCTCTCTCTCTCTCTCTCTCTCTCTCTCTCTCTCTCTCTCTCTCTCTCTCTCTCGTTCTGTGTGTGTGTGTGTGCGTGTGTGTGTGTGTGTGTGTGTGTGTGTGTGTGTGTGTGTGTGTGTGTGTGTGTAGGTGTGTGTGTGTGCTTGTGCGTGTGCGTGCGTGTATAAATAGATACTTTGGTAGACTATGATCAGTATTGAATATTATATGCAATAACTTAATAACAAGGGATTATATTTTCATCCTTATTTTTTTCTTATGTGTGTTGGTTACCTGTTTTATTGTTGTTGTTTTATAGTTGGTTGGAGGTTCTGTGTGCAAACGCACGCTGGACATATTGGGCACACGTTAAAACCTGTTCCGCCTTCCGTAAAGAGTAGGCCATTTGTGCCCATGGGAACTGATGACAAAATTAACAAAACCGGATGCACACAAGGAGTGGATGTAAAAAAAATTATTTTTTTTAAAGCACACGAATGCTTATTGCATTTTTCTCGAAATAACTATTATAACAACAACAACAAGAAGAATGATGATGATGATTTTTTTTTAAAAGTACAGTGTGCAGCATTCCACCGGAAGTTTCCACAGGAAGTTTCAAGACCGGGAATGAGTAGTCATCTGACTTTAGCCTGTCCACTTAATAACAGCAACAACCACACACACAACAACCACACACACAACAACCACACACACAACAACCACACACACAACACCCACATCACAGACGCGGGTGGGACTGAAAGAGCTTATCCTTTTACTTGTAAGAGGGGAGTCTGGGGAAAAAAGATAATCTCAAAGAGTGTGGTAAAGAAGAAAAAAAGAAAAAAGAAGAGAAAGAATGATTTCTCTTCCTATCCATGGAACTTCCATCACCTGTTGGAACAGCTTCCCAGCACAGTATTCTTGTTTATTCTGTTCTTGTCGTAATAATAATAATAATAATAATAATAATAATAATAATAATAATAATAATAATAATAATAATGCCTACCATCTAGCGTAAAATTTACCGGTTTTCTGTTTTGTTCTCTCTCTCTCTCTCTCTCTCTCTCTCTCTCTCTCTCTCTCTCTCTCCTCTC
>CM054144.1:22080403-22085403 GCA_028751875.1 Rapana venosa | reverse complement strand
TGCATGCACGTGGGTATCTGTCAGTTAGTCAGTCAGTCAGTTTGTTTCACAAATGCACGAGAGATAACTTTTTGCAAACAAACAAGCCAGTAGATGGGATTGCTTTTCTCTGTTCATACAGCATATGGTATTCCCTTGAGATCAGTGATGTATGCAACTAGTAGGACCTGCAACGTACTGCTGCTGCCTTCGTCGCGGAGATTTGAGCTGTCCTTCTGAGAACATCATCATCCACCTGGATTACAATGAAGACAGCTGAAAATTGGATGTATTGGGGATGAAGATTATATAAACAAGAGTGCACATGGAGAGCAAAAGGCAAGAGAAGGGATGGGGGAGAGGGAGGGTTGAGGGCTTGAGGAGGATGTTGTGGGTGGGTGGTATGAGGTTGAGGATGGAGGTGGGGATGAAAGAAAGAAAACCCCAACGAAAGTTGACTGACGGCTCGTCTCATTACTTTGTCCCTTCCGCCCATTAGAGCTGTGTCTGATCTCTGTGGAGCTGTCACCTCGCTTCTCTCCCTTTACTTTACTCTTCTTTCACAATGAACAATCTCCCTCCCCTTGTGGTCAAGGTCATGGCTATGTCCTGAGGGGTCATGTGACTTCCGGTGGATCAGATGCTTCCTGTCTCCTGTGTTTTAAGTCTCTCTCTCTTCTTGCTCTCTCTCTCTCTCTCTCTCTCTCTCTCTCTCTCTCTCTCTCTCTCTCTCTCTCTCTCTCTTCTTGCTCTGACTTTGTCTCTGTTTCTCCGTTTTGTGTGTGTGTGTGTGTGTGTGTGTGTGTGTGTGTGTGTGTGTGTGTGTGTGTGTGTGTGTGTGTGTGTGTGTGTGTGTGTGTGTGTGCGCGCGTGCGTGCGTGCGTGTGTGCGTGTGTGTGTGTGTGTGTGTGTGTGTGTGTGTGTGTCTGTGCGTGCGCGCGCAAGCGCCTCTGTCACTGTCTCTCTCTCCTGTCTCTGTGTGTAAGATTGCCTCTGTGTATGTGTGTGTGATTTTAATCTCACGAAATCTTATGGATCTTGCTGACTAGTGACTTGGCTATAACTTATTCGCCACATTGTTTACGGGGCAAAGTATAGCAGGCCAAAAGCTGGGCATCAACTACAACAACAACGAAAATTGGAATGATTTTCCCTTAGCTGAAAGAAAAGAATGAAGAGGAAAGAAGGGGCGTCATGGCAATCTAGTGAAAGGATCAAGACATAAGTGCTCTGTTCTCTCTCTCTTGTTGTTTGTTTGTTTGGTTTAGGGTGGTCAGAAGGACAGCTCAGAGCGGTCTTCTGGATAAAGGCAGCCAGCACGGTGTAGATGTAGGTCCTGCAAGTTGCCGCATAACACCTCCTTCCACCCACCCACATCCTCCTCCTTAAGCCCTCAACCCTCCCTCACCCCCATCCCTTCTCTTGCCTTTTGCTCTCAACGTTCAATCTTGTTTATATATCATCACCAACACACACATACATACACATACACACATATATATCTATCTATATATATATATATATATATATATATATATATATATATATATATATATATATATATATATATATATATATATTCTCTGTTTCTGGTCCATTGATTTTGAATGACCTCCCTCTCTCTCTCTCTCTATATATATATACATATATATATATATATATATATATATATATATATATATATATATATATATATTATATACGACTTTCAACTTTCTTCATTATAATACAAGTGGATTACAGTGTTGGTCAGGCCAGACCCTCTTTGGGATTGCCTCCTGGTGCAGTGGGTGAGAACTGCAGTAGCCTAGTTACCTGCTCTGGTGTCTGGCTGCCAGTCTTGCAAGGGCACTGCTCCGCCTAGCGCGGCCTCTGCAGAGGTTTGTTTATTATGGAGGTAGTAAGGTAATTTAGGCGGTTGTGGCCTGTCCTGAGCCTGACTAATTATTATACAAACCTGCCCCTGTCGTGTCAGTACAATACTAAATACGGATAAGTCCGGTCATTAAAAAAATTATATAGTCACGTAATCCTGTTCAGTAAAGTAGCTCTTTTTATCGGTAGATTTTAAGTCTGGACACGTCACATCAACATGGTGGGTTTATAATTATAAGGTTTACATAACTTAGGTTTTGTGAAGGAGACAGCTTAGTTACATATTGGTGTCTCAGAACTGCTCTTCATCGCCATTATTTAAGTCTACGTTTAACCTTTTGCTGGCTCCCTGAGGAGGAGTCATTAAGGGATCCACGCTGCAGAGCTGCCTCACAACACCTTTGTCATTTTTTCTTCTTGCCTGGGCTAGAGCTCCCAGGTTCACCAGAGGCGACATTTTACGTTTTGCGACCGTCTTTGCCCACCAGTAAGATAGCCGCATTCCGACTTCAGGGATGATGTCTACACACAACACCAGTGCGCAAGTGTGTGGGGTTTTTTTCCTTTTTTCAATTTGTCCTTTGTTCCTACTAGCACACAATGGGTTACTTTTCCAAAGGCAAAAAGGGTTATAACCAGTGGCAAAAGTTCGCACAGGAGGCCTGGTTTATAGTCTCATTCAGAGGACTTTGGATGCAGTGGAGTCGGTAAGGATGTTACTTCTAGGGGCACAAATCCCCTTGACTATGAGCCATCAGATCACCAGTGCAATACTCTATCCACTAGGCTACCCATCTAACTATCATTAATGTTCCAACTGGTTTTGTGCCAAAGCCTGGATCTTTCGAAATGGATTGCTTATCTCTTCTGCAACGCTGTCTGTACATGACAGAGAGAAGATGGGAGGTGGCGCCAATGTGTCAGAGACAACAAGGAAGCCTTTCAGCCATTGGCAGCTTCTTACATCATGTGACCCATCGCAACCGGAAGTTCTGTACCGGAAGTCATTTGGCAGGTGTCATGATTTCCGGTTCCTTTGGTGTGGGGGTCTGTGCTGTCTTCCAGACTGTGCAGTTTGAGAGAAAAGTTTCCTGTAAAGTTTTTTTTTTACCTCTCCCCTTTCTCCCATCTCCTCCCCCCCCCCCCCCCTCCCCCCACCTCTCATCTCTTCGCTCTATTCACATCTCTTCGCTCTCGCTCTCGCTCTCTCTCTTTGTCTCACCATATTTTCTTCTTTTTTTGATATTAAACAAAACGATACAATACAAATTACCATCCCCTCTCCCACCACCCACTTAAAAAAAGGAAGACAACCAACTAGTTAGCCATGTCAGTCAACCAATCAAACATCTAACAAGCCAATCCAAACCAAACCAACCCAATCCAAATCAAACCAAACCAAAACAAATCAACCCAAAACAAATCAATCCTATCCAATCCAAAACAAACCCAACCCAAACCAATCCAAAACAAACCCAAACCAAACCAACCCAAAACAAATCAACCCAAAACAAACCAACCCTATCCAATCCAAACCAAACCGAACCCAAACCAAAGAGTGATAGCTGTGTAAGCTCTGAGTTCGTTGCTCTCATTGCAGATTTTGCTAATGTTGTATGATAAATGTCCTTGAGAATAAACACGTCAGTCAGTACAAACAGCAACAACATCAAAAAATCAACGCACCAAACAAAGACAAACTAAAGGGGGTAAGAAGGAAGGAAGGAAGGAAGGTGGTTACAGGTAAGGAAACGAATAGCACGAGCAAGACGGTAGAGGAAACAGGGAGGAACGGAGAGGAGGAAGGGGTGTTAGTTTGTATTTAGGACGGTGTTATCTTTGCTCTGGTGTACACACACACACCATCACCACACACGCACGCAAAACATACACACACCACCATCATCACCACCACCACACACACACATGCACGCACTTAATCGTCTGATATCACTTTTTTGTGGAAGGACTTTAAACTGAAGAACTAACACACACACACACACACACACTCAAACCGCCACCACCATCACCACCACCACACTACAATTTTTTTTTAAGGCACAAAAAACACACCTGCCTGCCTTCCTATCTGTCTCTCTATCTATGTGGGTTGGAAAATAACTATCTCAACCCATAACTCAACCCTGAAGAGAATCAGTTCGTCTGTATCAACAATATTTAGTGCACGACTGTCCCACATGCCCTTGGAAAGATGATGATGATGAGGAGGATGAAACGTCAAAATCTATAGTCTGACGTCACAGTGCATATGACGCAGCACTCTGACAGGTTTATCAAGCCGAATTAAAAATGTATATGCCTGAGTCACAACGTCGTATCGCTGATGATTGCACGTGTGTGTGTGTGTGTGTGTGTGTGTTGCATGCATCTTTTTATGCCATCAATGTTTATTTGGAGCGTAAAGGAAAACAAGAGCAATCTTAAATCATCATGACCTGTGTATTCCATAGATGGATAGATAGATTCATTGATTGATCGATTAATAACCTCTTCTTTCTCTTTCCTCGAATAAACGCCCAAGCCAACCACAAGGGTCAACCCAGGGGTCACTGCAATATGGATACACACAAACACACACACACACACACACACATACACACACACATGGACTAGGTAGGTAGATAGGTTGGCAAATAGAAATCAAGGACGTTCATACTGAAACTACATCCAACGCAATTGACGTTGCTTTGTGAAATAACAACATAGAAACAGCTATGATGCCTTGCTAATCTGGCTACCAGTAGTCTACGGACATAATGAATCGGTGGTCTAGAGGTAACGCGCCTGCCTAGAAAGCGAAATGCCGCGGGTTCGATCCCCGTTGGAACCCAAACTTTTCCCCTATCCGTTAGACATTGAGTGGTGGTCTGGGTGCTAGTCTTTCGATGAGACAAAAAACCCGATGCTCTTGCGGCGACGAACTCTTCCTGGGGGAGAGCACCCCGAATTCCATGCAGAGAAATCTGCCGTGACTGAAGATGATGTACAATACAATACGATACAATACAACACAATGCAAATACAATACAATGAAAGATAATGCAAATGCAATAAAATACAATGCAATGCAATACAATGCAACACAATAGAGTACGATACAATGCAAAACAATGCAAATACAAAAC
>CM054144.1:22017903-22065403 GCA_028751875.1 Rapana venosa | reverse complement strand
TGATGATGAGATGTGCCTGATGATGAGATGTGCCTGATGATGAGATGTGCCTGATGATGAGATGTGCCTGATGATGAGATGTGCCTAATGATGAGATGTGCCAGATGATGAGATGTGCCTGATATGTGCCTGATGTTGCAGATGTGCCTGATGATGAGATGTGCCTGATGATGAGATGTGCCTGATGATGAGATGTGCCTGATGATGAGATGTGCCTGATGATGAGATGTGCCTGATGATGAGATGTGCCTGATGATGATATGTGCCTGATGTTGCAGATGTGCCTGATGATGAGATGTGCCTGATGATGAGATGTGCCTGATGATGAGATGTGCCTAATGATGAGATGTGCCTGATGAGATGTGCCTGATGAGACATGTGCCTGGTGAGATGTGCCTGATGATGAGATGTGCCTGATGAGATGTGTCTGATGAGATATGTCTGATGCAGATGTGCCTGATGATGAGATGTGCCTGATGATGAAATGTGCCTGATGAGATGTGTCTAATGATATGTGCCTGATGCAGATGTGTCTAATGAGATGTGCCTGATGAGATGTGCCTGAGCAGTGTAGCAGTGGCAATAATCCAATCCAATCCTGTTGTTTATAGCCCCGCAGACCACAGAGGCCATATCAGGGCTGTCACCTTGTCAACTTTTAAATCTCAGATTTAAAATGTGCAACTATCTACAGATTAAAACAGGGTACTACTAATCCAACTCTACTGTCGTTCGCTGTATCAGCACCCTGGTCAACCACCATAAGGGTCAACAACTCAGGACGGGCACCGCGTTGTGGGAATAACAGAACCTTATGTTATCACATACATTTTAAAAGCAATCCAAAAATGGCAATTTCCGGGAAGCAGACTTCCCTTCAAGACAAACTCAGTTGACTTCCCCAATAAGGAAATGCTAAAAATAAGACCATCAAGCCCACTGGGTGATCACTATTTGTGTCATCAAACGATTTTTTATCTTTTGGAATTTTCGATTAAAAGAAAAAAAAAGTTCCAATAGTCCCTTGTTGGACTAAATAAAGCACAATCCTCAGAAAAGGTGCGTCACTTATTTTCCTGTCTTGTATGTCTTAGAATAGGTTAGGGGCAGAGTACAAGAGAAGGAAAAAGGTGTTCTGTTTATCTGCACTGGCTTCAGTCAGGGAAAAGAAAGGTGTGCTAGTACCAATTTCCTCCCCTTTTTGTGGGGCCTAAAATGCAGTAAGGCCGATTGTTTCACATCGAATAAGCTCGGTTTGTTACACACACACAACACACACACACACAGAGCGTTACTGAACAGTACATAACAGAAGTTGAGTAGAGGAAATGTTTTTGCATATAAGCCTACGCGCGCAGAGTCGTAGAATAGTTCTGCGTGCATTTCTTTCCGCTCGGCAAACAATAGGAGAGTTGTTGAGGATGACGTGAGTGAAGGGAAAAAAAAGGAATTCATTTCCATCATTTATTGAATACATTGACTTTGTTGTGTGTGTGCGTGTGTGTATGTGTGTTTATCGGGCAGCCTATTCAGTTTCTGTATGCCCTGTGAGTCATTTAGAATTAGTACTGGCGGACGCTGTAGCCCTGTGGTTAAAACGATTGGACTGAAATCCTTGGGGTCGATGAAGTCGTGGGTTCGAATATCGGCAGCGTATGGGAATTAAGGATGGAAATTTTTACAATCTCTCAGGTCAACTTCAAGTGCCGGCCTGTTAGTGCCTTAATTCCCTTCGTGTTATACACATGCAAAAGATCAAATATGCAAGTGAAAGATCCAATTATTCCTGTCAGCGTTTGTTGGGTTACGGAAACACGAAAATACCCGGCATACATCCCCCAAGTTGGAATGCAGGTACCTTCATGGTGGGCAAAACCAGTCGCCTGCGCAAAATCTCGCCATTGCTGAAACTCGGAGCTCGAGCAGAGGGACAAAAAATGAAAAAGAATAAACAATTAGTGATGCTTAATGAAAATTAGTGGTAGAAAAGAAATGACTCCTCAAAATACAATCTGGCTGTTTGGCTGTCTGTCTGTCTGGCTGTCTTCTCTGTCTGTCTGTCTGTCTCTGTCTCTGTCTCTCTCTCTCTCTCTCTCTCTCTCTCTCTGTCTCTCTCTCTCTCTCTCTCTCTCTCTCTCTCGCTTTGGCATCAATTGTTGTTGTTTTTTTTTGTTTGGTTGTTGTTCTTGTTGCTGAGTTTCTTCAGCTGGGAATATTACTTCGCTCATGATATGGATAAATATTCAAAAAGTCTAATACCCCCAACAACAACCCAACAACAACAACAAAACCAACCAGCCAACCAACCAATCAACCAACCAGTCACATAACCAAACGAACGAAACTCACCAACGTACAAACAAACAAGATTTGGGTTTCAAATGTCAGATTTAGTGGTTAATTGTTATAGATACAAACCTTTTATTTTTAAGTTTGAAGGTTCTAATAACATTATCTCATTTTTTTGGTCTTTATGCAGAGAATCAAAAGATAATGAATTTCATTTTGCTCTTTGTTGCCCAGCTCTTAGGAATATTAGGAAACAAACAAACAATGCAAGGATACAGGTAATTATTCATTCAAATGCTGCATAACTAAGATATATCAAATTTTCTATAAAAATTGATTTTTTAACAGAGCAAATTGTGTTTTCATCAATCCTGCAAGAAGTCGGTTTATTGTTGTTGTTGTTGTTGTTGTTATTATTATTATATCATTATCATCACCATTATTACTATTAATATTATTATCAGTATTATTTTTATTTGTTATTATTGATAATTATTGTATGGGCACATAAAAGAGCCCACGGCAAAATTCTGTAGAAAAAAAGCTACTCTGATAGGGAAACAAGTACATGTTGCAGACAGGAAAAGAAAAATATAAATAACAGGTGGCACTGCTCTTGTGGCGATGAGCTCTTCCCAGGGAGAACAAACAGCCCGAGAATTTCACACAGAGAAATCTGCCGTGACTTAAAGTGGTACAATACAACACAATACAGTACAATACAATACAACACAACACAATACAATACAATAAAATACAACACAGTACAAAACAATACAACACAATACAACACAATACAATACAAGACGAATATTGTTATCATGATCATCATCATCAACATCATCATCATTATCATCATTGTGTGGGCTTTTTTTAAAATCTAGTTTCTGTCTGGTTCTACAACAGGCTACACAACGAACATGGGAGGAGGTAGGTGGGATTTCAGGACCTTGAAATAGTCCCTGGCTCTGTGATCTCAAGTCTATTGTACAAAGCTCTCAAATGACTGTCGAGTAATACTACAGGGCTTATGGGAGGCTTTTGACACCGGCCTAGCCTTGTCATCTGTCTGTCCGATCACCATACAGATAGTCTCTCTCTCTCTCTCTCTCTCTCTCTCTCTCTCTCTCCTCTGTCTCTGTCTCTGTCTCTGTCTTTCTCTCTCTCTCCCCTCTCTCTCTCGCTCTCTCTCTCTCTCTCTCTCTCTCTCTCTCTCTCTCTCTCTCTCTCTCTCTTCTCTCTCTCTCTGTTCTCTCTCTCTCTGTCTCTCTCTCTCTCTCTGTTCTCTCTCTCTCTCTCTCTCTCTCTCTCTCTCTCTCTCTCTCTCTCTCTTGGGTGATTTGTGTGTGTGTGGGGGGTGTAGATATTTTTCCGTATACTGTGTGAGTGTATTGGTATGGGCTTTATTTTATTTTATTATCATATATATCCCTAAGGGCGGAGACTGGATGTAAAAAAGCACATGGGTGCTTATTCATTATAATAATAATAATAATAAATTAAATAATAATAATAATAATGTATGGAATTTATATAGCCCTGAATCTTGTAAAGCAACAAATCAAAGCGCTCAGATGACGTGATTAAAATTTTTTTATATAATTTATTTATTAATTATTTTATATCGAGGATAATGGAATAAGCACTATGGTGCTTTTTTACATCCAGTCCCCGTGTGTATGCAGTTTTGTAAATTTTGTCATCTTTTCCCACGGGCACACAATGGCCTACTCTTTCGAAAAGCGGAACAGGATTTAACGTGTGCGCAAGATGTTCTGCATGCGTTCGCACACGGGGCCTCCGCGAAATAAAAGTATTTGTCATGTCATTGTCATTGTCTCTGAGCGGTCGAAAACAGTGGGTATGAGTGGAGATTGCCTAAGAAAACACTATGCTATAGGACTTAGATGTTAGGGGCAAGACCAGTTTTAACTGGGTATCAAAGGTGGAAAAGCGAGTTAATAGAACAAGGATTAGTTATGTTCGGTTTAAGCAGGGTGTAGGGATATGAATATTGTGTATTCAGACATTTCCAACGAGATATAATTGACTGTTGACGGCGAGAATGGTCTAGTCATACCAAGCTTACATCAACTATAGCAAAAAAACAAAACAAAACACAAAAAGCACTAACACAAAACCCCAACCAACCCATGTTTTTATTTTTGAATCTGTGAATGCTAAGGTATCTATCTATATGTGTACCCATAGTGTAAACTTTTTGAAATATGATTACATCATTACAGGATGTTGCTAATTGAGACTCTCTCTCTCTCTCTCTCATCTCTCTCTCTCTCTCTCTCTCTCTCTCTATCTATCTCTCTCTCTCTCTCTCTCTCTCTCTCTCTCTCTCTCTCTCTCTCTCTCTCTCTCTCTCTCTCTCTCTCTCTTTTAATTGTTTTGCTTATTGTTATCGTTTCTGTGTATCCTGATGAAGGAGGTATTCATACTTTATATTTTCAATATTTTATTGGGCGTGTTGACTGTACTTGAGTTCTAGTGAACATCTTATTTCAATATCTTATTGTTGCCTGTAGCAATTATGTGTAACATTTTACAATGTGTGTATGTTCATTTCCATGACTTTATACGTTTGGCTTTTTAAACAATTGTTTTTCTTTTTTTTGGTCTTTGTTTTGCTTTTGGGGGGTTTCTGTTTGGTTGTTTTTGTTGTTTGTTTGTTGTTGGTTTTTGGGGGGGGGAAGGGGGGGTTTGGATTTTGATTTGGTTTGTTTGTTTTTTAAAGTTTTTTTCTTTGTTTTTACTGTGTGAGTGTATGAGTATTGGGTCTATTATTGAGATGTATCACTACGGGCAGGGACTGGATGTAAAAAAGCACATGAGTGCTTATTCACTATCCTCCAAATAAAAGAATTTGTCATTGTCATTGTCATTCTCTCTCTCTCTCTCTCTCTCTCTCTCTCTCTCTCTCTCTCTCTCTCTCTGTGCTTCATTAAAACGGCAGCAAAACTCGAGGATTCACTCTTGAATATCTGTGAGAGTTCTTGAATCTGTGATTAATGGTCCTTCCTTTCTTCATTAATTAATTAACCCAGTAGTGCATTTATTAACGTGTGGTATCGTGTGCAATGGGAGAATAGATATTCATAATGTCTTACACGTTATGAAGGGACTTAGGAGGCGGAGGTGGGGGGGGGGGGGGGGGGGGCTATCTCTCTCTCTTTCATATATTGTTATCTGAAGTCTTCTTTTTTTTTGGAACTAACTTTTTTGTTATACAATAACATTTTGTCATTACTGCTGCACCCCCCCAACCCCTTCCTACACTAAAATACTAAGCAGTTGGGCAACCTTCTTCATTTATGGGCCAGTGGCCTTTTTGTGAATAAATCATTCCCGTTGGAGTTCTCTCTCTCTCTCTCTCTCTCTCTCTCTCTCTCTCTTTTTGTTTCTGCTTTGTTCTGCCAGGTGGGACATGACCCAAGCAGGGACACTGTGATACTTTCGGCGCAATGTCCCAATGACACCTTAGAGGATAACTTGGTGTTAAGGGGGGGGGGGGGGGGAGGCGTTGATGAGGGGAGAGGGGTGAGGGGTGGAGATGGGAGAACAGACTGACATCATTTTGTATGGGTAAGCAGATATCTGCTGCCTTTTAAAAAGACATTAAATCAAACATGCCACTATTTTATCGCCCTTTCTTTTCCTCAAATGGAAGAAGAAGAAGAAAAGGAGACCAAAAAACTGGGTCTGGGTTGTTGTTGTTTTTTTGTGGGTTTTTTTTTTTTGGGGGGGGTTAAAAGGATTTTTTCATGCTTAGTATTACCTCAGTTACATAATCATGTGTATTGGTGGTAAATGGTCTGGCTATCTTTGATATGGAAGAGAGAGACAGAGACAGACAGACAGACAGACAGACAGATTTTTCACACCCAGTCACACCCTGTCCTCATGAAGGTCCACCTTATAGGGAAAAAAGACACAGAGAGACAAGACGTAGAGACAGCAGACAGACAGACAAGCTTGTTTTTACACCCAGTCCCTGTCCTCATAAAGTTACACCTCATAGGAAAAAAAGACAGAGAGACAGACGTAGAGACAGCAGAGAGACAGACAGACAGACAGACAAGCATGTTTTACACCCAGTCCCTGTCCTCATAAAGTTACACCTCATTGGAAAAAAGACAGACAAACAGCAGACAGGCAGAGAGACAGCAGACAGACAGACAGACAAGCATGTTTCACACCCAGTTAGACCTCATAGGAAAAAAGACAGACAGAGAGACAGTCAAAGTTAAAGGCCCACATCTCCTTATAGTTCACAACTCTCTCTCTGTCTCTCTGTCTCTCTCTGTCTCTGTCTCTCTCTGTCTCTCTCTCTCAGTCTCTCTGTCTCTCTCTGATTAATCTTGTCATCATTAATTTTCTCATTGATATATAGATCTGTTAATTTTCGGTTTCCCCCTTTCTATGTAAAGAAAATAAATAAAAGCCTCAGGCTTCTCCTCGATTTCCTTAAATAAAATATTGCTTAAAATAATAGGTATTTATTCAGAAAGGAACTTACACTACATACAAATCGGCTTTGTGAGCAACAACATGGGAATAGCTTAAAACATGCCTTGAGACATAACGCTGGATAAATATTCGAGTTGAGTTCTCACTTTCCAACCCCCCTGTCCTACTTTGATATTTGCCCCAGTTTATTTATTTTTTTAAACGTTTATTAACCTATTCAATAATGTGAAATGGTGCTGAACTTTAATGATTCACTCGGGGCAAGAAGAAAAAAGATATAAACGTATGTATCAAGACTGAATCTTACGTTTGGTGTTTTCCCGCATTCATCTGCTCAGACCTCTGAGCGTCACCACTGGTGTAAGACTTCGCTTATGCGACCGTTTACCCACCCACCATTAAGGTAGCCGCATTCTGACTCCGGGGATGATGCCTAACACGACACCAGTGTGTGTGTATATCTTTATTTTTATTTTGTCATCCGTTCCCGTCTGTACAAATGGCCTACGTTTCCGAAAGGGGGACCAGGTAAGAAACGTGTGTGCAAGATGTTCTGCTTACTGTCGTACACCGGACCTCGGTTTATGGTCTCGTCTGACAGGCCTGCAGGAGAACAGAGTTGGTGCTGATGTTAGTTAGTTAACTTACGGGGGGGGGGGGGGGGGGGGGATCCCCTCGAACGGGCGTCTCAATTGCGGCTGGAATCAGCTCAATGTCAGATCACAGGCTGAACGTTTGTAGTTTTGCCAGTAGGCTGTCCAGGCACCCGTATTAGGTATGACTGTGAAGTAGATAGTCACAGAATCAGCAAACTATTAATTAATCACCTGCATAAGCAGGACATGATCTCAAGTCATTTTTGTCTAAAGTCGTCGTTGTCAACGGTGACACTGATGATGATGATGATGATGATGATGATGATGATGATGGTGGTGGTGGTGGTGGTGGCGGTGGTGGTGGTGATGATGATGATGATGATGGTGGTGGTGGTGATGATGGTGGTGGTGGTGGTGATGATGATGATGATGATGACGACGATGGTGACGATGATGATGATGGTGTGGTGGTGGTGGTGATGATGGTGGTGGTGTGATGATGATGATGACCATCATGATGATGATGACCATCATGATGATGATGTTGTTGTTGGTTGTGTCGTTGTTGTTGCAAATGTTTTTGTTGTTGTTGCTACTGCTGCTGCTGTCTGAAAATTTCAGTGCGGCATTGTTATATCTATGCATTCATCAGTTTTATTTGTTCGTGCATTTTATTTTCTTTCTCTTCCGTTTTGAATTCAGAAGTTTCTGTTGACTGCAAAATGATAAGGCACAGGCTCTGCGGTAAATCTGATTGATTGATTGATCGATCGACCGATTGATTGGCCGATATTTAATTTTTTGACTAAAAGGAAGGTAAGAATAAAGGGGGGGAAAAAAGTGACGGACAGACAGACAGACAGACAGACAGACATAGATAGATAGATAGATAGATAGATAGATAGATAGATAGATAGATAGCTCCCCCCCACCCCCCTCCCCCCAAAAAAAAACTTAGAGGGAAGGAGAAAAAGGATAGAAGAACCCAGAAAAGAACAGAATTTTTTTTTAAACAGAAAAGAAAAGATAGACAGACAGAAAAGAAAGGGACACAATAAAAAGAAAGAATGAAAGAACAGAACAGAACAGAAGTAAGAAATATTAAAACGAAGAACAAAGATAGAACAGAAAAGAAACCCCTACCCCCCCCCCCCCCCCCCCCCCCCAAAAAAAAAAAAAAAAGTAAGAAAGAAACGCGGGAACAAAGACACACGGCAGAGATGGACTGAGCGACCTGGCTGTGTGAACTGAATCTTCATTCCTAATTAGATGATAAATCAATTCCACCTTCGAGTCTTCCTTATATGACGAGAGAGACAGACAGACAGACAGACAGACAGACAAAGAGACACAGAGAGAGACAGGCAGACAGAGACACAGAGAGAGACAGGCAGACAGATGTGTATATGCAGACAGACAAACAGACAGATGGCGACAGAGAAATAGAAAGACAGTACACATAAGACACAAGACAGACATATAGACAGACACACACGTACAGAGGCACACACACACACACACACACACACACACACCAGATACATAGACAGACAAAGACAGACAGACAGACAAAGACAGACAGAAAGACAGACAGACAAGTCTTTCCGATAGACACATTCAGCTGTAGTACTCAAACAACCCCTGGGCACAGAGCCCTCCACTGAATGCTGCTAGTCAAGCAGGGCCCCCAGACCAGGGCCAGCTTTGTCTGTCTGTATGTATGTATGTATGTAAGGGAGGATCCGCGGTGAGAGTGTCCACGTTTTGATGAGTGATTTATGTCAGGTATCTAATTCCTCTGTAGCCCTGACCAGCCCTTGTCAGAATCTTAAGTTGCACACATTTCCTGTTCGTGGGCCGTAAACCATCTTTTGCCCTCCAGGAGTCTGTTCTGGGCTGTTTCCTGGTGTCCTATGTCGAGAGCTACAGACAGGGGAGCCCTGGGGGGGGGGGAATAGAAATGGCTTCAGAAAAGATTTAATATGGATATGATAGAATAAATATTGGCTTGTCTGTCTACCGAGTATTTTTGGGTTTGTTTTTATTTTAAAGCGCTGTGGTTGCGGGCATAGTTGCAACATTGGGTTTGAAAAAGGTGTAAGTTTTGTCTAGTTGACTGTTTGACACTGTGCAGTCTTCATGATTATGACCTTACTCCTGGACTCTTGTTTGGACTCGTGGTTGGGGGCGTTAGTTGCTGCAGACCAGCTTTGGGTAATTGTTTGTGTGGGCAAAAAGTTTTCTCTGATGTATTGAATTAGTTTCATGACTCCATGTAACGTTAATGCAAACTGTCATTGAGAACTGATTGACGTCTGACATTGTGGACTGTATTTCGGTATTGTTGTATTCATGGTTTTGTTGCTGTGTTTGTCTGAGGAGAGCATGGCATTGTACAATTTCATTGACTTCTGCTGTACGGTACATGCTGATGAGTTGTACAACACATTTCTCTGTTTCTGTTGTTTGTGTGCCAAATCCTAGGACTCTGAATTGTTTCCCTATTCTGTCTGCAATGTTGTTGGTCCTCTCTTTTTTTTCTTTTACCACTCACCACACCGTCACTCTGCAGTTCCCTAGAGAATTACTTTCTAGAGGCTGCTGAGTATTGTTACTGGTATATGTTCATATCTAACTGATGCCCGCAGATCTTTGTATAGACCAATGCTTTGTCCAAGGGTTTCTGGTGAAAGGCTAAGTGCATTCACTGTTTACTATCTTGCACGTGCACCTCATTCCCATGGCTTTGATTTATATTTCCAGATCTGCTGAGTATCGTTTTCTTGCACGCAAACAGGTAGATAGAATACACCCTTAAGTGCTGGAACCATATCTTGTGTTTCATGGAAATGACTTCGCCCTTCCATGTATACATATTTCGGTCGGGACAGTGCTGTTGTTGCTTTTGCTGCCGGTAAGAATAATTATGTGGTCTGGATTCATTATAGCTGGCGAACGGTTCCATATAAGTGAACTGTGTAATAATTTAGAACTTCTTTTTGTATAATGTAATAACTAAACACCTATGTTTGAAGTGAAAGTGGAGTTGTGGCTGGCCATCACTGACTACGTCTGATCTATACTGATCTCCAGGTTGCATCTTGCTGATATTTCATTCTCTCTTTTGACAGTCTGAGCAAGCTCTTGTTCGTAGCTGCCAGGACATCAATATCGCCTGCGAAGCAAAGGTTCCTGGTGGTTCTTTCTCCTGTACTAACTGTGTTGACATGTGTTCCAAGTGCATCAGTCATGAAGTGTTCAAGGTATGTGTTGATCAATGTGGGAGATAGAAGGCAACCCTGGCGAACTCCAACCAAAATATGGAAGTAGCCTACTCCCCAAGAGGACCATTATTTTGAAACACCTGCATTTTTGGAATGCAGTTGCTAGCTGGTGTTGATAGCCTCTAGCTGAATCGTTTGAGCGAATTTTCAAAATTTGGAGTGTTTTGTCGTTTGTGTTGTTTTTGTTGTTGTTGTTATTGTTGTTGTTGTTGTTGTTATTGTTGTTGTTGTTGTTACTCCTCAGCTAAAGCTCCGTGGTTCACCAATGGTTAAATTTTAGCATGTAACTGTATGCCCATTATTGAGGTATCTGCATTCCGATGTGGGGGATAATGTAAGCATCTTTTTATTTGTATTTTGTCATCCACTCATACCGGCATACAATGGCCTACTCTTATCAAAGGCAAAACAGGTTTTAGCATGTGTGTGCAAGACTTTCTGCGAACGCTCGTGTACAGGACTTTCGTTTAAAGTCTCATCCAAAGGACTTTTCAGGGAGTGGAGTCGGTTCTGATGTTCACTCCAGGAGGAAAAATCCACTCCAACAGGCGTTGATGGTTGGAACCCGGGCCTTCAGATCCCGAGATCAACGCTCTAACCCCTAGGCTATCCCTCCCCTGCACTTTGAATATTCATGCTCACGATTGTCGACTTGCGAAAAAGCGGAACAAGATGATGACTAACGTTTAGCTGAATCGCTTTGCATCTCTTTGACACTAATGACTTTGGCCGGAGGGGAGTGTACGTGCTTCAGTATTGTTCCAGTCATTAAGTGCTTGGAGATGTTTCCCCTTTAATCGTGATTGTTAATAGCCGGGATTCCGTTTTAAGCATGGTTCATTCGAAAAGCATTATAACAACATCATACAGCGCCAATAAGCTTGGGGCTTATATCCGGTTTTGTGGTTGTTGGAGGTGGTGGTGGAGGGGGTGGGTGGTGGTGGTGGTAGTAATGGTGGCAGGGGTGGTGTGCTGATGTTGGGTTGATTATTGGTTTTCTGTTTTAGTCTTTGTTTGTGCGTTTGGGTGGGTGGGTTTTCTGTACTCACTGTACACAGTTTGAATTGTTTGGTTTTTGTACTATAGTTACTGACTGTTCTGGAATACCTTAGTTTGTATTTGTATCTACACACACACACACACACACACACTGGCTTGATGTCCTGATTGACGTTAATGCTGTCTACTGCCCTATCTGCCCAAGCTTGTGAGGTTGATCAGTTATTTCAGTAGGAACACTGTCAGGTTTCAGACACAGTCAATCGTTCCTCCAGCAGCACCCTTTCTTATCAGGAACAACAACAGCTACCTATGTATGTACGGATCTGTTTCCTTGCTGCAGCAGTTAACACATCCTCCTAACAAATAGGAGGTCCCAGGTTCCAGCTCCACAATCTCTATGTCGAAATCATACTGGTCATACCACCAAGTGTTTACCACTGTTGTTATTATACTCGACAGTCTTCCCCGAAGTCGGAATGCAGCTACCTTCATTGGTGGTAAGAACTGTCGCATATGCAAAATTCAATTATAGGTGAACTTCGGAGTTAAAGCCAAGCAAACCCCCCCCCCCCCCCCCCCACCCACCCCCCCCGGCAGTCTGCAGTATTTTCTGCTTCGCTAGTGATTCTGCTGAACTGGCTTGAAGTTGTTTACAACCTGTCCCCAACATTGTGTTGGACAGATGGTAGGAGAATGCATGTGTACTTACAACTTCATTAATTTTTCATAGTGTTTACAGCCCGGCCAACTACAAGCCTCTGACTACAAGCTGGGGGAAATAAGCCTTCGCAATGTTAATGGGACACTTTTTTTGGGGTTTGATTTGCTTTGTTTCTTTTGTAATTTCATGATGATGAAGTGTTAGGGTTGTTCCATTTACATTACGGTCTAGTCCTTTCACAATTTCAAACAACAAAAATACATCCACCACCACCACCACCACTACACTACCAAAGAACAACAACTTCAGCAACAGCAATATCATGTTGAAAACAATGCATACTTTCTTGTATTTTATATTTTGGCAGGCTGTTACAAGCTACCACAGACAGTGACACATGTATCTACCATGTTATTGTATAGGACCAGCTTGCCGTGTGACTGATGGTCTGTCCCATTTTAGGCTACACTCCAGCTTTAGCTTCCGGTTGAAGTTGAGCGCTTTGATTTGTTGCTTTACAAGATTCAGCGCTATATAAATTCCATACATTATTATTATTATTATTATTATTATTCTATAGGGTGCTACGGGACAATGTTTTGGTCAATTTAAGGGTTTTGTGTTTTGTTGGATTTTTACAAATATATTATTATTATTATTATTATCATTATTATTATTAAAGGTACATGCACTGTGTGATAGTTTTGGGGGTTGAGGACGTAAATTTATGTCAGGTAATCTATCCTTTACCTAATCATGAGAACGTTGGGAAAAATTCATCATGTGAGGATTGCTTAAATTCCTAAGGGGATGTTGTTGTTTTGTTGTTGCGATTGTATTTACGTCCAAGTGGAGATTTCCCATTTAAGAACTGAGCTACGCGGATGACACCACCCAGATATATTATGTCTGTGGTTGGAGGGGGAGGGGGGGGGGGGGGGGGGGGGGGGGGGGGGGGGGGGGGGGGGGGCTTGCAGACAGCAAAGAAATGAGGGGGGCACACAGTTTGGGGGGAAACATAGTAACATCAACCTACCAAATTAGGGCAAAATCACACGGATTGTGAGTCAAAAGCTAGTTTTTCAACCCCCCCAAAAAAGTGTTTTATTAATTTCTGGGAATGCTGTGGTAAATGCTGCATTCGTATGTTAGTCTGTATGAAAAACAATAAGAAAACGGGCCAAAACTGACAGCTGGAGTGTGGCCTGTGAAACAGCGGAATGCGCTGACGCAGCGTTTACTTCTGGCTTAAACTACATGCTTTGCTGACTGACCCCACAGCTGTGTGTGTGTGTGTGTTTTGTGTGTGTGTGTGTGTGTGTGTGTGTGTGTGTGTGTGTGTGCATTGAAGTGTGCGTGCTTCTAGCCTTAAAATGGGCTGACACTACTGTGCATTACACCACACAACATCACACACACACAGTGCTGGCGCGCATACGTATACAAGCATGCACACACACACACACTACCCCCCCCCCCCCCCCCACACACACACACACACACATACGCAGGTGAGCATGCGTGCACACAAACACAAACATATGCAAATACACTTACGCATGTACACATGCACCCACAAATGTCGACCGGCGCTAAACACACACAGACACAGACACACACACACTTAGACGCGCGTGCGGGCATGCACATACACACACACACACGCACACGCACATACTCACATACTCACGCGGGCATGCACACACGCATGGCTGCCAGTGTGGCTAGGTACTTTAAAGCAGTTGTGTAGGCAAGTTTTTCATCCAATATGTAGACCTGTTTCATGGTCTCACAGTGATTCCCACACAGGCTGAGTGAGACAGAGTGCACCTTCTGGATGACCCCTAGGGTGTTAAGCCCAACAACAGCAACAACAACAACAACAACAGCTTTCCTTCAAAATTGGTCAGCGGTTGTTTGTGATTAACATAATTCCATCATGGAAAGATCTCTCTAACATCAATTTAATTTGGGTTTTTTCGTTAAAGAAGAGGCATACGAGGAGTGAAGAGGTCATTGAACATAACTATCACCCGAAGTGTTTAAGGATGAATAACATCAAGACTGTAGCCCAAGGGTTGTTTGTTGTTGTTGTTGTTGTTGTTGTTGTATTTTGTTCATCATCTAGAGCTCCGATGTTCACCAAAGGTCAGATTTTGCATATGCGACCGTTTTCGTCCACCATGAAGGTACCAGCATTCCGACTTCCGGGATGTATGCTGAAATATTCGTTTTTCCGTAATCCACTGAACCCTGACACAGTCGGATCTTTAGCGTGCGTATTTGATCATATGCATGTGTATGTATGCACGAAGAAAATTAGGGCACTGTTAGATCTGCACTTAAAGTTAGCCTGGGTTATTGTAAAAAAAAACTCCCCACCCTTAATTCACCAGACGCCGCCGAGATTTGAACCCACAACTCTCTGGACCTATGGGACTGAAGTCCAACTGTCTTAACCACACGGGGACTAGATGTAAAAAAAAACACACCACCGCATGAGTGTTTATTCCATTATCCTCCTCGATATAAAAGAAAAAAAGAAAGGCTAAAGCATGGGCCAGCTGAAGGTTTCGATACAGGACATTGGTGGTGGCCCTGTCCAGTAGCTTGATGAATCATTGATGTCAGCTGAGTGCTGGGGCCAAGCATTAAATAAAATGTTGTTGAAATGTTACCTTGAAACTGTCTCCAGCCATGTCAAGCTCCTAGCATTGCAAACCTGTACCACAGGAGAACAAAGAGCCTTTGAAGCCGGAGCATAGCTACCTATGCCGTTGGGGGCGAGACTCTTCAAAAGAGTCATTTATTTAATACACACACAAGCTTTTTACCCAGTGTGTAACTTCAAGTTCACTGTGATTCCCAGGCGGGATGAGTGAGTCAGAGTGCATAATTATTCTGAGTGACCCCCGGGTAATGAATGTACTTTTGTCACCGGGAATCTTTCATTGAGAGCTAGGGTGGATGCCATATGTTTCACTTATCAATATGACTGCTCAGTACAATGATCTTTGAAAGTGCTGTTGATCCTCTGTGTGTGTGTGTGTGTGTGTGCGTGCGCGCGTGCAAGCATGCGTGTGGGTACATGCATGCGTATGTGTATGCGTGTATGTATGTGTCTCTGCATGTAGACATGCTTGCATGTGCGCGCGCGCGCACACACACACATGCACACACACACACACATTCACACGCGCGCGCGCTCCCGCCCGCACGTGTGACAAACAGATCTGACTGACATATTGATTGTGACGGGAAGGGACAGAAAAGTGTAAAGGACTGTCAACAGGTGTGGTTAATTCGAAGTTTCATCAGTGAGTCATGATGGAATGAATCCGCATGCGGCATGACACATTGCAGTGCTGTGTCACCACTTCGGCTGCTGCTTCTGCTGTTGCTACTGCTGCTTCTGCTGTTGCTGCTGCTGTTGCTGCTGCTGCTGCTGTTGCTGCTGCTGCTGTTGCTGCTGCTGCATGCCACGTACTGGTGTACCTGAATGCCGTGCAGCAGTTGGTAGACAGCACCGATATTAACTGTGTGTGTGCGTGTGTGTGTGTGAGAGAGAGAGTGAGTGTGTGTGAGAGAGAAAGAGAGAGAGAGAGAGAGAGAGAGAGAGAGAGAGAGAGCACGCGCGCGCTCGTGTTAAGTTATGTACAATATGTACATGCACACGCGCGCACACACGCTCGTGCGTTTATGTACACGCACGCCAGAGATACACAAGACTTCATGGCCTGCAAACGGGAAAGTCTGCTTCGTTTGTGTGCACATGCATAATTATGGCATGTTATTGCAAAG
The DNA here is from genome assembly GCA_028751875.1 of Rapana venosa. Classification (NCBI taxonomy): domain Eukaryota; kingdom Metazoa; phylum Mollusca; class Gastropoda; order Neogastropoda; family Muricidae; genus Rapana; species Rapana venosa. The sequence continues at coordinate 22,049,291 of CM054144.1, read as the reverse complement.
GCACACACCATTGCACATACTAGTAGCCTGTTGGGGAGTTCAATGTCAACAAAACATGCACTGTCAGATTTTCCATACAGTTTCTAGACTGGCTAAGCTACGACATTCTTCCAGGCTACCTTCAGTGTGGCTGAGAAAGGTTGTGGTTGAAGAAGAAGGGGGGAGGGGGGGGGGGGGGGGGGGGGGGGGGGGGAGAGAGAAGAGGGTGGAGGGTATCTGACCAAACCAACATTGAACAGGTGTGCTATCAAATAGCTGATAGGCCCGGACCAAGAAAAGCGAGGTGGGCGTTCAAAACCCATGCACATCGAGCTGTTTTCCGGTCACGGCTTGATTTGCCCGCTAATCCCCCTAATATCTGGTTTCCGGTTGTCGACATTATCTCGAAACGCGAACCGACCGCAATCTGTCATATCGGCCTCCTCCCCACCCTGGCCTCGCCAAACACACTCAAGACGATCTGTTGTTTTTGCGGAAAGGGGTACACGAGCAAAAAGAATAGTGGAGGGGGAAAGGGGGTTGAAATTGGTCTGCCCCTATACTTGTCTCTTTTGTGTATGTGTAGTTCGTGATAGGACTGCCACTATGTAAACGAAAGCAACGGTTCCCGTGTCATATGCCACAACAAGAGAGAGAGAGAGAGAGAGAGAGAGAGAGAGCTCATTCATGTTCTCGCTGCCCCATTCAGTCATAGGCTAATGACATGCAGGCAGGCAGGTCACATGACTCTTCCCCATTCAGTAAAATCGCGCAGAATATATCTCACCTCACCCCACGCGAACGAAAAGTAGTTCGAAGTGAAACAATTGTCTTTTAGCTGTTATTGCTGAAAATTACATTGACTTTATGCGTACATAAGTAGTTACTCATGAAAATGGTTTATGTTTTCAGCAACTGATACGCCTGAGATGTGAGATGGTCTCCCACGCTCAGCACCAAACGGAACTAACAAGGCGGAAGGAGATCAGCGTGAGACGGGTGGCGTGCGCCTGTTCCATTCAGTCAGAGTAGCATTGTTGAGAAGGCAGATACGATCGCTCCGTAACAACGCAACGACTGCTACAGTCATTGAGGACATAGCTGTGGTGGTGGTGAATCAAGTGCGCTTCTCTAGCCTACCTACCACTGCCTGCAGAAAGAACTCCAGGGAAGAGTTGTGGATTACAATCTTCACCAGCAAACCGTGAATGTGGTCAGGCACTAGGTTTCAGCGTGGCAGTCGAGCAGTTTTGCATCTTACTTCTGTAAGTTGAATCTCTTGTTTTCCTTGATTTTTTTTTATTTTATAAAGTTCATGTACCCCTTATTTCCTGTAACCTGGTTTTTAACTTCTAATTTGCACAATCCTCAACATCAGGTAAGGCTTGCTTTCTAATAGTTAAAAATTCACCCGAGCTGTGAACCTGAATTTTGGTTGTGTTATTTTTCTCTGCTTTTTTTCGAATTTCGTGGCACATCCGTGAGGGAGATAGTCGGGTGGTTAGCGAACATACATGTCTGGAAGGGAAGGAGTGGGCGGGTGATTATACTGATTCTATGAATGATTGATGTCAGCAACCGGGATTGCTCTCGCAGCACCGATTTCAGGAGGAAACAGCCGAGATCCGCTAAGTGCACCAAGCAGGTCGTAATTATAATTATATTGTGTGGCATGATCGGTTATTGACTTTTGTTTAATTTTATGAATGAGCGTGAGGAAATAAGCTAGGCCAAACTTAAAGCTAAAAAAAACAAAGTGACATAACTTGCGCGTGCGCATTCACTTTATGTGTCGGCTTGCTCACATACACACACGCGCGCGAGCACGCGCGCAGCTGAAGACAAGACCCCGAGGACAAGCCAACAAACGCACTTGCACAGGTATGCCTATGGTATGCACACACGCGCTCTCATAGGTGCACACACATACGCATGCGCGCGCGCACGTACATACACGGTCGCGCGCGCACACGCACGCACGCACGCACACACACACACACACACACACACGCGCACACACACACACGCACACACACACACACACACACGGTCGAGAGAGTTTCCATACATTTTGGATCGCGGGTGCAACTATTATTTAGACTTGACTGGTAGTTTGAAGCAATGCCATTTGCAGTCATAGAGCATGTAGGCTTTTTTAAAAATGTATTTTTTACACGGGGGGAAAACTGGCACTGGTAGCCTATCGAGCGAGAGACCGACCCTGTAACAGGACAACATTCAGACAGACCTGTGGTGTGCTGCATGCATACATACATACATACATACATACATGTATATTCAGTCTGTCCCCTTTCGATCCCCCGTTCCAAAGGCAAAGAAAGGTTTCATTATTAACACCTGCCGCATTAGGATGCGTGACTCATTGCCCAGGCCTGTGACTGGGAGCAGAACCAGATAGAAGACTGCTGACTGACTGACTATTGCAGTGTATACATGTATGAATGTATGTTGGCAGCTGCGGTTTTTGTGACGACGAAGTGAATGAATAGAATGTAGTAGGCGTGTGTGTGTGTGTGTGCGTGCGTGCGCGGTTCGTGCGTGCGCGTGTTCGTGCTGCGTGTGTGTGCGTGCGTGTGTTGTGTGGTGTGAAGGGCTAGAAAAGCTTAAAGCTGACGTGTTATAGAGCTGTTATTGTTAGTTTGTTTTGATTGGGTTTTTTTTAAAATAATGCGCAAGTGGGATTATTTTCGTTTGTTTGATTTGGTTGCGTGTTGCTGCAATTAAAGTTTCGATACGGTGGAGGTGCTGATGACATTTAAGGGGAAAGGGGGAAAAGTCCTCTTTTGGGGGTTGATTTTGTTGGCTGTTGCTGCAATTCAAATTTCCATAATACGGTGGAGATGCTGTTGACATTTAACGGGAGATAAACAAAACAAAACAAAACAGTCTTAAGGATTTAACGTTCGAAATGCTACATCAAAGGTCCGCGCACACACACGCACACACGCACACACACACACACACACGTACACGTTCGCTCACTCTCGAACTCGCCCCCACACCCACCCCCACACCCCCCCCACCCCCCCTTTTTTGTTAAGTGTTTTACATTGTTCACTTTTAGTTGCTTATGAACAGGTCCTAAATAGATGATTTTGTTGTTCTAATTGTGTTATATAGAGATGCAAATTCCACAAGCGTATGTTATCGATTCTTGCACCCCCCCCCCCCCAAAAAAAAAGGGGGGGGGGGGGGGGGGGTAAAAGAGTGTAAGCTTGATTTTTTTTTCTCCCAGTGAAACGAAAGATAAAACGTGCTGTTGTGTAAAGACTTGTTTTCTGTTTTGTTTGTTTGGGGGTTTTTTGCCCCTAGGCCTAGAGCAGTCTGAATAAAGATCGATGGATTAGATGATCTTTTTCAAAAAGAAAAAGAAGACAAACGAAATTCGTGACTGTCAGCTAAAGTTCTCTCGCGGAAACGTAGCTTTTATATGTTATCATCGTGATCGTTAATTGTTGTTATTATTATCATTATTATTATTTTCATTGAGCACAAGTATTTATTATTACATTAAAGCTTTTTTTGTTGTTGTTTTGTTGTTGACAGTTCAGATAAAGGAATTCTGTTGATCCGTCTGTGTTCACAGTGTAGTGTGTATGTGTGTGTGTGCGTGCATGCGTGCACGCACACTGTGCAGTGTAATATATTGTGTATGCATTTGCCAGTTACCTTTTTCGCTTAACGTGTGTGCGTACATACAAATGTAGTTTCGAGACTGAAGGCACTCTTGTACTTGTTGTAGCTGATCTGCACAAATGCAAAGCGCGCATAGGTGTCATGCGAGCACTACTAGGCAGGCATGTGACAGGCAAGAGACAGAGGTAGTTGGAGTAGGTGTGAGAAAATACCCGTGGAATGACACGTATTGCCTGGCGCAAACCGCCGCACATACATAGTACATTCGCCCGCGCGCGCGCGCGCACACGCACGCACGCACGCACACACACACACACACACACACACACACACACACACACACACACACAGGCCTCAGACAGACATGCATAACGGGGGGTCTGTTGCATGGGCCGCGTTCCATACTGACACACCAGGCACTGACACAACGTCAACTCCAATGAAAGGGATAAGCTGTTTTCTCGTCTCCCCCCGCCCCCCCCCCCCCCCCTCCTCCCCCTTCCTTGCTTCAAAAGCGCGCCCGCGCGTGCGTGCACACGCATCTCTCTCACACACACAACACACAACACACAAACATGCACATCCTCCATCCCCTTTCCTCATTCATACCCCCCTTTCACCACCCTACTACCTCACCCCCCTAGTCCCCCCCACCCCCACCCCCCCCTTCCGTCACCGTCACCCCCACCCCCACCTTCTTGGCATCACTCTCCCCCTCCTCTCCCCCAACTCTCTCTGCAGTTCCTGTGCTCATGTTTTCCATTCTCGCGGCAGTTGCAGCAGCATCAACAAGTTATTCAGCTTATTGGGTTAGGTAGGATACCGCCACAGGCTGAAAATAACCGAAGAGAAAGTAAGAAGGTTAAATGGAAAAAAAAGAAAAGAAATTAAGCTAAAAAGTAAATGAATGATTCAAAAGAGGGTGAGACGAAGTGAAGGAGAAAAAGAAAAAAACAAAAGTGATAATGAATCCCATGATAGTTTTTAACTTCTTGTAATCTGATTCGATCTTTTCTTAGTTTTTAAAACTGGAAGATTTACCATTAAAGAATGTTTACGGAGATATGACCAATTTCCCGCCCCACCATCACCCCCCACCCCCAAACCAAATCTGTAAAGTAGCCGCTTTCCGTGGTCAGAGATTAAAATTAAAAAAATTGAAAAAGTATGTAGTAAACAAAGAAACGCCAACTTTGAATGCGCTGTTGTTTGGGTGTTGTTTTTTTCCCCGGTGGGTTTCTGTTTTTCGTTTTTGGTTTGTGAACTTGTTTTTGTTGGTTTTGTTTGGGGGGGGGGGTGTCTTCATTCCTACCGGGATTCAATGGCTCATTCTTCTACAGATGAAAAGCCAGCAATATGTCTGTGGGAGATCGGTCATCTATGTGTCACCGTACTAGATCTCGGTTTTAAGTTTCGTCCGAAGAACAGGACGGGGGTTTGTTGGAATCTGCACTGATGTTAGTTCTGCTGAGAAAAAAGCTCATCTTTAGATCTTACCGGTCAGCTGACTGTGGGAATCAACCAGTTACCCATAGGTCAAGCATCAAAGTCCTAACCACTCACCAAGTAACAACACACACAAAAAAAAAGGGGGGGGGGGGGGGGGACCTTGCCATTTATTAGTTATAGTGCTCTGTACTTTAACAAAAAGATAGGTGGTTGGGGCGGAGATAGGGGTTGAAAACAAGAGGAGAGAGAGAGAGAGTTAGAGAGAAAAAACAATGTTCATTTCATTGAAGATACAAGTTTTTGTGGGGTATTTTTTTTTCCGTTTCCCTACGTCCCCTCTGCAGGCTTTGCCGGTTCTACCAAGTTTTCGTTATGCCTAGAGAAGTTTGCCAATCTTCTTCCCGCAACAGAATGACAAAAATTAATGTTGGCTGCTTGGTTCAACACAAATATTCTTCTGGATTCTGTGAAGTAGCCCTTGCCATTCCTATCTTGTATCCTGATGTCTTTGACAGGCAGGACCAGTCCCATATCCAGAACTGATGCGAAAACATCAGTGTCTTCGTTTTTCTCATGTTTCTAGTTCTCAAAGTCTGGTATTGATTTTTTTTCCCCCCTATGGCCTGCTTTGCACAGGTGGCGTGAAAAGGTACATAGGTGTGTGTGTGTGTGTGTGATATGGAATGTCTACACTTTTTTTAAAACTTGGGATAACTGTTTTACCCAAAAGTGTGTGTAGATCGATGTTCACGTTTGTTTCGGATTTTTTTTCTCCACTTCAGACAAAAACGATTTTGTTAGAAAAGGAGCACATTCAAAATCGAAAGTAAAGTCCCATGAAATCGTTGCATTTATATTTCTGTCATCTGCAGTTTTGAAATGTGTTCTTTTATTGCAGATCGATTGTCTTGAATCGTGCTCGCATGCACGCACGCACGCATACACACACCACTCACACGCACACACACTCACTTATCCCCCCAAAAAAACAACAAAAACAACAATTTGAACAAACAACACACACACACAAAACACCAACACACAAGCCAAAAAACATTCTCTCTCTCTCTCTCTCTCTCTCTCTCTCTCTCTCTCTCTCTCCTCTCTCTCTCTCTCTCTCTCTCTCCTCTCCCTCCCTCCCTCTCTCTCTCTCTCTCCCCCTCTCCCCCTCTCCCTCTCCCTCTCTCTCTCCCCAACACAACATATCATGTCTACGACGATCCATGCCTTCGCTTCCAGTCTACAGATCTCTCCCCCTACCCCCTACCCCCTTAGCTACACCCTCCTCCTCACCCTCCTTCCTCTCCACCCACCCTCCCCATCTCCAGTCACGCCACCGGCACTCGTCTGCAGAGTTCCCACGCACATCTGCTGCTGCCTCTGTCTGTGTGTGTGTGTGCGCGCGCGCGCGAGCGCGTGTGTGCGTGCGTTTGCGTTGAGAGAGAGATATATTATATATCTGTGTCAAGAAAGAGTGTGTGTTTGTGTGTGCGCGCGTTTGTGCGTGTATTCGCGCGCTGGTGTGTAAGTGAGGGAGAGATCTGTTTGTTGAGAGAGACTCTGTGTGTGTGTGTGTGTGTGCGCGCGCGCACGCTTGTGCGTGAATGCACGCGTTTGTACGATTGTGTGCACGCTTGTGCGTGTGTGTGTGTGTGTGTAACGGTGCTATGGCCTTAGGGGTTTTAAGGGTGAGTGGAGGCTTACAAATAAAGAAAAACTCGAGAAGAAAAAAGAAAAACAAAAAAAAATAGGAGGGGGGGGGGGGGGGCTTACAGATGAGGTAATCTTCGCCGCCAAAAAGAGTAAAGGTCAATGACACATTGCGTGCGGAGTAACAGCGGATCACACACAAAAAAAGGGGGGGGGGGGGGGGGGGGGGGGGGGGGGCACGTATATAGAAGGAGAGGGGGGGGGGGGGGGGTGTTGTTTTAAATCTTTACAGAAGGAACAGAGAGAACATTTTTTTTCCATCTTATTTCATTTTGTATAAAATCTAACCAGTTGGTGCGTACGGGGTTCGTTTGAGAGTTAAAACGTTACTCGTTCTAGTTTGGTAATCTAGATTGTTGGGGATAGGATATCTGAAAATAATAGCCGGAAAAGGGTGGGGTGGGGTGGGGGTGGAGTTTAGTAGAAAAAGAGGGGACGGGCAACGAGCGCATTTGTCTCTGCATATTGCGTTCTTTTTATCTGTATATAAAAATATTAAAAATTTTTAAAGCAAAACTCTATGATTTAAACTTGCTTGTGCACTCGGCTACGATTGCAAGCACCCTCTTTCTGTTTTGTGAGGTGGAGAGATTTGAAATGCGTTGCTTGAAAGTCAAATCTATCTGAATATTGTATGTTTTCCCTGCGTCTAATGATAATGATAAACAACCCCCTGACAATAGGCGACACGGCAGAGAGAGGAATTGTAGTATTTTCAGAGGAGATGCATATAATTATTTCGAATCTTTGGATCTGCAGGAGCTGTCTAAATAATAATAATAATAATAATGTATGGAATTTATATAGCGCTGAATCTTGTAAAGCAACAAATCAAAGCGCTCAGATTTTATTTCATACCACTTTAAGTCACGGCAGTATAGCCGGTATGTGCACTCTTAAAGCCATGAACGTCACCAGTTAGAGGGTTGTTTTAGGCACCAACCAAATGGACCAATCTCTTTTACGAGAAAACTCCAACAAAGTCAGCCAGATCTGTCAGACAGACTTTAGGCAGAATGCTTAGTAGTAGTTTTAGAGCCTGCAGACTCGGTGGTCTCTGGCTTGTATGCTGGAAAACGCGGGCTGGAATCACTGCTTTGGCCTAGTAGGCTAGCACTCGCGTTCAGTGAGAGACACCCCCTCCTCCCGCCCCGGTCTTCTTCGCTCAATTTAACATTGGTTCTTAGCATACTCCATTCCTTTGCAAGTTCTTTGGATGAGAATAGATCTTTACTGTAAACTGAAGCAAGTGCCTTGTCCGACCGAACACATGCAGGATTGTTTTTTGTTTGGGGAGATCGGTGTGTATGTGCACACGCGTGCGCGCACACACACACATTTGTTAAAGACCCGTTTATCTGTAGTCAGAGTAGGCCAGTTGCGGCTAATGGAGTAGATGACATAAAGCGACTCAGCGTGTGTGTGTGTGTGTGTGTGTGTGTGTGTGTATGTGTGTAATACAATAGTCTAAATGAAGACCGCGAGCGCTTGGGACATTATAGTATCTCATTTCAGAAATATTTCTTTAGTTGAATATATTCATACCAAATTTGGATATCGCGAATTATTTTTTAAATTTCGATACAAAATTATAATAAATAGCTTTCATTAACGCGCGCGCACGCACGCATGCACACATTCCATAGTTGCGCAATGAACAAAATAATTCTACACGGTGAGTCTTACACAACCAGTTAAGGAGACACGGCCACACAGATCTCCATTAAAATTCGTGTGTGTTTGTATGCCAGAGGGTGAGTGAGAGAGAGAGCCTTATTTAAACGTTTGAATTAATTAAGCATATTTTTTTTCTTTTATTGTGTTTTAGATACCTGGCTAACCTCCTCCGCCCCCCCCCCCCTCTCTCCTCTCTCTCTCTCTCTCTCTCTCCCTCCCTCCCTCCCTCCCTCCCTCTCCCTCCCTCTCTCTCTCTCTCTCCCTCTCCCTCCCTCTCTCTCTCTCTCTCTCTCTCTCTCCTCCATTCCCCTCCCCCACCCCCACCCTTTTCTCCCCGCGCGTCTGTCTTGTCAGTTTTCATTGCAGACGTCTCTGTCCCCAGGTCGGCTTATTGTGCCTTGAGGATCGAGTTTCACCTTGACGGATGGAAAATGTTAGTGTTACAAACGACCTGGGGAAGAACGAGGGAGGGAGGGGGGTAGGGAATTGAGAAAGTGCGGTGACTGCCTCTAGGGGCAAAATAAAAGGAGGATGGTGAATTTGGGGGGGGGGGGGGGGTTGAAGTGTGCGGAATACAGTCTTGTATCATTGTATAACTAGGGAATGAGATATGATGGGGGGGGGGGGGGGGGGGGCTAGTGCAGAAACAGTGTTATTTTCAAAGTGCGAGAACCCACGACCCATTAGCACAGTTATCCCACCCCCACCCCCCCCCTTCAGCTTTCTCCTCCCACTTAAAAAAAAAAAAAAAAAGTATTCCTGTTGCCCCATTTAGAAAAAGATGCGGAAGATGATTATATACAAATAACCCAAGAAACAAAGAAGTATCATCAATGAAATTTGCATGTAAAAATTCAGTGGGGACCAGTATTTTCTTTCCATCAAGACTCGACGTTATAAAACGAAAAGAAAACAAAAAACAGACAAATAATTGCTTTTAAAGTTGATGGAAAACAGGAAGTACGCCTTGACTTGCCCAGTATGTCAATCGTTTGAAGTTTGGCACACTGTCTGACTTGTTGTCGCATGAACCAGGATTATCGTACTTGAAAAATCAAATAATTTGTCACCACCCAGATTCAGAAACATGACTTTTTTTCTTTTTTTTTGGAGGAGGGGGTTGCCTCGCTTTTTGTTACCCTCTTTTTTTCTTTTTTTTTTTTTTGGGGGGGGGGGGGGGGGGATGCGTATCGCTGGCCGAAATATTGCCATACCACACACATTGCCCTTGCTTTCGATTACGTCTTTGCGCGTGTATGTGTGTGTGTGTTACGGACTGAGTGAGGTAAAGAATGTGATCCTAGATATCATTATTACAGATTGCTTATCTCTACTTTGAAGGGGAGAAAAGCCAGGCAAGATTCCCTCCCTGTTTAATTAAGACCTGGCAGTTAATGGAGAAGTTATTTGACGATAGTAAGACCTTTTTTTAGCTTAAAAAATGAATGTGTATTCATGCCCTCTTGTGCGTACATACCAGGCACACAGAGCGCGAACACACACACACACGCACGCACGCACGCGCACACACACACACACACACACACACGTTGCATTCTTGAGTGCACGCCAGAAAGGCATCGCTGTCTGTGAAAGAATGCCCCAGTTAGGCTAAAAATAAATAAATGAATAAATAGTGGTAATGGTGGAGGTGGTGGTGGCTATCATCGCAAGAAAGAACAGACCTTCCTACTGGACGAGTTCATGTTTTGCATTGCCACAGGGGTGGTAGGTCACGGACTTCTTTTTTTTTTTTTTAATCTAAAGATTCCATCAGGTCGATAACAGATTTTAATCAAACCCTATACGTTATGAGGTGAAAATAATTTTCAAATCCATTATGGACAACAACTATAACTAATCTTGAAGCAAAATCTGCCCTCCAATCACTTTTTTCCCCCTTCTAACGCCCATAGCTAATATTCGGATGCAAGTGGGCAGGGATAGGCCTATCACAGTCATGGCACATACCCACTGTGTACGCGGGTGCACATGTTCATGCAGGTATGATGGGTTTGTAGTCGTTAAAAAAAAAAAAAATTTATAGGGGCATTTGGGGGATGGGGTGGGTAGAGCTGTGTTGTTTTCTTTTCCTCCGACCTAGTGTGTCATGCCACTCACACCAGCCCCCAACGCTCCCTCTCCTCAGCTACCCCTGTTATCATCGTCATCAGTTTTAATTGTTGCGGTTTTATTCGCTCCCCCCCCCCCCCCCCCCCCCCCCCCCCCCCCCCCCCCCCCAACCCCCCCCCCCCCCCCCCCCCCCCACCCACCCACCCCACCCCTCAATCAGTGGTTATCCCCCCACAGCCTCTCCCTTTCCCCCCCCCACCCCCAACCCCCACCCACTTTTGCGCGTTCACGCTCACATATAAAAAAAGCGCACACCCCCACACAACACACCCCACACACACACACACACACACCACACCAACCAAAACACAGGTTTAAAAACACACCCCACACACACACCACACACACACCCCCCACACACCACACCCCCCACCACACAACACACACACCACACACACACACACACACCACACTCCCCACGACCCAACACCCACCCCAAAATTCCTCGTGTTACGAATCTGCCAACCCCACGGGTAGGTTGCAGCAGCAGTAGTTACAGACAGTAGCCAACACGCAGATAGTCTAGCAGACAGTGATTACAGACAGTAAACCAACGCAGCAATAAGGATTGCAGCAGGACAGTAGATTACAACAGTAAGCCAAACAGCAGCTGAATATTGCAGCAGACAGTAGATTACAGGGCAGTAAACCAACGCAGCAGATAGGTTGCAGCAGTAAAACAGAGAAGTTTTCCCGACATAGTTTACAGACAGTAAGCCAACACAGCAGATAGATTGCAGCAGACAGTAGATTACAGACAGTAAGCCAACACAGCAGCACACGCTGGCTTCACCATGGGGGCGGGGGCGTTCGGAATGGAGTGGGAGGGGAGAGTTGCAGGAAGTGTGTGTGTGTGTGCAGGCGTGCGTGTTAGTCTGAGCGCGCGCGTGTGTGTGTGTAAGCTCGCACGTCAGAGCATTGCGGGGGGGGGGGGGGGGGGGGGGGGGGGGGGGAGAGAGACTGAGCCAGACGACATTTTCCGCACAGATTATGTATGTTCACCCCCAAGATTTCTTTCTGTGTTTCATTCTGTCGCTCTAGTATGCCAGATAAAGCCAGAAAGGCAAAGAGTTCGGTTTGCTGAATTATGTATTGCATTGTAATGTGTCATGTTATATCAAATTGTATAATGTTAAATGTTTTATTTTATATTTTACCACATCCTATCATATGTTCTGTGTTGCCAAGGCACTATTGATGATCACTGTAACCTGTGGCCTTGGAATAGTAAATTCAGGCTCCTCCAAATGCTTTCCGCATCTTCAACCCCCACCCCTTTCCTCCCACCACATTTTATAAGTGTACATACATTCATAATAATGTAATGGAACCTGCTTGCTGCAGCAGTGTCTGGTTTTACGGTGTTCATTCAGGGGGGAAAATTACGATAGCTTGTGTTATTGGTTCGGTAGAGCCGTTCATTCGTTGTATAATGATAACCACAAGCATAAATTAATTAGTGCAGAGAAATCACGGGTCTATTTTTGAACAGCCATTCTGGAACTAGGCTCCGACACAGTCAATTATGACTTGCTCTCAGTGTGCCAGCTATAATCCACTGCTTTTCGTCCAACACTACTATTCCCATTGCAAAAAGGGTTCATTGAAACTGTAAGTCATTGGTGCAAAAGATCCAGAAAACAAACTGAAATCCTCATAGCCTAGTTCACGTAGACTGGCAACCTTCCACCCCCTACACGTCAAAAGTGAGTCCGCCCTAGCCGGAAGTTTGGCGAGAGGTCATCAATGCTGGGTTCAGTGTGCAGTCATAAAGTTCCAAGGGGGAAAGGCTGACTGGCTTCTGTGCAACATTGCTGCTTTTCGCATCACGATTTGTGCACATGGGAATTTTGCAGCTGCTCAGTGAATTCCTCGTGACGAAAAAGGTATGCAATTGCAGTTTGTGTAGATTTGGCCTGGTAGACGAAGAAGCAAAACGAATGTGAATCTTAGGCGGGCGTATCAGCCTTAGCCTAGCAGGAACGGCCAGACGCATTGCCTTTTCACCGAGCGAGGCCAAATCGTGTTTGCAGCGCTGACCGACAAAATGCATGGCGCGATGTGCCTGGGCACCCGGTGAAGCTACGCCCCCATATTTTGAGGTCTGGAGTATTTCGCATCTTTTGCTGTGTAGCCTACTGCACAGATTTCAGAAATTGCTGTGAGCTTTCTTCCTGAAATATGTTCTGTGTCAGTGGTTCTTTTGAATGTGGGTGCATGAACGAAGCGCGACTGCCAAAACCAAGGTGGAAAAGCAGTCGCTCGCACACACGAAAATTCGGACAGGGAGGAAGGGGTAAGGAGGAAAAGGAGGGGTGGCGATGTTTAGAGACAGAATTTATGTGGTGGGCAAAAAGCCAGCTATGGTGGTGCTGTGTGAGCCTTGGTGTCGTTCTACGTTTAGCCAAGCGACAGATTGCAACTGACAGTCCCACATTTCTTTTTGCCCACATTTTAAGTCGTGAATTGTGAATGACTGTGCAAAATCTTCTAGTGTTGGTGTTCTGTTTGCCAACTCAGCTGCCATCGTCATCCTTGTTTGTTAGCAATCTGCAATCGTCAGTGTTATCAGTTTTGTTATATGGTCAGTTTAGGCACTTGCACTATGTCTGATACTAGCTTTAAATTAAATTCTTTTTCCCAACTGTCTCTTGAACTGTGAAAGATCTTGAGTGCATGCATGCATGAGTAGCCTTCAACTTCTAACTTTAACTACAAGATAAATTATTCAGTAGTGAGCCATAGATGAACTTCACTAAATTATTCAGTAGTGAGCCATGTAGATGAACATTAATTTGATAAAAGACAGAATTTCTGTAACTTTTCTTGGGCTTTAATAGGGTTTCATGCTTATGGAATAAATCTCGGTTTTTTGTTTGTTTTAATTGTGGGGATGATCGTTTCACTGGCAGATATCTTCTGGATATGTTTGCTTTCATGGGTTTAACATCAGTAAATCATATCTCAAAGTGAGAAAACTTAATGTGCTAGAGATGAGTGGACACTTATTCTTTGTGCTTGTAAAAATTACTGACATGCTCTGCCTTGAAATTAATGGGAACAGTGGGTAATTATGTTATAGAATGTAATCAGGACAAAAGATAGCCCACGACTAATTGCCTCAGTTTTCAACATCACCAGGGATGACCAACAAAAAGATAAAATTCTCCTGTTCTTTGTCAGTTTGTGTTTTCAGAACAATTTTGTCAAATTATCGCCTTTCATGTTGAAACAGTTGTCAATCATAGTTTTTCAAATTCTTCAGAAATAAAATTCAAATAATGAGGCAGTTAGATAACTACTTTCAGCACAAGATGTTCAGTAGAACTATTTCATTTTTGGTTTTTATTTTGTTTCGTGACTAGAGTTGTATTGCATTTTGTTTTGTTCTTGTTGGGTGTTCTGTTGTGTTCAATTCACACAGCCCGTTTTTCCTCATAGTTGTACAGTGATACATATATTATAATGCATGTTTTAGGCTGTACCATAGATGATATGAACACACTTGCATGCATGCACACTCACTCACAAACATTGAAATATGTCTGGATAACTTGCATGCACACACATGTGATACACATTCACACATCAGGCATGTGTGTGCGCGCATGCACACACACACACATATCTCATCCCACCTTCACACTTTTGTTGTTGTTCAGTGTTCTTTTTTGGCTTCTAGAGCTTAGAGGTTTACCAGTGATGAGATTTGGTGTATCCGACTGTTTTTTCCCACTATTAAAAATGTAGAGCTCTGCATTCTGACTTTCGGGAGGATGTCGAAACATGACACCACTCACCAGTGTGCATGTCTTTTGTTTAAATATTTTTAACTGTCCTCATTCTGTTCCTACTGGCACTCAATGCTCTGCACTTCCCTAAGGATGAAGGCAGAACAGGTTGTAATGTGTCATGTACAGGACGGGGTGTTGTTTTTTTAACGGTGCATTTGCACACTGAACTTCAGTTTTAAAGTCTCATCCAAAGAATTTTTGGGAGGAGTGAAGTTGGTACTAATCCCCTTGAATGGGTGTCTCACACTCACACACAGAGTGACACACTCACACACACAACCATGCATTTTTAAGTTTTGTGTATCTTGAAGTCAAAACACCCACTGCCACCCCCATTTCCCTCCTTTTGCCGTTTTGGGTAACCAATCTACACATTTGAAAGATTCTCTCTCTCTCTCTCTCTCTTCTCTCTCTCTCTCTCTCTCTCTCTCTCTCTCTCTCTCTCTCTCTCTCTCTCTCTGTGAAACATGCACACACAATGTGTGCATGGATGCGTGCACACACACACAAACATAGTGACCTTACTCTATTGTACAGACCACACATAATTATACTCAAATACATACATGTATGTATTGTATGTATGCTTCATCAGTTCATGCATATCGTACACAATAGACCACACACACACTACAGTGTTACAACTTACATGCACAAATGCGTGCATGCGCAAGAGGTGGACCCCAATGTTGTCACATCTTTGCACATTAATGATCAATTAATCAGAAATAAATTGGCTCTAAAGGCTTAGATAGATAGCAGTAATCAATATCAATAGAGCTCCTCTTCATGTTCTGATTCATCATTGAGGTCGTGTTCTTCATGGGTGTGGGTATTAATGATAAATTAATAATTGTGCTGCCTTTGTGCAGTTTTTATTTAACTTCTACTAACCTGCAAATTGGTGGGATTTTGGTGTATACATATCATCCATACCTTAGATCATGGCTGGCCTTCTCTTTTACATCAGTAGATGGAGTATTATTATTGGTAAATTTGAATTCTTATTATAGTCTTACTTTTAGTCTAATGCTGAAGATTTGAACTAAATTAAAGATGGGTGCAGTCAGGAGGAGTGTTTACTTCAGAGAAAAAGTTGAATGCAGAATGGACACATCAAACCCATGCTTTGGATATTATTATATATTGTCAGATGTTGAGTTTGATGCTCTAACCATGAGGCTATTCTTCTGCTCCACCTACTATCCACTTCCGCATAAATTCACATATTTTGACCAAAAAACCCTTTCATTTTTCACTTAATGGCTTGATGGTGATGGGAATGACTTAAAAAAACAACACACAACTAAGTTGAATAACACCACAGTGAAAATGAGTGATGCTATGGAACTTCAAGACTTATTTAGTTATTATTACAGGGATGTGCTGCTTAGCTTTACTTTATAAGTTTATTCCTGGCCTGAAAGATCAAGCCACTTGAGTGTCGGTCAAGTAATTTAAGCAATGTGCTCAAAATCACATCCATAAAGTGGATAATGCTGAACTGTGTGGTCAGTCTTTCCAAAGCAGACTCACTCTGGATGAAGCTTGAAAGCTGGCTGGAGTCGGATAAAACCCTTCAGCCCTGTATCATGTGTATGACTCCCGGTCTTCCTGCCAGAAATCTGATGTGCTAAGCATGGTACCACAGCATCTTGTTCTCTTTGCCAACTTTAACATTTTTTCAGGTAAACAAAGGAGGGGAGGGGGGTGGAGGAGCCTACCCAGATAGTATCATAGTAGTTTATACATTATGCATCCCTGGATTTATTGGGGAATGTGGGGGGGAAAGTCACTAGCCACCATTGCCAAAATTATACTTCCACCACCCCACCACCCCACCCCCCCCCCCAAAAAAAAAAAGAAGAGAAAAATCAAAATAAAATTTAACTTCCAGCATTCTTTGATTTGTTTGGTTTGTTGCCCAGGTTGTTAATCTTTGAAGTTGAGCGTTCTGACTGTCATCTTGGAGAGTTATATATTGTTGTGAGTTAAACATGGAATTTGTATGTGTGTGTGTTTCAGATTAACAGCATGAATCCCAACGGTTAGAGGGGAATGCCCCTCCTGACCTGGGAGCCCACGCTACAGCCAATGAGAACATCCTCCATCAGAGCACTTCCCCCACCAGATGCGCCCCCTTCGCAAGGAATTGTCACTTTGGGGCAGGTGAGGTGCGGCCCTCGAGCTACGAACGAGTATGTGGACAGCCCTCGGCCAGGACCCATCACCTCCCTCAAGCCCCATCACTTAGGGCTGACCTCTCCCCTCCCCCTTGTACCCGCTACCCCGGTTCTTCCCGGAAACGGCCACCACACCGTTGGTCTGTCATGTCGGACCAACCAGCGCACCACCGTTGGCGGTGGAGGGGGAGGAGGGAACCTGACCACTGGTGGGGGGGTGGAGGGCGGCGTGGTGTCATCACAGCCATCCAAGACGCCCCCGCTGAAGGAGGAGGCTGGGGGTGATGGTGGGGAGAAGGGGGAGAGTCATTCGTCCATCATCTGTGCGCAGTGCGGCAAGTGTCGCTGCACCCCGTGTTCAGAACCCAGGGAACTGCCTGTGCGATGGTGTTGTGGGGACCGCTACGAAGTCAGTGCTCATAAGGCTGTAGACGTTTGTACCTGCTTCTGCTGTGTTCAGACCTTGTTTTATCACTGCTGCGGGACGGAGGAGGACAATGCGTGCTACGATGACCCCTGCGCGTGTGGGGGCAAGAAGTGCTGCTCTCGGTGGGCCTGTCTCTCTGCCTGCGCGTTGCTACTGCCCTGTCTGTGGTGTTACTGGCCGCTGAGGGGATGTTTGGGCGCCACCAGGGCCTGCTACAACTGTTGCCGGAAGAAGGGCTGCCAGTGCTCAAGGCAGCCCGCCAGCAAGAACCCATCCAACTTTTCCCAAACAAGACGATTGTTGATGGAATCGGAGAGTTCCTCGTCGAGCGCCTGAAATGCAGTGTTGGCAGTGGCCTGTCAGCACAGCGGACTTGTACAGCGGAATAGTGAAGAATCTCTTCCTTTTGTGGTGATAATGCGGGTCTTTTTTGAAGGTGGGCTTCGACTTGTGAAAGACGAAAGAAGCGCCGTTTTTGTGAGGAAAGATTTTGAGAGGGAGGGGGGGGGACTGGGGGGAAGGACAAAGACATTCACAGAATTTTTATAAAATACGCAAGATTTCTGCTGCATGGTTGAGTTTGAATGTGTGTGTTGATCTGCATGATAGCAGTGTGAAGAAAGAAAGGAGAAAAAAAAAGGAAAACAATGATGCTGAAATATGTTGTGCTTATCAAATCTTGTGACATAATTTATAATTTGATGGGTTTAAAATACACATTGGTTTTTAAAATTCCGGTATGTTGTTTCGGTTTATTGTTCTTGATGTCCAAATGAAATTCATGCTAAAGCCTGGTGGATTGGGTTTTATTTTTTACTCTTTTATTTTTTTTAATAGTTTGGTTTGACTTCCTATTCTGAAATAGGATTTTTGTTCCAAAATTCTCAGATCTTTTATTTCATGAACTTTTACATGGGAAGCTAATCTAGCTGTAAATCAGGGTTTTATATGAGTAGTTAGTCAGCACACAGTACTGCTTTACACAAAAGATGGTGAGAAACCATTGCTAGTGAAAACTGCTGCACACCGTCATGATTTTGACCACAGTAATCCACAATTCGGTCAGCTGGGGCCAGCGATGTCAGTGAGGGATGGCCTGATCAGTTTGGGGTTGGTGAGTAATGAACAAATTTCAACAAGTCCTACAAAGGTTTTCAGTGTATTTAAAAAAGAAAAAAAAATCATTCAGAGATTCAATCATAGCTGACCATTCACTACAGTTTGGGCGTAGGATGAGGCGGCCATCGTGGGCAGACTTGTGACAGTGTGCAGTTCAAAGCCTTATAACTCTATAGGTACAAATTTTCATCATTTCAGAAGCTGGATCAGGGAGAAACAGTTTATTGTATTCAACAAGTCAGTGTATACGTGTGTGAAACTGTGGCTGGTACAAGTGAATTGGGTGTGTTGTGAGAAATGTTTGAGTGGTAATAATAATAACTAATCCTTTCCTTTCCGATTACTTATTGTGTACAGTGACCAGAAGGTTGTTTTAGCGTAATGCTACTGTGCTTTCAGAGTTGTCACATGGAAACAGGCTCAGGGTTAATGTGATGAACTGTGGACAGGTCTCGCCTGCATGTGGTCCCAGGATGCATCAGCTTTGTGCATCTGTCCGACAGACTTTTTCAGAACTTTTGTACAGGTGCCAAGTGTTTGCATTTGAAATGAACGTTTGCTGATGATAAATGGCAAGAGTTGGTTTTTGAAAACAAAGGGGGGGGAATCAACAAACCAGTATAATTGACAAAACAAACAAAAAAAAGTTAAAAAGTGTTGAAATGTTGTGTTGTTATTGTATCTTTATTATAGTTGGCATATTTGTAATTGCTGAATTCTTTTTTTTTCTTTTCCCGTTATGTGTGCATAAATTTGTTTTGGACACTGTGAGTTTGATATAGTGGTGCACCACTGGCTGTGAATCGAGACAGATGAAGACTTCCAAATATTTTTATAATCGTCAGATTCAAAGTTATTTTTCTGCACTTTCTTTGTACTTCCAGCTTTTTCTTTTCTTTCCTGAACAATATAAATTTCCCTATCTTCTGGAAGATTAAAAAAAAAAGTTTTGATTTAAAAAAAAACTTCCATCTTTGTATGCCCAGCCATCCTAGTCCATTCTTCAGTCTTTTTTTTTTTTTTAAAGAAAATTTTTTAAACTTCTACTTTTTCACTGTTTATGATATTCTATGAGCTTCCGTCAGGCAAGATTAAGACCAGTTGTAAGTGTTCATAGCTTTAGTAGAAATATTACAGGTTGATGCATCACATTAGTTTTTCTTAGGGTGGTTGTTGTTTTTTTTTGGGGGGAGGTTGTTTGTGGGAGAAGATGGTTTATAATAGGAAATGAAAGGCTAACAAAGCAGAAAATAAATAACATGGAATGATAGATGCCCTTTCATCTCGTGAGCTTTGACTGGCACATGATGTGTTCTCATGCCAGTGCGCACACACAGGCACATCTTGACACAGCCATTGCCACCCCTACATACAAACACTTGAACTGAGACTCCAGATACATTGACTTGAACGCTAACACCTGTGGGCATGTCATCTGTCTGTATTTGAACGAGTTTGTTTCTAATTTAAATGTTAGTACAGGCATGTCAGTTGTCTGTATTTTAGTGGCTCTGTTTAGTTTTGTTTCAAGAAAAATTGGTGATTTCCTCTTTTCTTTCTCTCTTTACTTCATTTTTTGTTTCTACAAGTAATACATAAAAGGGATATAGCACATATTGTATAAATCTTCATTGCTGTTATTTATAAAATTATTATTGTTGTTATCTTTATTATTATTTTAATCAGTTTTTTAATATTACTCAGGCACTCTTCATTAACTAACTTTCTAGGGCATAAAGAGAAAGTTTTATGAAAGTACTAGTAGAGTATGATATTTTATATTTAATTATATGCCGAGTTTGATTTAATCTTTTTTTTTTAAATGTTACTCAGGCACTCTTCATTAACTGTAACTTTCTAGGGCATAAAGAGAAAGTTTTATGGAAGTACTAGTAGAGTATGATATTGTATATTTAATTACATGCTGAGTTTGATTTTATTCCAATCGGACGGAACCTGTTTCTGCTTGGTTATCATGAGGGCATACATAATACTGGAGAATTATATTAACTAGTCTGTGCCCTCATGTAAAGCCTTCAGGGACTTCAATAATGAGCATGAGTGGTCCCCTGGTTTCTTTACAGAACTTTTCTATTTCTTTTCTTAACAAATTTGATAGCTGTCACTGGTTTATTGTTATGGTTGTCATATATATATATTCTCCATACCTGGCTTTATCACTGTCTCACGTTCTTATTCATGTGTATGGTTAATAGTCTGCAGAAAATGGTAGAGCTTTTCATTTTTGATTTTTCGTTCATATGAGTCGGTCGACAGTATGATGAAAAGCTCACTTTCTGTTCGTATTGATTGTAGCTATATTTTTTTTTCAATGTACTTTACTGTTATGATGGGTCCACATCATGTATGTCCTTGATGTTTGATAACTTACCTACTGTTTAAAGTATACATGAATGCTTTTTGATAACAACAAATGTTTTAAGCTAAGCCAGCTATCGAATCAGTTTTAAGGGTAAGTTTGCTTTAGTGCTGGTTTAGAGGCTTAATTTTACACAGTACAACTTGTGGAAGTTGAATATAGAATCATTGAGTAAACAAGAGTAGAAAAATAATGTCAGTTTTGAATAGATGTATAATTAAAAAATGAAAGGTTTGTGGTGCTAGTTTCATGGGCTCTGTCACTGGGACTAAGCTGCTGGATAGACAGCTCTTAATTAATGCTATGATATGAAGACTACGCATGATTATGAAGATGTTCATATTTTGGCAATATTGAAAGAGCTTCAGTAAATGAACTTCTGTCCTGGTCTGTCATTGTGTTATTTGTTTTTATTGTAATGTAGAAACTTATGTATACATATGCTTATGTTACCTCTGCCAAAAAAGAAAAGAAAAAACAGGCTTTGAATGATGGTTATTTATTATGAAAATGATACACCCACATAAAAATTAAAAGAATTTTACTGGCTAAAGTTAATAATAGGATGAACTTTTTTTTAAAACATTGTTAAGAACAGGCTTTGAAAAATATTCATCATCAGTGTTTATATCACTGTGGCCTCTTAGAAACAAATTGAAGTAGAAATGTTGTGTTTGTATGAAACGTTTAATTTGTTCCTCTTTTTGTGGGGGGGGGGGGGGGGGGGGGGGGGGGGGGGGGGGGGTACAGACACACACGCGAGAGCAAGTTACATGCTCAGCTCTTGTCCTGTCCTCTTCTAATACAGTAAGACACATGCAAATACTGCCCCAGTTTCACATTAGAAGTCAGACATGTAATGTAGTGCTCAACGATATGCCTTATTGTCAACTTTTCATAATGTTATTGATAAGCTCATTGTCAGTGGGCAAGGGGGATCTAGTTTCAAGCATAAGCATGCCTGCATAAGGTTCCATCTTTTTTCTTTTTTTAACATGAATAATGTTTCAGTTTCATTGCCCTTTTCTGTGAATGGGCTTTATTTGTTGATTTGTTTGTGCATGTATGCATTGTTGTAAGACACAACAGTTAAAACTTGTCCTCATCAGCTGTTAGTCATACTCTATGCCCAGAAGTTTGTTCTCATTGCTGACAATCATTACTACATTACTCCCTTCTAAACAAAGAAAAGAAAAGAAAAAAGACACCCTTCCTCCCATTTCATGAGTTTGTCCAAAAAATTATTCGTAAAGTGGAATTGACACTTTTTGCTGTTACCATGACAGCAGACAATATAATTATTATGTGTCGCCATGTGGTAAATGCTGTGAATGTCATGCTGTATGATTCTGATATTGAATGTGGTGAGCAGTTGTGGTGGGTGAGTGATAGTCGTTTGCACCAGCTTCTTGAATATGACATTTTTTGGTGGTTATTTTGAAATAAATGTTATTATGTTTTGATTTATGACAAGTATCAAATTATAAACGGTGGAAATGACTGTTCTCTGGGTTTAAAAAAAAATGTTTTATTGGTGTTAGGAAAAGAAAACAAGAAAATACTCATCGGATTAAATGGGAAAGATAAATGGGACAGGCTTGTGTAGAGGAGTTAAGCTCCTTATGTCCGGACTTCATTTAGCTTTGTTCTATGGGTTATTTTTACAGGGGAATGTTTCACACCTGGCATGCTGACGTCATGTTGATCACACTGAACATCATCATTTCCCCATGGTTTGGACAGTAGAGGCGTTTCTTGTGAGGGGGAAGCCATGCTGCAGAGCAAGTTTTTAGTGTTAACTGGACCAAGATGACATATAATTAAAGCGACATTATCAGTTATCGCCCGAGTGGAGCCTAACGCGGACATATGCCAAATGTTGCATGTTCATTAGTTATCCCATGAGTCAATCCATTCCCTTGATAATTTTGTCACCTGCTTTCTTCCCATTGTTCTTCTAAATTATGGATATATTGGAAAGAGCTGTTAGCTTACCACACACAGTCTGTGTGTGCGCACACATGATATTTATTATGTGCTGCAGGGATTAATTAATTAATATATATATTTAAGTCATAGTTTTACCCCCAATGGTTCATGAATTCAAAAACCTACTACACAAGCAGTCCCAGTTTGAAATCACAAGTATGAAACTGCAATGTGCCAGTCTCTTTCTCTCTTTTTTGAAATATCAGAATGAACTGTTATCTACACATTCTAATCAGTGATAATGACTTTCCCAGAGTGAAACCTAGAAAATGGGGTCTGCTTGCATGGCTGGTTGGGGGGATGGTGCAATGTTGATAATGCATGCGACCATTTCAGCATGTTTCAAGCTTGGTACACTTCTCTTGTGCATGCTGTCTTTTTAACTGTGCATTGTGGTCCTGAAGGTGGTATAATGCTAAGATGCTGATGCCCTTTAGTTTTGTCCAGTCATATCCAGATTTTTAAAGGTTTTTTAAAGGCATTGAAACTATGGGATGTGAATGGTGTGGGAGTGTGTGTGCATGTGTTGTGTCCTAAAAGACCATGGTCAAGATGATCAAAACGAGCGAAAGGGGAGCCTTGTTCCTCTGGAGTGGCAGATCTGGTATTGTCAAGGTTGCCAGATGGACATGTTGCATATTCCCTTTATCAATTGATGTCCATGGCAGAGAGTTTGGGAGTGCAAGTGTGTGTTTGTGGGTGCATGTGCATAGGGTTCAAGCTGCCCCGTCCCTCAAATTGGAATGTCCCTCTTTCATCACAGAACTGTGTGGTTCACTATTAGTGAGATTGAAGTCACCAGCTGAATGGAGACTGGGATGGTGCGTACTGATACCGGTCCATATTTTCTGGAGGGAAAGGAAAAATTGGAGTCATGACAGCACGGTGGTACCTTTTTTGTGAGGAGTGGCATACTGCTGAAAGGAAAGGAAAGGACTGGGCACTCAAAAGTATTTAAGCCTTGAAAGTCTGGGAGCTTTGTTTGTGTTTTAATCATTAAATGTTCCCCGCTAGATATCTGTTTCATTTGCCTTACAGAAACCTAGAAAAGGAAGGCGTCTAAAGTACATGCAGTTTGGAAAGGAAATGTGTGGTGGGAAAACGAATGTAGCGCAGTGTGAATGGATTGGATTGGATTGGATTTCGATCACTCAGACAGGATTGTTCCATTTGTCCCTGGCGGGTGAGTTCAGGGTGACTTACATCTGATGTTCAGGAGCCTGGCAAGTTGTTTTTTTCTTCTTAAATTTGTGACCACCTGTTGTGAAGTGGAAGCAAGGGATCACGGGGTGGGATTGGGGGGGAGGGGGGGGGGGTGATGGGGATTGGATTATCTGTTTGTACAGTGTGATAATGTGAATAGACTGTTGTATTTTAGCCGAGACTGGACGATAGATGTTGATCTGGTGCTCAGTAATTATTTTGCAGTTGTATATATTATACATAAAGTCTTGTTGCTGTTGACGGTGAATTTTGGTGTGGAAAGTGATTGTTTTCTGCGATTGTGAAAGGATTGTGTGAGTATATGTGTGTGTGAGCGATGGGTTGATGGATACCACCTACCAGTGAGGGTGTACAATTTGTTTTATAGACAAATATTGCATGCATCTCTCTCTCTCTCTCTCTCTCTCTCTCTCTCGTCCTTCCATTGAGACTATAAATCGAGGTCCTGTGTGCAAATGCATGCAGAACATCTTGCGCACACATTAAAACCTGTTCGCTTTTTGGAAGCGTAGGCCATTGTGTGCCGGTGGGAACTTGAGAACACTGCATACGCATAGGGACTGGAAGTAAAAATGGACATCAGTGTATATTCCATTATCCTCGAAATAAAAGAATAAACAAAATATGCTACTCTTTTTCTACACGGGTGCTTATTCCAACATCTCCACACTCAGCCACTGACCAGATTTTGTTCTTCCACGCCTTTAGTGATATCATGTGCACAGAACCCAAAAGGTTTAGTACATAGAATGCAGACCTGAAGTGTCTCATACTAAGCACAATCTTGTGATGCAGTTTTGTTTGTCAATCATGGAAGTCTAAACCGTATCAAACCAGCTTAGCCTTGCAGTATTATCATTATATGCTGTGTGTGATGGCCAGTTTGTCTTCTCTTCTGCACCTTATACTAGGAGACTTGAAGTGGAAACTCCTCCAGGTGTGCAAGTTGTTGTTGGGTTGGGTGTTCCCCAGCTCAACATTCTGGGGGTCATGCAGAACACACACTTGTCCCACTCATGCCATAGATCTGGGAATCACTGTGTGACCGTCAGAAGACTACAGATGAGCAGTTTGCTTATATGGCAGTTTTCATGTAGGTCTTCCTCGCCCTATTGGCAGCCACACTGTGGTTTCGGAGGATTGTTCTCCAGGTTTGATGGAGAGTACAGATTGTTGTGCTAAGACTGAAATGCTTGTCATAGCCATGCATGATGGAAGACAGTCTGAACACACTTCAAAAGATAATAACGGAAAGTGCAGGTTGTTATGCTAAGAGCTTGTCATGGACATACATGACGAAGACAGTCCCAACACACATCTCAGAACATAATAATGGAGAGTACAGATTGTTATGCTAAGAGCTTGTCGTGGACATACATGATGAAGACAGTCTGAACACACATCTCGGAACATAATAATGGAGAGTACAGATTGTTATGCTAAGAGCTTGTCGTGGACATACATGATGAAGACAGTCTCAACACACATCTCAGAACATAATAATGGAGAGTACAGATTGTTATGCTAAGAGCTTGTCGTGGACATACATGATGAAGACAGTCTCAACACACATCTCAGAACATAATAATGGAGAGTACAGATTGTTATGCTAAGGGCTTGTCGTGGACATACATGATGAAGACAGTCTCAACACATCTCAGAACATAATAATGGAGAGTACAGATTGTTATGCTAAGGGCTTGTCATGGACATACATGATGAAGACAGTCTCAACACACATCTCAGAACATAATAATGGAGAGTACAGATTGTTATGCTAAGGGCTTGTCATTGCTTGTATGAAGACAATCACCTCAACACATCTCAAAGCATAACATCTTAATGTAGGCCTTGGGGTTTTGTTGGACATCAATAACTGAGATTCATGTTTAGGGTTTGTTCGGAGAGTCTACATCTCCTCAACATTACTGTGGTTCTAGTTGCCAAAAACATTGGTAGGTCACAATGGCAATTTTTTTTTAAATGTGTAAAGAATATTTCTTTTTTTTTTTTTTAAGTAATATATAATCATAACAGAAAAGCCCTTACTCCGCCATGACATTGTAAAAGCGATTGACCACAAACAAATGTGGGTTTCTGTTTGGGACTGTGGCTGGATGAACCAGGGGTTAGCCATTGTGAAATTTTATCAAAGATGATTTCCTTTTCTAGCGGCTGTGGTCTGATATGAGGTGTGGCAATGGTGACATGGGGGACATAAAAAGATAAATGAAAAAAAATCACACATAATATTAAGTTAATGACACTTTTTAAAAAATCCAGCCAGCCTGTTCAACAACAAACCCTACAATTCGATTTTTTTAAAGTGTTTTTTTTGGTTAAAAAAAAACTTCAACAGAAAAAATACCCCCCACCATTCCCTGACAATATTATATAAGCAAAAAAGAAATAATTGATTAAATAATCTGGAAAGTGAACAAAAGAAATGAATACAATATTAACAACAAAATGACGACAGTAGGAAACTGGGTTATGCAGGTCACTGGGGGTATCTATCACCTTCCTTCCTTCCTTCCCACCACCACCACCAACTACTCTATTGACTTCTTTTCACGTGAATGGAGCCAGCCAGCCCCTTGTGGTGGATGCATGAATGACTGATTGTATGAATTATAGAACGCATAAAACCCTCCACACCCACAGGCCTACGTGATGGCAACACTGATGGCTTAGAGGATCCGCGCGCACGCGCGCGCGCGTGTGTGTGTGTGTGTGGCACACAGCCCAGTCAGCATTGGTGAATAGACCCATCCCAAACCTACGCATCAACTGCTGCTGATGATATCGATCGATCGACTGGCTGGAAATGAAAGAAGGATTACTCATCTGGAGCAGGAGAGAGACAGACAGACAGAACATGATGGCGAGAGCGCAAGAACCAGCTGAGAGAGAGAGGGGGAAGCACGTAGGCTACGCACATGGGCACGCGCACAAGTATACACACACACACACACACACACACACACAAAAATAACAAGCTATATACATTCAATTACACACAGCAGCACCCACACATCAACACACACACACACAGCAGAGGAAAATTGTTATTAAGAGCTAGAGATTTAATAAACAAACGTCCCTCCTCCCTCCACTACCCCTCTTCCCCCCTCCTCGTTCCAGCTTTTCCTCTCTCCCTCCTCCCACCCCCCCCCCCCACGCGCGCGTCACGCACGGCCTTCACTGAAAAAAGGAAGCAGACAGAGAAAACAATGACGGAAGTTCAAATATGGTGATGTCCATGCAGACAGAACAACATTGTTAATAGGTTCTGGGAGAATGGTCCGACTGATGTTGCAGAAACTAGTCTACCATGATTGTTATAATGGCTGCATTAATTAGATGCGGCCGTTCACACACACACACACACTCACACACACACACACACACACACACACACACATTCACACATTTGACAAAAAGCACACACTCACGCACGCGTGCACACACACTCAAACATGACAGAAAGCACACACAGCAACCAATGCATAAAGAGAGAGAGAGCAGTTTAAAGGAGACGAGAGAGAGAGAGAGAGAGAGAGAGAGAGAGAGAGAGAGAAAGAGAGACGCCCACGCACACAACAACAGCCACAATCCTCCTTTGATCAAGATGCACCGGACAGAAGGGGTCGCAGACACAGTACCGGCAGGCAGGCAGGCTACAGCAGCTGTGATCAGGTGAAAGAAAAACCTGTGGGCGAAGCCAGCTCGGAAAACCGCAAGTGAATATTTCATAGTACAGCCTAGCCTAGCCTAGCCTAGCCTCCGCCGCCGCCGCTGCTGCTGCTGCTGCTGCTGATGTCTGGAGACTTGGAAGAAACGCCTTACGTCAGCGGCTAGGTATGCCAGGCTGATGAAGACTACTAGGCCTAGCTAGTCAGTCTCCACCAGGCTGCCGACACTGGCAGAACGAACGTCAGCAATAGCGAGGGATGATGTTAGCACCAGGAAAGAAAGCTAAGCTTCTCCCACTTCAGTACTCCTTAACCTATGGATGTGATTGCACAATGGAAAAAAAATACTGAAGATCTGATCTCAACAGAAGAAAAGACCCCCCCCCAAAAAAAAACAACAACAACACACAACAACACAACAAAACAACAACAAACAAAAAAACAACCATACACACAACCCCAAAAACAACAAAAAAGAAAAAAGTGATGATTGTAGAAGTCAATGTTTTGTTTTTTTTAAAGAAATGTGGCAGTTCTTTGAATGTATTTAAAAAAAAAAACAATCTTGGCTTCAATTCATCCTACCAATTTGAAAACATTTTCAGTTCACAGAGAGGGGTGAGGTTCTTTTTTTTTTTTTTTTTGAGAAGTAAGAGGGTTTACATGGTATTTCAGAAATCTTCACTTTGAAATTGTTCCAACTTGCCAACTCTGAGAGATTGTTCAGCATCATAAAGGGATGAATTTTAGAAGTAACAATTTAAAGGTGTTTGAATTTTGTTTTTGTTTGCCAACTCGTCATGCAACTCATCAAACACTCCAGCAATAAATAGCAAGTGATGATTTAGAAACCAGGTTTTTTATTTATTTATTTATTTAATATTTACTTTTATGGTTCCAACTCTCCAGCACGGTTGAAAGTTGTTGGGTTTTTTGTTTGTTTGCTTTTGTGATTTTTTATTTTTTGGTTTTTTTGTTGGTTTTTTGGTGGTGGGGGGGGGGGGGGGTGTTGTTTGTTATTGTTTGGGTTTTGTGTTGTTTTTTTAGCAAGAGAGGGATTATTTTAGAAGTAAAACTGTTCGAACTAACCAATTTAGATGCCCCCCGCCCCCGCCCCCACCCCCACCCACGGTTGCACACGCAAAAATCTCACCATTAGTGGGCGTATGAGCTCTAACGAGGAACGAAAAAGCCAAACCCAAAGGGAATCATGTAGTAGTTGGCAGGAAAGATGACTGAGCCCTGATCTTGATGCTGGCTTTCTCGATGGGTGGATAGAACTCGTTACTTTATGAGGGTTCTGTCCACAATAATTATGCCTAGAACGCTTAGGGGTCTTTCCACACTATAGACTGTTCTCTCACCATATGAAGAAGACGTCAAGGTTCTTTCTACACTGTTTCATTATTACATGCAATGCTCTTTCCACATACATAATACCCTTAGGTGGGTTTTTCCCTCCATTATATTATAGAAAGCTTCGTCAAGGTTCTTTCTACAAATGAATATTACCCTATAGGTGGTTTTTTTTTCTTCTAAAAGGTAAAGTGTCCTATGTGGTCGTAGGGGAGCGAGGCATTAGAGACCTCAGCTTCTCCAGGGCCAGCATATTGAGGGCGGCACCCATTTCCTCTCCCTCGCTGCTTTACCTTCCCTGACCCTTAAGAGGCAGGTACCATTTACAGCTGGGTGAACTTGGGACTGTACTGAAGCCAAGGCGTGCAAACAGCCACCCATCCAATTGGTAACCACGCTCGATGCTGCTTAGCATTGGCTGGGGGAAACAGAGTGCTCCGACCACTGAGCTATCCTGTTCTTTCTACAATATGAATATTACCCTAAAGATTTTTTTCTACAATGTGAATATTACCCTAAAGGTTCTTTTTACAAAACAATTCCTCAAAATTCTGTCCACAAGTATACTCAGGGTTCTTTCTGCAACAAACAGAAAATACTACCTTTGCGATTCTTTCTGCCACTGATAAAAATACTATCTCAATCTTGAAATTCTCAGTTCAGTAGAATCTCTCTCTCTCTCTCTCTCTCTCTCTCTCTCTCTCTCTCTTGATTTCCCAGCTTTGGGGTCCCATTCCCCTTTTATCCTCTTCCCAACAAAATCTGAACATTGTTTCTCTCCCCGCTTTTGTCACAAGTCAGGTCAACCAGGAATCTGGGAGATGCCTTATAGGTGTGGTTCTGGCCCTGGAAATATTGCTGCATCCCTCACACACGGCCATGCAACAGCAGCTGTCTTCGCCTGTTAGCCTCAGAGCCAGGCCAGTAGCCGTCGTGGAGTAGACATTGACCGACATAGCCTCTAGTGGACATGGACAGACATAGCCTCTAGTGGACATTGACAGACATAGCCTCTAGTGGACAGACATAGCCTCTAGTGGACATGGACAGACATAGCCTCTAGTGGACATGGACAGACATAGCCTCTAGTGGACATGGACAGACATAGCCTCTAGTGGACATGACAGACATAGCCTCTAGTGGACAGACATAGCCTCTAGTGGACATGGACAGACATAGCCTCTAGTGGACATGGACAGACATAGCCTCTAGTGGACATGGACAGACATAGCCTCTAGTGGACATTGACAGACATAGCCTCTAGTGGACATGGACAGACATAGCCTCTAGTGGACAGACATAGCCTCTAGTGGACATGGACAGACATAGCCTCTAGTGGACATAGACAGACATAGCCTCTAGTGGACATGGACAGACATAGCCTCTAGTGGGCAGACATAGCCTCTTGTGGACATGGACAGACATAGTCTCTTGTGGACATGGACCAACATAGCCTCTAGTGGACATGGACAGACATAGCCTCTAGTGGACAGACATAGCCTCTTGTGGACATGGACAGACATAGCCTCTAGTGGACAGACATAGCCTCTAGTGGACATGGACAGACATAGCCTCTAGTGGACATGGACAGACATAGCCTCTAGTGGACAGACATAGCCTCTTGTGGACATGGACAGACATAGCCTCTAGTGGACATGGACAGACATAGCCTCTAGTGGACATGGACAGACATAGCCTCTAGTGGACATGGACAAGTGGACATGGATAGACATAGCCTCTAGTGGACATGGACAGACATAGCCTTTAGTGGACATAGATAGACATAGCCTCTAGCGGACAGACATAGCCTCTAGTGGACATGGACAGACATAGCCTCTAGTGGACATAGACAGACATAGCCTCTAGTGGACATGGACAGACATAGCCTCTAGTTGACATAGACAGACATAGCCTCTAGTGGACAGACATAGCCTCTAGTGGACATGGACAGACATAGCCTCTAGTGGACAGACATAGCCTCTAGTGGACATGGACAGACATAGCCTCTAGTGGACATAGACAGACATAGCCTCTAGTGGACATGGACAGACATAGCCTCTAGTGGACATTGACAGACATAGCCTCTAGTGGACATGGACAGACATAGCCTCTAGTGGACATGGACAGACATAGCCTCTAGTGGACATGGACAGACATAGCCTCTATGGTGGAACAAGCTGGGACCAGACATAGCCTCTAGTGGACATGGACAGACATAGCCTGGACAACATAGCTTAGTGGACATAGCTAGGCAGACATAGCCTCTGTGGACATGGACAGACATAGCCTTATTGTGGACATGGACAGACATAGCCTCTAGTGGTGGACAGACATAGCCTCTAGTGGACAGACACATAGCCTCGGACAGACATAGCCTCTAGTGGACATGGACAGACATAGCCTCTAGTGGACATGGACAAGTGGACATGGATAGACATAGCCTCTAGTGGACATGGACAGACATAGCCTTTAGTGGACATAGATAGACATAGCCTCTAGCGGACAGACATAGCCTCTAGTGGACATAGATAGACATAGCCTCTAGTGGACAGACATAGCCTTTAGTGGACATGGACAGACATAGCCTCTATAGCCTCTAGTGGACATGGACAGACA
>CM054144.1:21990403-22010403 GCA_028751875.1 Rapana venosa | reverse complement strand
TATGAATGGAAGAAAAGTTTAGGCTGAATCAGAGATATAACCCACACTTCTCGCCTTCTAGACGGGTGTGTTACCTTTTGACCACCGATCCATCCAGGACAGCCGTCATAATTGCATCACATTAATATTTGTGGACTGCATGTGTGTGGAGTGTCTCTGATCATCTGATCCTGACCTACCAGGACCTTGACATGCCAAGTTTCCTCTGTGGTTACAATTGCTTGAAATGAGGTCAAAGAATGACCGCTGCCAGCAAAGCAGAAAAAAAAATTGCAACAAAAAAGCGAGAGGACAGAATGAAAAGAACAAAAGCTAGAACCAAGTACAGTGAAACAAAAGAGGAGAGATAGTTCCAGCACAAAATCTGACTGTGGGTAGACAATACCAAAACTAGATGCCCTTCATGGGATGATTAATGTGTTTTTGACTTGACTTGACTTGAAGATGCAGGGAAGACAAAACAAAACGAAACAAAACCTGTTGAAAATTTGACATCCTGTGAATTGGACAGTCACTTTTTGTTTTCAAATTTGACCAACCCCTCCCACTTTCATTGTGCCTCTGAGCGTGTGCGCACTCACGACCATTACGCATTTCCTCCGTTCGTCAGTCAAGCATTATCTGTTTTCCTGGGTTTGTGTAGGTATTGTGTGTAATATAATGTGTAGTTTAGAATATTTGACCGATATGGATATTTTCGTTGAATTTTTTAAAGTATATTATATCCTGCGAAGTTAAAGGAATTATCATGGGATAGTACTGTCAGTATGATATTTTTGCTGATTTTAAAGACACAATGTGTGCAACATTAGACACAGAAGAAATTGTTTGTTGAATGGTAATTATTTCGCTAGATTATTTCATTAGCTCCCCTGGTGCGGCGGTCTGTATGAATTAGTAAGGACCACAGTGTTCTTTGCCAGGGGAGAGAATGCAAAGTGTCGTGGCAACGAACTGTTATGAAATTTAGCAGTTTTAAAGAAGGCAACTGTGTGTTCTGTCTGTCAGGGGAAGGAATATAAAGCATTACTCATTAACCCAAAGTGTGCCCTCTGGCAAAGACAAAAAATAATTCGTGAAACTTTTTTAAATTCTCAGATCCAGTCCCTCGCCGATTAAAAAAAAAATTGGGGGGATACAGATTTCAGTTCTTCTCCATAGATAAATTATCCTTGTCAGAATTTGGACAGGGATGTGGCAGAGTGAGGAATGATCATCGAGATGCGTGTCTAGCACAACTTTCAATGAAGTTAATCTCCAGTTCCGCACGTTATATAACTAAACACTTCTTTTAGTGCAGAATCAAAATCTTTTTGGAGGGTCGTCAAGGGAGTGGTAAACTCTCAAATTATTACATTGTGTTTTGAGCAACGAAATGCTCTAGTTTACTTTCTTGGGAAATGTAGAGAATGTTTTGAGGGGAAATCATGACACAACGGTGCGAGCTGATAGTACGACCATTCTCACCTGTCTCACCTGTCGACATCGCCGTGTTCGGTGTTAGCCGGCACACCCAATGAAAGTGACACGATCCTCCTTCTCCATTTGCTCCGGTCTTCGCACAGACAGACTGGCTGGCGGGCAGGTAGATTGAGAAGCAAGCACGCACGCACACACACACACACACACACACACACACACACACACACACACACACACAAGTAGTAGATTTAAAGGAAAAGATTTTTGTTTAATTCATAAGATTGAAATAATTAAAACAAATGATTTCATCAGATTCGTGAACGACATCACCATAATAAACATAATTATTATAGTAGAGTTTCAAAAGGTTCGTGTAATATCCTGGAAAAATACAGATTTTCTTTTCTCAGAGGGTACGAGGGACACAAAACATGTGTGTGGGGGAAAAATAAGTACAGTTTTTCCCAAGACTCGTGTAGCAACACATGTTTCGTCACTTTCTCGCGCAACAAGCCTTGGAATGAGGGGGGGGTAAGGAGCAGGGCTGAATGATGATGGTGAGTAAGGAAAGGAAGAGGGGGGGGGGGGGGGGGGGGGGGGAGAGAGAGAGGGGGGGGGAGGCAGATAGGGGTGGATGGTGGGGAGAAGGAAGCACTTCCTCCAAGTCTAGACCACACGCAGCGCAGGGGTACTGACGGTCGTCGTAACTGGTCGTCAGGGGGGGGGGGGGGGGGGGGGGGGGGGGGGAGAGCAGAGGAAGGAGTGGCGTATATTATTATTATTATAATATGTCAACTCCGTCTTCAGTATTTTTCGAAAATGGCGAAGCTTGCATATATATATATATATATATATATATATATATATAAGAGAGAAGAGAGAGAGAGAGAGAGAGAGAGAGAGAGAGAGATAACACACACACCAACACACACACACACACACGGATCTCTCTCTCTCTCTCTCTCTCTCTCTCTTCTCTCTCTCTCTCTCTCTCTCTCTCTCTCTCCTCTCTCTCTCTCTCTCTCTATTATATATATAAATATATATATATATATATATATATATTATATATATATATATATATATATATATAACATAATAATTCTGTCATTGGTTCTGCATGACCTCATCCGTTGTTCTTGCCTTTAACTGCTTGCCTGGTAGACCCAACTCACCTCAGTCATTGCTGTTGACAGCTGCTGACGTTACAGATGTTGGCGGTGGTGGAGATGTCGGTTAACTTTTGTTGCTGTTGCTAACCAAACGCCTTGTGACCTTGTTGTTTGGTGCTAATGCTGTAATGTGTGTGGGAGTGGGTCGTGGGCATTTCGTTTCAACATGATTCGTTCAATACACATACATCCTAATGTATTGTATGTTTGTCCATCGTGTTCGACGATGACCTCCAAAACAGCAGAGGAGGCAGCTGCTGTTTCGGAAATTGGGCAGAAATTTGATTATAGTGGAGATGCCTTGCCCACAGTACATCCCCACTCTCTCAGCCAAGTGGGACATCCTAAACAAACAACAATACAGCAGCAGGGTAAAGGCATCAAGCCACAGCTGATTTGAAGCCCCAACCCACGAGGAGTTCACATTTGTTGCATATGCAGACAAGTGGCATTTACGTTTACACATAGTACACGAAGTCACGATGTCATACATACAACTACCCACTACACACACAAAAAGTGAACAATACCAAACTTAAGCAAACAAGAAGTGTAATGGACAATGCGCAAACACGAAAAGAAGCAAATGCTGAGCCCAAGGGGGAAAACTTGTTTGTTGCGGCAACCCAAACCAATACTTTTCTGCCTTAAATTTTAAAAAAAACAACAACACGAGAAGGAGCACTCTATCACAGAACTGCTTACATAACTTGTTATTTGCATTTTACAGGTAGCTTAGATTGATATTTTATCAATAAATTCATGCACTGTTTTGATAATGTTAAAACCTTTTCCCTACAGGTAACCCGCTATAGGGTCACCAGCCATCTACTAACCCTTCCCTCCCTATCACCCTCTACTGGGTTACAGCAGCTTACAAATGTGCACGTGCACCTGTGCTGGAAAATGTATGATCCTGAACAAAATTAATAAGTAGTTGATACTTATTTGCAATATTCTTTTTGAAATGCTCTTCCCATTTACAGTTTTTCTGGACTGTGATACCTACCTGGTGTTGATGAGGGACACCCTGCAGTGAGTGTGCCCAAATGTCAGGATGGGCATTGGCTTGTGTGTGATCTCTTGCAAAATCAACCAGTTCAGTCTTTTGGTTTAAAAACCTGGTTTTATTCCATATTCATTCAACATAAGCAAACATCAATACAGCGGGGAAAGGCATCAGTGTTTTCTTTACCAAATTTAACTTTCCAGTGCTGTGCCTCTTTATCTACTTTTCAAGATACGAAGACTTCAGAATGTTACCTCTGAATGTAAGACAAAACAGTTATGTGGGGAAAATAGGGATGTGGAACAAACAGTAAAGGAAAAGGTAAAAGTGTTCCCAGCAGCGAGATGTCCCAGGCCTCAGCTTCTCAAGGGGCCAGCATATTGAGGGTGGTGCCCATCTCCTCTCCCTCGCTGCTTTACCTTCCCTGACCCTAATGAGGAAGGTACCCATTTACAGCTGGGTGAACTGGGGGATTGTACTGAATCCAAGGAGCCCAAACGGTCACCCATCCACTTGTTAACCATACTCTATGCTGCTTAACCTTAGCTTGGGGAAAAGCGAGTGCTCTGACCACCGAGCTATCCCGTCCCCAGGACAAACAGCGATGTGTGACAATGATGTAGGACAAACAATGATGTAGGACAAAGAGTAATGTAGAACAGTGATGTAGGACAAACAGTGATGTAGGACAAACAGTGATGTAGGACATACAGTGATGTAGGACAGTGATGTAGGACAAACAGTGATGTAGGACAGAGAGAGAGAGAGAGACAGAGAGACAGACACAGAGCCAGCCAGCCAGACAGACAGACAAATAGAGGCAGGTATACAGACAAAACAGAATGGGCGGGTTGCCAGCAATAACTATCTTCCTATCTCCCTTTTGTTTTGAAATCCTAACTGCGTCGCATTTTGAATGCTAGCTATTGATAACAGCAATTAGTTTGCTTTGCCCTTGATCATGTTTCAGGGGGCTTGCCTGCAAGCTGCTTGGCAAAAATCGCTATTTTGAAATAAAAAAAAATAAAGTAGAAACGAAAGATAATGAGCACCATTGCTCACAAACAAAACTGCTTCTGAGCATGTAGTTTTAAGAAATCAAATGTAGACTGTTTATCAGTGGACCATCCCGACATGATTTTCAAAGTTGTTTTTTTTTCCTTTCTTTAAGCTAATATACCTTATTGAGTGAGAGCACAGGGTGGGTGTGGGTAGTAGGGTGGTGATCACCAGATCGTGTACAGCTCACACACACACACACAACACACACACACACAGGTATGCGTGTGCAAATACATGTATGTGCGAGCACACGCACTTAGCTACACACACACACACACACACCTAGATAGATGACCTGATTAAAAAAAAAATTTTAAGCAAATGCAATTGCTTATTCAATGCACCATCTGGAAATAAAATTTTCACTTGGAAATTTAAAAAAAACTGACTTGACTTCACACACAGAGAGACACAGAGAGAGAGAGACACAACACACACACACACCACACACACACACGCACGCACGCACGCATGCGCGCACACACGCACAATCTACGCACTTTGCTGCGCGCTCAAAACAAACTGTCCGTTAGTTAGGCCTAGGGTCTGGCATAATAGGCCAACCACTGAGAAAACAAGTGGCGGGAGAGATAGGCTATAGGCCCTATCCTACCGTTGCGGCCACAGCAAACCGTTTCCGCCAGCATTAGCCTAGCCTGGCCCAGTATAGCCCAGTATTAGCAGTGTCAGGGGCAAGCCAGCCCCTAGTGCTGCATAGGCCTAGTACTGTGCTGCACTGCTGAAGATCGCAGACCACAGTCGGCTGTTTTCCACCAGTTTTGCAGGCCACCACTGATTAGATAGCCACCCGCCCCTCAACCCCCCCCCCCCCCTCCCCACTTCCCCCCACTCCTCCACTCCCCTGATCCTTCTATCTCCAGACCCCTCCCTCCTCCACTCCACTTGGCAAAACCCTGGCGCGTTTTCGTTAGGAGTGAGTCGGTTTGATTGAGAGCGCCAGAAAACTGCCAAGTCATCTTCAGTTGAATTAAGAAAAAAAAAGAAGTGTTTTTCTTTCCTTTCTAAGAAATGTTTTCTTCTCGTCGATATTGATGGATTTTTAAGTATAGGTGGGTTGTTTAAAAAAAAAAATCTTCTGTGATAGTGTGTGTGCATGTGACAGCGTGTTTGTGTGTGAAAGATTGATTGATAATCTTTATTTCACACAGAGAGAGAGAGAGAGAGGAGGGGTGGGGGGGGGGGGGGGGGGGGGGGGGGGGGGGGGGGGGGGGGGCAATCTCGATTTTCCCCGGTTGCTTAACGTGCAAATGCATACATTCTGACCTATGTGTATTTTGTGCTGCCTGCTCATGCATACGGCCATGTGTGTGTGTGTGTGTGTGTGTGTGTGTACGCGCGCGCGCGCGTGCGTGTGTGTGTGTGTGTGCACGCTCAGGTATATGAGCAACCTTGTGAACAGAAGTAACAGTGGCACACATACACACACACACACATACACACACACACACACACACACACACAGGTGGAAGATTGGTACTGAATAATCACTTAACTACAGGAGGTTACATTTTTACACACACACGCGCGCACGCACTCGCGTACACTTATGTTCGGTGCTCTTTTTCCCATTTGAAATGAAGGGCAAGGACAAATTCTGGGAGCATCCATCCATCGCCATCTTTAGAACAGAGGAAGTTCGTCATTAGCTCCCTTGTATTTTTATTTTCCTTTTGGCTAAAGGAATGGCGTCGTATCGTTGGTTCTGGGACTGCCTCTCTCTCTCTCTCTCTCTCTCTCTCTCTCTCTCTAGCTCTCTCTCTCAATGCTGTCTTATTTTCTTGCTCTTTTTGTTTGTCCTTCACCTGAATGCATCATCTTTTATTGCTATGATTGATTCACAAGTACAAGTACAGAGAGCATGCAAGGTGTGAGTGCTCTTGTAAGTCATCCATACCACTGGCCACGATGATAGGCGTAGTCCATCAACCATGGAGGATCCTTTAGCATAATTATCCTGTGTAAGACTGACCGATGCTCGTTTTATTGTACAGGCTACATGCTGGGTATGTTCGTGTTTCCGTAACCTACTGAACACTGACATAAATTACAGGATCTTTATCGTGCATGTTTGGTCTTCTGCATGTGTATATACACGAAGGGAATTCAGGCACTGGCAGGTTTGCACTTGAAGTTCCCACAAGATGCCGTCGCCGAGATTCGAGCCCGGGACTGCATGGACCTACAGGATTGAAGTAAACGGTCTTAACCACTCGGCTGTAGCGTCCGTTATACATACAGAATCATGAACGTGCCCAATGTATCACTTGGTGGCAGATCCATTCGAAATCTGCAATTTGCTGATGGCATTGGTCTCCTTGGAGGCAGTGGCAACTACTTGCAAGAACTGACTTGTTCAGCAAGTTAGAGAAACGAGCTAGCGCTTATGGTATATGGAGGTCAGTACAGAGAAAAGCAAGGCCATGGTAAATAGCACCAGTGATGCTAGAGTTAGCACCATCATGGATGGTCAGCACCTTGATAAAGTTGGCTCCTTTAAGTATTTAGGCTCCCTAGTCGCCAAGGACAGCCGCTCTTCAGCAGCTGAAGTGAAGGCCAGACTAACTCTTGCAATTTTGGCCATAGCAAAGTTGATCTGTATGTTAGTCCGTCGTTTTTGACGATGACCTCCAAAACAGCAGAGGAGGCAGCTGCTGTTTCGGAAATTGGGCAGAAATTTGATTATAGTGGAGATGCCTTGCCCACAGAACATCCCCACTCTCTCGGCCAAGTGGGCATAAGGACAGTCAGCGTTGGAGATATTCTCCAAAGGCCAACTAGCCTTCAGGGCTGCAGCACATAAGGACTGTGCGAGTCAAGCCTCCTAGTCAGAGTGTCATAGTCGATCACTAAAGACTAAGCTGTAAAGTGGAATTCCATGAGTGGAAAAGCCACTGGTCATACAGCCTCTCACTTTGCTGTTGCCCCCAGCGTCGATGGTTTAATCAAGAACTGTGATAAACCCCAGGCGCTGATATCAGGGTTTTGGACAAGCAAAGAGATCTACTTCCCAACAACACTGAAGTTGTTTAGATTAGAGCTTCCTCACTTCCATCCTGCTGCACAGTGTGTGAAAGCCGAACCTCGACTGCAGAACTGGACAAGAACATTTTTGAATGTTTGAAATGAAATCGTTCAGGAGGCTTGTCCACATCTCCTGGCAGGACCACAGAACCAACGAGTCAGAGTGACAAGAGGTGATGACGAAAGCTGGTCCACAGGAACAAACCCCTTTTGGCTGTTGTGAAGAGGAGGAAGGGGTGGTTTGGTCATGTCCCGCAGCACAGCTCTCTTGCCAAGACGAGGAGGAAGAGGCAGGGGCAGACAGATGCAGCCGTGGTCAAAGAACACTGAAGACTGGATCCTATCAGCGTTGATGCGGCTGTGTTGAAGACAGACCAGCCTGAAGAAAAACACTGTCCATGGCGTCCCTCGAGCACCCCCCCGCCCCCCCTCCCCTCCCCAAGACCATCTTAGTGAAGGGACTGATGATGATGACGGTCACGATGATGATGATGATAATGATGATATGAATACAGCATCATCCAAAGATCTTTTCCACTGCATGTATGTGCTTGTAGTCCACTTTTTCTTTGCAGTCATTATTTTTAATTCATCTGGTTGCAAAGCCCAACAATCATTACACAAAAGATGGAAATGTTGAAGCTTCTGGGCCTCTTTACTGGCAATAATTATGACAAACTAAGCGCTGAGACTAAAAAATATTGAACATTTTTCTCTCAGGGTAAATGACTAAAAGACAGTTTCCATATTTTCTTCCTCTCACCCTCTGCCAGGCTTTATCAGCAACGTTTCTGGCAGGCATAAAAGATTTGACAATGTATCAGGAACATTGTCGTATACAATTGGTATAAATGTATCTTATTTACATTTAGGTCTACACAGCGAAACCATTTTGATCGTACATTCCAAGCAACACGAGACGGGCTAAGTTATAAGACACAGTCACTTCAGCTTGATTTCTGTGCACCCAACATGCCACAAGGTCTGTCTTACTGGAATACAAAATACAACCCAGGGAACTTAGAAAAAGAACGATAAATAAATTAAAAGACTCACATTAATCACAAATGACATAACATCAGAAAACAAAAGACAGAGTGAAGTCACATATAACTCTGATATTATCTTTTTTTCTTTTCATCTCTTAACTCATTCCCTGATCTGCCTAAGGCTACACTGCATACACACATCATATTCTTGGCTACCCCACGTCGAACGGTGACTTGGCAATTAACGCCTTTGACTGATAACATCCCGTGCTACTCTTAACATCGTCACCGATTCGCTTATCTTCCATTTCCTTGTTCCCACTTCAGTCAATCAGGCTGAAAATCAAGCAGAGAGGGTTTTTTTTCTCTCGTTCGGGAACCTAACTCGGTTTGAAAGACTTGGATGAAAGAGGTGAACAAGGCTTCAGGGGAGATTGACTGCAGACTTCAAAAGAAATGTCGTCTGCTTCTACGGCGTTCGCTTGCACCAGAGTGACCTACCTTTCTGCAGTGTGTGTGTGTGTGTGTGTGTGGGTGTGTGTGTGTGTTGTGTGTGTGTGTGTGTGTGTGAAACTGCATGCTTGAACGAGAGACAGGATTGGTTTGGTTTCTATCAAAATGATAATACCAGTCTATTACAACAAAATGTTGTTGTTGTTGCTGTTGTAGTTGTTGTTTTAACCCAACCAGACAAAAATGATCAACGTGATATACTCAAACGCCCCAATGTCGATGATTTCAGGTCATGTTCCTATGAGTGATGTAGCCAGGGGCTACGACAAGCCGGAGACAGAACCTAGATACACCCGGCCTCCAGAAGGAAGCAATTTAACGCCGGCCAGCTTCTGGCGCCAGTGAAGAAAGTCATCAATCAATCAGCCAATCAAACATCAAAAGAACTGAACATCTCCCACCCCCCCTCCCAAATAAAAAGAAAATCAAAAATACCCACCACCACCAAAAACAACAAAACCCAAAAAACAACACCATGACCAAGTCATGATCATAACTGAGGAGGGTTTGGATTGGTTTATATTGTTGTGTCCCCAAAGGAGCTCAAGTGCCTCTGAAAGTGACAACACTGATCATGATGATACAAAATTTATATATCAGTGCAGAAGAAAAAAGACAACCACTATCGCCATCTCCCCCCTCCCCCCTACCCCACCCCCACCCCCCCCCCCCCTCCTCCCCTCCCACCCCAACAGAAAAGCAAACCCCTATCCCTGAAAAACCAACAACACACACACAAATCAAAGAAACAAAACCCTAACAAACCACCACCACACCGCCACCGCCACCACCAACAGAAGTATCCAGGTATTTGGTTTACTGACGATGGTAGACTCCAATGGAAAAGGTAAAGGTGTATCAGAGACCCCAGCTTCTCCAGGGGCCAGCATATTGAGGGCGATGACCAGCATATAATTGAAGTCAATTTCAGAAGATGGTTGCAGAGACCAATACATAGGTTGTTGTAGTCCTTGTGTGTGGCCATGCCCAAGAATAGTATTTTCTGTCATTGGAAAGAACTGTTAAATCATGCAGATTGGGTAAAATGACATTAGTCCACCTTTTTAAACAACATACAAAGTACGACTTCGGAAGGTGACGGATTCCAAATTTCAAACAGTGTATACTTTACCAAAATTACTGTCGCTGATAGAGTTGCCTTCCCTGCCTACAAAACTTGTGACCCTGTAAAGTTACATGGGCAGAAAATGATTATAGCTAGCTAATATTACTTTTTATGGTATTATGACTTGCCCTTTTTTAAAACTTCCTTTAATGGGCTGTGTTTACCGTATGTTGCAGCAAAAAAGTATATTTTCGCCTTAGTTTGATATGGCTGAAAAAGTGCATGCAGTAAAATACAAAAGCAAACAAACCAACAACAAAACAACAAAACCAAACAAAACTAAAAATCAAAACATCTCCCCCCCCCCCCCCCCCCCCCCAAGCAAACAATAACAAAAACGACAAGCAAACAACCAAACAAGAAGCTCACATGGTTTCGTTACAGCAAGAAATGCTTGAAGATATGTAAATTGCTATTTCTGTTCCTAACAGCAACGGCTAAAAGCGGGATTTTCGGCACCCACGACGAAATGTCTGTGATTTTCTGTTGTCAGTGATTCTTTGTTCTAACTTCCCTGCAAGGCAGCGTGCTTGTATGTTACTTCTGCGCATCAAAAGCCCGACCACGAGCTACCTGGCGGTGCCAGAATCATACCGTTGATTAACAGCCGTGATCATTATGGTGAGATATAACATGTTACATGCAATTTAGCCATTGTGTTGGCCAAGTCCAAATGTTTTAGATGCTAACTCCACATTCCAACCAGTGAAATATTCATCAAG
Organism: Rapana venosa; assembly: GCA_028751875.1. Lineage (NCBI taxonomy): Eukaryota > Metazoa > Mollusca > Gastropoda > Neogastropoda > Muricidae > Rapana > Rapana venosa. Next base: position 21,999,346 of record CM054144.1, on the reverse strand, counting down.
TTTCAGGAAAGAGTAAACCTGCAAGGAGAATAAGACCGTGGCCATTTCACCAACCGTCTTTGGCTGACTGGCACCATCTGTTGTTACCATGGAAGCTAACTGCTCATGGTCCAAATAGGCATACAGTGCAAAGGCTTTTAGTCAGGTCAGTGCGTTAAACCTTTGTCAAGTTTTGCTGCCAGGTGGAGCAAATGCATTTGTCTGAAGTTACAGGAAACAGCTAGACTAGTACTACATGGACGACAGGTTTGACAAAGAACATGATGGCAGCCTTTAGGCCAGTCTCGGAAGACAATGGAGTTGCGCTCTATGTGTTCTATTCTGGTACAGCTTCGGTTGTGGCTGGCCAGTCCGACAGGGGAATGACTATTCTTTCAATGATGTTCTGAACTGGAAGCACTTTACCAAGCCAGTCAGTCCACGCTCACAACGTAGGTTTTAAAAAAGTTAAAAGTAAAACCTTAAAATTTGTATGCAATTGCATGGTATGGCATGAATGTAGATAATTATTTTTTTATATAACCAGGAGAAAGAATTTACCAAATAGTATTCTATCAGTAAGGTCGTTACCTTAAAAGTGTCAGTAGGACTTTCGGAATATATGCTTCACACAGTGTAATTCAAATATAACCCCTTTGCTACTAACTCTGTGTGTGTGTGTGTGTGTGTGTGTGTTCTTTCTTTTATTTAACGTCCTTTCACTTAAGGTGATATTAGACCATGTGTGTGTGTGTGTGTGTGCTGAGAGAGAGCGCACGCACTGGTGGCATGTGTGTGTGAATGGGCAGAAGGCCCCACCAAGCAGGTAGACCTGTAGACAAGGCTACGCTATATATATTTTTTCAAAGTCTGAGAAATGGCGTTGGCATCTTTCTGGCATGATAAGCTGGAATTTCATTGATCCTGCCCAGAGCCTGCCTGTCTGCTGTGCTGATGAGGAAGACAGGCTAGGCCTGTGCCGATACACAGCCAGCCGCAGCCACTTCCTGCAGTAGCGGCGTAGGGCCTTAGGCCTAGCAGTGCTGATTTGTGGTTCAGCCACAAGCCAGGTAGGCTAAGGCTAATAATGATACTGAAACTTTCCTTATCCAACGTACACCACCCCCCAACCCTCACAGACAGATCCACACACACACAGCGCCCGACATACACATACACACACAACACAAATCTGGAGCTTCCACCCACATCACATTTCACCAAAGTTGCCTATACATGACAAGATCCAACACACACACAAACATAACCACAACACACACAACTGTGTGTGTGGGGTGGGGGTAAAACTCTGTGTGTGTTGTGTGTGTGTGTTGTGGGTTTTGGGTGGGGGGGGGGGGGAAGGGGTTACACTGTGTGTGTGTTGTTGTGTGGTGTGTGTGTGTTTGTTGTTTGTGAGGGTGGGGGGGGGAGTTACTCTGTGTGTGTGTTGGTGTGGTGTGTGAGTGTGTGTGGTGTTGGGGTGGGGGTGATGTTAACACTGTGTGTGTGTGTGTGTTGTGTGTGATGTGTGTAGGGGGGGGGGGGGTTACTCCTCATCTCTGTTTACATTGTGTTCTTCTTTAATTTAACGTCTTTCACATTACGTTATATAAAGTTGTATGTGAGTGTGTGTGAGTGTGGGGGGGGGGGGGGGAGTAACTCTGTGTAGTGATGTGTGTGTGTGTTGGGGGGTGGGAAGTTACTCTGTGTGTGTGGTGTTTCTGTGTATGTGTTGTGTGTGTGTTGAGGTGGGAGGGGGGAGACTATGAGGACTGTGTGTGTGTACAGAGTGGTGTAGAGTAAGGTACGTTTGGGGTTTTTTGGTGTGCGGCGCGCACGCGGCGCGTGTGTGTTTGGGGAAAGAGTAGAGTGGTGGGGGAAGGGGGGGGCGGGAGGGGGAGGAGTTGAAAGCCCGGAAGGAAAGTTTGGCAGTAAAATCTGCAGCACCAGGATTATGAGAGTCATGCAGATTCAACCTCAGAGCTGTGAAAACTGGAACTGGCGATCGACTGTGCACATGCACAGGACATGGTGTGTGTGTGTGTGTGTGTGTGTGTGTGCGTGCGTGCGTGCGTGCGGTGCGTGTGTGTGTGTGTGTGTTGGTGTGTGTGTGTGATACGTGGATGTTGCCCACACATGCAGACTGGTGTCCATGCAGAGGGGAGAAGGACGGGAGGAGAGCTGCCACCTCATGGTGATGAGTGTCAAAATTGTATATGCCTATTGCCCCTGTTTTGTTCTCCTGGTGTAGGCAAGTCCTCAGCCTGTCTGGCATGGTGTTGCCGCTGGCGTTGCCGTGATACATCTTTCAATATCTTTAATTAAACAAAAAATTAAATCTTTATATTTTCTTTTTTTAAATTTTTATTTTATATTTTTAATCTTTTTTAACCGCCCTTAAGCCTAGAAAAGAACATGTATTGTTATCCTTGTTTATCCCTTGTTTCTTTTCTGATGTGTTCACAATCTTTAATAATTTACCGTTATCTTTTGTTATTTGCTCATAACTTTAGATGCAAATTTGTTCACCTGCAGGCCCATTCTTGCACATGTAAAGATGTTAGAAGTGTTCAAACTAAGCATTGTGACTGGATGTAAAAAGCTCATAAGTGCATATACCATTACCCTCGATATAAACAGAACTAATTTATATTATATATATATTGTTGTAAGGACGGGATAGCTCAGTGTCTAGCTCTCCGCTTTTTTCATCCCCCAGTGCCAAGTTAAGCAGCGACGAGCGTGGTTACCAGTGGATGGGTGACCCGATTCGCGCCGACCTTGGCTTCAGTACAGTTCCCCCAGATATCACCCAGCAGTAAATGGTCACCTGCCCTCTTTGGGTCAGGGAAGGTAAAGCAGCGAAAGAGAGGAGATGGGCGCCGCCCTCAATATGCTGGCCCTAGAGAAGTGAGGTCTCTGACGCCTCGCTCCCCTACGACCTTATAGGTTATGGGACTCCTTTACCTTTTTTTTCCTTATATATATTGGTTGTTGTACTCATTTCATGTATTAGCGCTGTGTTGTTTCTGAAGTAATAAATTTTGTTTAAACCATCTGGTGGTCTAGAGGTAAAACGCCTGGATATATGAAAAGCGAGAAATCTCACATTCCATCCCCAATTTGATCAGACTCCTCCCCACCCCCCCCCCCCCCCCCCCTCATACTAGACCTTGATAGGTCCTTGGTGCTATGGCTTTTGGAAAAGACCATACTTACTACGAAATCCTGCGTGCAACACACAGTTAGTGCACGAAAAGAATCCACAGCAACGGAGAGAGTTGTCCTGGGACAATTCTGTAAGGAAAAGCCGTTCCTCCTCGTCACAGACACAAACTAACACAGGGTAAAAACAGAAATAAAATGAAAAGAAAGAAAAAAGAAAGGAATGAAGATAGAAAGTGGGGTTGGTACGGGCTCTTAGTGACGCACGTGCTCTCTTTCTTTGGGGGGGAGGGGGGGGGGGGGGAAGAACAGCCCAGGGAAATCAGAAAGGTAAAGGACACACTAACTACACTACAATACACCTACACTACACTACACTACTACACGACAATACACTAACACTACACCTACAATACACTACATTGATTGCACTAACACTAACACTATACCCTAGCACAAATGACTATACACTAACACTACACTACAAAACACTATACACTAGCACTACACTACACTACACTACACGACACTACACTCTACACTACACAACACTTCAACTTCGACTACACTACACAACACACCACTACTCTACACTACACTACACTACACTACACTAATACACCGGAACTGCACTGCTCTAATTACTACACTACACTATACCGCACTGCACTGCACTGTTCTACACTACACTAACAGCACTACACGCACTGCACTGAACTACCAACTACGCTACACTCACTGCTATCTACACTACACTATACACTACGCTGCACGCACTACACTACACCGCACTGCACTGCACTACACTACACTACACTACACTGCACTGCACTACACTACACTACACTGCACTGCACTACACTACACTGCACTACACTGCACTGCACTGCACTACCTGTTTCGCTTTTCGGAAGAGCAGACCATTGTGTGCCAGTGGGAACAGATGACAAAATTTACATAACTCATACACACGGGGACTGAATGTAAATAAAGCACATTAGTGCTTATTCTGTTATCCTCGAAATAAAAAAATTAATTAATTAATTAAAGAATAAGTACATAAATAAAAGAACAAATAAATAAATAAACAAAAAATAAACAAATAAAACACTAACACTACACTACAACTACACTAAACCACACTACACTACACCACACTACACAACACTACAACACACTACACTACAAAACACTAACTACACCACTACTACACTACACACACTACACTACACTACACCACACTACACTACACTACACAACACTACACCACTACACTAAACCACACTAACACTACACCAACACTACACTACACTACACCCCCTACACCCCCCTACAGCTACACCACACTACACTAACACCACACTACACTACACCACACTACACTACACCACATACACTAACACTAATACACTACACTACACTACTCTACAACCACACTACACTACACTACACTACACTACACAACACAAACACATAACACAAAGAATTGAGCATGCATACTTCTTCCGCTATGATTAAAAAAATCATTTTAAAAAAAAATGATTACACATGTTAATAATTAATGCTGATAATTCCTGCATACTTCTCAGATGCAAAGGCCATGTACATCTGACATTATTTCAGTTTTAGGCTGCACTGATATGGTTGCTGCCAACCAAGCGCAACTGAAGGTGTTCAAAATCTATGAAACCACATTCAATCCATAATAATAATAAATAATTGGAATTTATATAGCCTATACACATGCACTAACAATAATAACAATATTTTAATCAAATTCAAAGTACACACACACACAACACACACACCACTACACCACACAGCACACACACACACACACACACACACACTCACACAACACACACACAAACACACACACACGGTTATAGTTACACTATAGCAGGGTGAAAGAATTTTGGCTGTTAAAGGCAAGGACAAGATATGAAAGAAACAGAGAAGAAAGTCTTATGTTTGAAACAGGTTATGTTTTGAGGCCGGATTTAGCACAGTCGTAAGTAGGCTTTTTTTTATATTTTTTTTTTTTTTCCCCCCCAAACCGAAGGAGAGAGGGAGAGTCATTCCCAGTTTTGGATGACCAGAAACAGAGAAAGAGCGACGGCCAACAGTGGTTGACTCTAGGTATTCGTAAGCACATGGTAACTGAGCACGAGCGGAGAGAACCAGAGTGTACAGGATGAAGACATACACAAAGATACGAGGGTGCTGTTTTTGTGTAGTCATTTGTAACAGAGGGTACTGATCGTGTACTTTACTCTCTGTGTAACAGGCCCCAGTGAGAAGATCGCAGTCGAGGATCTAGGATAAAAAGCTCAGATTTTTTTCTTTTTGAGACAATAGAGCGCAGAGTTTTGTATGTTTTTTGAAGGGGTGGGGATAGATGATCGCTGGCTGGCATAAACGAGCCAAAAGAGAATGCAATAGTCCAACAGGAAGAATAAAGATGTGACAAGTTTGATGTTCTATCAGCAGACAGGTACTTCGGATTACACTTATAGGCTGTAAGGATATAGCAGGAACTGGCATGTATAGGTGCAGTGTGAATTAATCCATCAGTCCACTTTGCAGTTTACAGAGGACATGTTTGCTGTACTGTTAGTCATGGACCTGTCCACTACCTTGCTCCTAATTGCCTTCAAAATGTCTGACTGCATGTCTTTCTGTTTCGTGCCTCGCGTGTAGTAGGCCTATACTACTGATGTTAACAGATCGTGTTTTTTAAAACCACAACAACAAAACAACAAAACAACAAAAACGATGAAGAAGATTGATAGTCAGAAGGGTTTAATATGATTAAGGGCTGAAGCGCTTCGCCCACTCCAAAATCTAAATTCCTTCAATCCAACGATTTTGTCTTAGTATATCAAGTGTAGAGGGACGGCATAGCTCAGTGACGGAGCACTCGCCTTCCCACCACCAAGAGATAAGCAGCGTCCGAGCGTGGTTTCCAGTTGGATTGTGACCGTTTGCGCGCCACTGGCTTCAGTACAGTCCCCAACTTCACCCACAGAAATTTGGGTACCTGCCTCTTAGGGTCATGAAGGTACAGCAGCGAGGAAGAGGAGATGATGCGCCGCCCTCATATGCAGCCCCTAGAGAGTTGGAGGTCTCTGATGCCTTCGCTTCCCTACGGCCCTTATAGGTTATGGACACCTGTTACCTTTATATCCAGTGTGCCTGACTGCATCAGTAAAGATCTGCTTAAACCATGCTAGACTTTGGGGTTTTGTTGTTTTGTTGGTTTTGTTGTTGGTGGTTGTTTTTGTTGTTGTTTGTGTCTGTTGGTTTGGTTATTTGGGGGGTGGTGGGTGGGGGTGATATCTTGATAAGTAAGCCCATACCTTTAAAATACTTCGAAACAATAATTTTTTTTTTTTCCCCGAATATAGAACTCATTCAATACTTAAGAGAGTTCAGCCACAATTAGCATTTCTTTGTGCTTGGACTTTTAGCTACAATAAAATTGTTTTGTAACCATGTGTATCAGTTTTCAGCCGATCTCACAATTATGTTGTTGAGGGAATTTATCATACTAGGATAAACTCCCTATCTCTCCATACTCATAACAGTCGCTGTTTTATTGAGAATTGTAGGATTTGATGTTTTTGTTGATTGTTGTTGGCTGATACTTCTGTTTCAGACATAGAAAGTCTGTTATAGAAATGAACATGTGCTTCAATCAAGTTCGTTTTGTACAACATCCAAACCACATTACTATGTGCTGAATTAGTGTTGTTGTTTTGAGAGAGAGAGAGAGAGAGAGAGAGAAGAGAGAGAGAGATAGAGAGAGAGAGAGAGAAGAGAGAGAGAGAGAAGAGAGAGAAATAGAGAGAGGAGAGAGAGAGAGTGAGAAGAGAGAGAGGAGATAGAAGAGAGAGAGAGAGAGAGGAGGTGTGGGGGTGAAAGAGGGTATTTTTTGTTTATTTCAGGATAATGATAAGCACTTCATGCGCTTTTTTTTTTTTACATCCAGACCCTGTGTGTATGCAGTTTGTAAAAAATTTTAATAATATCCAATTTTATTTCCCACGAGGCACACATGGCCTTCTCCTCGAAAAAAGCGGAAACTGGTTTAACGTTGTGCGCAAGAGAGAGAGATGAGAGAGAGAGAGAGACAGACAGACAGACAGACATACTATCACCTGTTCACAATCTTTTCACCGGAACTGTTGGCCTTAGACCGTACTCTCCACCACCCCTCCACCACCACCACCACTTGTTTAATGTTTCACAAACACCCAAAACACACGCGGTGCACACCCCTAACATAATGAATTATTTCTCACGAAAAGCAAGAGTGGAGAGAGAGAGAATGGAGAAGTTAAGGCGATCAGAGAAATATTATGGTGTGTGTGAGTGTGAGTGTGTGTGTGTGTGTGTGTGTTAGTCAGGTTACTGAGTTGTGAGTGTGTTTTGTGTGTGTGTTGTGTGTATGTGTGTGTGTAGTCTGGATACTCTGTGTGAGTGTGCTTGTGTTGGTGTGTGTGTGTGTGTGTGAGGAGGAGAGAGAGAGAGAGAGAGAGGAGAGAGAGAGAGAGAGAATAGATAGAGAGAGAGTAAAACGATTCACGAATTTTAATAGAAGGCCACGACCTTGATTTACTAGGGAGAGTGGTGTGTAGGGGCGGGGAGGGAAGAGAGACTAGACAGACAGGCGGACAGGCACGCGCACGCGCGCGCGCACGCACCAACACACAACACACACAACACAACACAGGGGCCGGATGGAAAAAAAGTTGTGCAAACTTGAATCTTTTATACCCTTAATAAAGATCAATTTGACTTGACTTGACTTGACTTACTTTACACACACACACACACACACACTACACACACACACACACACGCAACCAGGGCAGGATGGAAAAAAAGTTGTGCAAACTTAAATCATTTACCTTTATATAAGATCATTTTGACTTGACCATGACTTGAATTTACACGCACAGCACACACACACACACACACACACACACACACACACACACACACACACACACACACACACACACACACACACACAGAAGAGAGAGAGAGAGAGAGAGAGATAGAAGAGAGAGAGTATGGTGACAGGAAGAGACTGGGATGGTAGAGTAGGAGGGGAGGGGGGAATGGAGAGAAGGAGTGGGGGGGGTGTGGGAGGACAGCAAGTAGGAGGAGATGAAAACCTGGCTGGATCCTAGCACTTCTGGATCATAGAGCCAGTGCACACAGCAGCTAGCTAGGCTTCCTAACAAGTACAGGACCCTACGATTCAACTATTATACAGGCTAGGGCCGAGCCGACACAGCCCATTAAGCACAGGAAGTATTCTGGTCTGGAATCGGTTGAACAGTAGTCTATGTAGTAGTCTACAAGGACCGGTTATTGTGAAAGGAAAGCCAGGTTGTTTTTCGAGGGAGACTTTGATGTATTCGTGATCTGCTGACCCGGTTCGATTCCTCGTCGAAGAGGAGGAGGTCCCCGTTGGTGCGAACGCACGGCAGAACATCTTGCCCGCACATAACGTTAAAAACCCGTTCCGCTTTATTCGGAAGGGTAGGGCCATTGTGTGCAGATGGGAATGGATGACAAAAATTTACAAAACGCTTTAATACTGGATGAAAAAAAAGCACATGAAGAGCTTATTCCATTTAATCCACCGAAATAAAGCATAATAATAAAAATAAAATGTGTGTGTGTGTGTGTGTTGAGTTGTGGTGGAGTGTGTTAGAGAGAGAGAGAGAGAGAGAGAGAGAGAGAGAGGAGAGAGAGAGAGAGTAGAGAGAGAGGAGAGAGAATGAT
>CM054144.1:21925403-21985403 GCA_028751875.1 Rapana venosa | reverse complement strand
CTAAACCTAGAGTTGGTTGTTGGTGGGGGGAAGGGTGTGGGTGTGGGGATAAACATTCCCATACACAAAAACTCATCATATGGTAAACTTTCGACCACTAGCATATTCCTAGGAACAAAAAAGAACAAAGAAAAGAAAAAAAATAGGAGAACTCTGACAGCACTACATAACCATTGTTGAACCTTGAGACTTAGTGTAAACTTCCATATATGTTCATGTAGGGTGGCAGGGTGTATAAATATGTTTTCTAAGTTACAACATCAAAAACCGCTCAATAGTTTGTTTTCCAATGAATTATTAGTAAGTTATGAGACCATGCCAATAAAGCAATCTGAACAAAGGGTGGATTTCATAAACATGATGCGTGTATACTTACTCTCTCTCTTCTCTGTCTCTCATCTCTTACACACTAACAAAAACACAAAACCGCACACCTCACACGATGAGAGCAAAAACACACACACAGAGGAAAAAAAACCATCACAGACAACAAGCTTTTCAAACCTATATTGCTGAAAAACCCAAAGACAAAGTACAAAAATCATTCTCGCACATCACAATGATAAAACAACAAGTAAAAAAACAAACCTCAACAACATAATGAGGAGCGATGCCTATGACAAAAAAATCTAAATCTACAGCTAACACAAATCATTACATCACATATTAGGGATTAAATATTCATCATAAAAACACCACAATATCAGTGAGAATTTAACAGTGTAACAAAAACAGTCAATCCAATACTGTCCCTTGCAAAATTACAGATAAAACTGATTTTTTCCACACAAGCAACCACTTACCAGAACTGGCATTAAAAAGAGATTCCTTTCTCTCTTAATTAGCTGGCCATAGAACGCTTCAGAAACAACATGTGGGATAAGGATGTGAAATCAGCAGCCACAGTTGCTGTGTAATAGCATTGCTTGTCCAGATACTTTTATTTTTTGTTATAGATCAAACTTGGAACAGAGCCCTAAAACCCCCCCAACAGACAAGAGAAAAAGCATCTTTAAATAATCAGCAAGAGAATAAATTCACTGTTATAAAGAATAGCCTTACAGTCAATAGTTCTTGTAAAACTTTTAAGAAGTAAGAATAATTGCAAATATAGTTCAGTTGTTCAGAATTTTTAAGACGAAGAACTTTGGAGAGTCTAATTCCTTCTATCACTCAGATTGCTATCTCATAAAACAGGTAATGACTGAGGACAAGATGGACAAAAAGAATGTGAAAGCTTTGGACAGCAAAGCATATACTTCCCTTGGTTTGTAGGACTCACTCTTTTGAATCAACAATCATCATATCAAATACATAAAATTCCACAAGATCAATGGTACAGCAATTTTCCAGTCCCAATTATTTTGAGTGAGTTTAAAACTTTCCAAAAATTCCATATATTGAAAAATGAAAAATATCCATTTGCTAGGAATCAAATACAATTAGATGCAAACATCCAAAGATTAAACACCCCCCCCCACTCTACTCCTTCACACTTGAGGATTAGCCCTCCCCCCCCCCCCCTTCTTGAGAGCCCTCTTTGAGCCCTCCCCCCCCCCCCCCCCCCCCCCCCCACACACATCAGACAGACAGACAAACCACACAATTACACCCACTCAACACACAAACACTACTCACACACACACACAGAAGACAATACACACACAACAAATACACAACACTCACACACACACACCACACACACACACACACACAATCTCACAACAGACCCCAACCTTCCAGCAGCTCATGTTCCATTTGGTTCTAGTAGATTTGATTCAAGAGTGATGTTATTGTGCAGGCACTACTGTAAACTTTACACGTGATAGTAAGACTCAATATTGTAACAAAACTATCTTCTTATCTATCTTTTTTTCTTCCTTTCTTTGACAGTTTCTTCTCCCAGGGGAGCAAATTTGTTCCCCCGCGGGCCCATTCTTGCACATGTAAAGATGTTAGAGTGTTTCAACTAAGCATTGTGAGGGTAAAAAAAAGCCTAAGTCTTTTTTCCATTACCCTCGATATAAAAGAACTTAATTATTTTAAAAATATATTTGTTTGGGACGGGATAGCTCGTGTCAGCCCCCGCTTTCCCCCCAGCCAAGTTAAGCAGCGCGAGCGTGGTTCCCATTTGGATGGTGACCGTTTGGCGCCTTTTGGCTTCAGTACATTTCCCCCCGTTCCCCCAGCGAAAGGGGACCTGCCCCTTTGGGTCAGGGAAGGTAAAGCAGCAAAAGAGGGGAGGGGGCGCCGCCCTAAATAGCTGGCCCTGGGAAAAGGGGGTTTTTGACCCCCTGCCCCCTACGACCTTTGGGTTAGGGACCCCTTTTACCTTTTTTTTCCTAATAATTTTGGGTTTTGTACCATTTCATGTATTACGCTGTTTTGTTTCGAAGTAAAAAATTTTTTTAAAACCACTGGTGGTCTGAGGAAAAACCCCCGGATATAGAAAAGCGAGAAATCTACATTCCATCCCCATTTAAATCAACCCCCCCCCCCCCCCCCCCCCCCCCCCCCCCCCCCCCCCCCCCCTTTACAGACCTTGATAGGTCTGGGTCTTGGTTTTTGGAAAAGCCCATTACTCGAAACCCTCTGCAACACACAGTTAGGCCGAAAAGAATCCACACAACGAGAGAGTTGCCCCGGGGACTTTCTGAAGGAAAAGCCGTTCTCTCCAGCACAAATACACGGGGTTTAAAAACAGAAAAAAAAAAGAAAGAAAAAAAAAAGGAATGAAGAAGAAAGGGGGGTGGTACGTTTTTAGTGACGCACTGCTCTTTTTTTGGGGGGGGGGGGGGGGGGGGAAGAACCCCCCAAAGGGAAATCGAAAGTGGACACCACAACTAAAAACCCTACACTAACCACAACACACAATACACTACACTACACAAAATACACTAACCCTACACTAACTAAACCTACACTACCTACACTACCCTACACTCACTACATAACTACACTACACACATACACTAAAACAAACATTTATTCCTACCAACACACACAACACACTCTACACTACATACACAACACCGACTGCACGCCTTTTTCTCACTACACAACCCGCACTCACGCACTGCTCACTACAAACACACTACCCCCTGCACTTCCCATCCCTACACTCCCCACTACATACAAAACACTGCCAGCACTACACTAACGCATGCACGCACACACTACACTACACCACTGCACCACACACTACACTAACCACTTCACTACACTACACCACACACTACTCACTCCTACCTTTTCGCTTTTCGGAAGAGCGACCATTGTGGCCAGTGGAAAGTAAAATTTTTCAAATTCAAACGGGGGGAAGGGGAAAAAATAAAACCTTTTTTATTTTAAATAAAAAAAAAAATTAATTAATTAAAAAAAAAAAAAAAAAAACAAAAAAAAATAAAAAAAAAAAAAAAAAAAAAAAAAAAAACTACACCAAACAACAAAAAAACTCCAAAAACCCCCAATAAACAAAAATTATACCCCAAAAACATAAAAAACCCAATCCCCATACCTCCTCAAACCAAAAACCCCTCAAAACCCAAAAAAACCCCCCCCTCAACATTTCCCCCAAAATAAACAATAACCCCAATAATACACCCCACACACACACCAAAACACAAAACAAAAACACACAAAAAACCTAAAAACCACACACACAATACACAACACAACAAAAAAAACAAAAAAACACACCCCCAAAAAAAAAATTTTAAAAAAAAAAAATTTTAAAATTTTTTAAAAAAGGAAAAACCCAGAGGGAAAGCCCCAAAAATTTTTTTTGGGCCGATTTTTCCCCCGGGAAAGGGTTTTTTCAGGGAAAATTTTTCCATAAAAATTTTAAAAAAGGGAATTTTTTTTCCAACAATGAAAAATTTTAAAACATTTTTAAAAAAATTTAAAAACCAAAAAAACAAAAAACCCAAAAAACCCCAAAAAACCCCAAAAACCCCCAAAAACCAAAAACACAAAAAACCCCGGAAGAACAAAGGGGGGGAAGAATTTTGGGTTTTAAGGGAAGGAAAAAATTTTTTTTAAAAAAAAAAATTTTTGAAAAGGTTTTTTTTGAGGGGATTTTGCACGCAAGAGGTTTTTTTTTTCCCCCGAAGGGAGAAGGGGGGCATTTTGTTTTGAGGGCCCGAAAAAAAAAAGGGGCCCCAAAAGGTTAAAAGTTGTAAGACAGGTATGCACTAACTAACACAACTACACAAAGTTGAGCATGCATACTTCTTCCGCTATGATTAAAAATCAATTTTAAAAAAAAACTGATTTACACATGTTAATAATTAAAGCTGATAATTCCTGCATACTTCTCAGATGCCAAAGGCATGTGACATCTGACATTATTTCAGTTTAGGCTGCACTGATATGGTTGCTGCCATCCAACGCATGAAGGTGTTCATAATCTATGATCCACTTTCTAATCCATAATAATAATAATAAATGGAATTTATATAGCCTATACACATGCAACTAACAATAAATTTTAACAATATTTTAACAAATTCAAATGTACACACACACACACACACACACACACACACACACACACACACACACACACACACACACACACACACAACACACAACAACACACACAACACACACACACAGGTTATAGTTACACTATAGCAGAGTGATAGAATTTTGGCTGTTAAAGGCAAGGACAGATATGAAATGAAACAGGAGAGGAAAGTCTTATGTTTGAAATAGGTATGTTTTGAGGCCGGATTTAGCACTGTCGTAAGTAGGCTTTTCACGAAGGGAGAGAGGGAGGTCATTCCAGTTTGATGGACCAGAAACAGAGAAAGAGCGACGGCCAACAGTGGTTGAATCTAGGTATTCGTAAGCACAGGGTATCTGCAGCAGAGCGGAGAGAACCAGGAGTGTACAGGTGAAGACATTCACAGAGATACGAGGGTGCTGTTTTGTGTAGGCATTTGTAACAGAGGGTACTGATCGTGTACTTTACTCTCTGTGGCACAGGCAACCAGTGGAGAGATCGCAGGAGAGGATCTAGGAGTATTATGCTCAGATTTTTTTCTTTTTGAGGACTAATCGAGCTGCAGAGTTTTGTATGTGTTGAAGGGAGTGGATAGATGATGCTGGCATACGAGCCAAAAGAGAATTGCAATAGTCCAGACATGAAAGAATAAGAGATGTGACAAGTTTGGATGTTGCATCAGCAGACAGGTACTTTCGGATTACACTTATAGGCTGTAATTGATAGTAGCAGGACTGGCAGGTATAGGTGCAGTGGTGAATTAATCCATCAGTCCACTTTTGCAGTTTTACAGAGGACATGTTGCTGTATTGTTAGTCATGGTCTGTCCACTTCCTTGCCAATTGCCTCAAAATGTCTGACTGCATGTCTGTCTGTGTTCGTGCCTCGCGTGTAGTAGGCCTATACGTAGCGGATGTTATCAGATCGTGTTATTTAAAACCAACAACAACAAAACAACAAAACAACAAAAAACGAGGAAGAAGATGGATAGTCAGAAGGGTTGAAGATGATTAGGGCTGAAGCGCTTGCCCACTCCAAAATCTAAATTCCCAATCCAAATTTTGTCTTAGTATATCAAGTGTAGGGGACGGCATAGCTCAGTAGTCGGAGCACTCGCCTTCCCCCAGCCAAGTTAAGCAGCGTCGAGCGTGGTTTCCAGTTGGATGGGTGACCGTTTGCGCGCCTTGGCTTCAGTACAGTCCCCAACTTCACCCAGCTGTAAATGGGTACCTGCCTCTTTTGGGTCAGGGAAGGTAAAGCAGCGAGGGAGAGGAGATGGGCGCCGCCCTCAATATGCTGGCCCCTAGAGAAGTGAGGTCTCTGATGCCTCGCTTCCCTACGGCCTTATAGGTTATGGGACACCTGTACCTTTTATATCCAGTGTGCCTGTCTGCATCAGTAAAAGATCTGCTTAAACCATGCTAGGCCTTTGGGGTTTTGTTGTTGTTGTTGGTTTGTTGTTGGTGGTTGTTTTTGTTGTTGTTGTTGTTTGGTTGGTTTTTTGGGGGGTGGTGGGGGTGGGGGTGGATATCTTGATAAGTTAGCCCATACCTTTAAAATACTTCCGAAACAATATTTCTCGAAATATTGAAACTCATCAATCCTTAGAGAGTTCAGCCACATTAGCATTTATTTGTGTGTGCTTTTAGCTACAATAAATTGTTTTGTAACCATGTGTATCAGTTTTCAGCCGATCTCACAATTATGTTGTTGAGGGGAATTTATCATACTAGGATAAACTCCTATCTCTCCATACTCAGATCAGTCGCTGTTTTATTGTAGAATTGTAGGATTTGTTGTTTTTGTTGTTGTTGTTGGCTGTTTTCTGTTTCAGAGCATAGAAATGTCTGTTTTTGAAATGAACAGGTGCTTCATCAAGTTCGTGTGTTCAACATCCATACCACATTAGCTATGTGCTGAATTAGTGTTGTTTGTTTTGAGGAGAGAGAGGAGAGAGAGAGAGAGAGAGAGAGAGAGAGAGAGAGAGAGAAGAGAGGAGAGAGAGAGAGAGAGAAGAAGAGAAGAGGAGAGAGAGAGAGTGAGAGAGAGAGAGAGAGAGAGAGAGAGAGAGAGAGAGAGGAGGGGGGGGGGGAGATGGGGAGTTTTTTTTATTTCAGGATAATGGAATAAGCACTCATGCGCTTTTTTTTTTTTACATCCAGACCCTGTGTGTATGCAGTTTGGTAAAAATTTTTTTATCCATTCCCACAGGCACACAATGGCCTACTCATTCGAAAAGCGGAACGGGTTTTAACGTGTGCGCAAGAGAGAGAGAGAGAGAGAGAGAGAGACAGACAGACAGACAGACAGACTATCACCTGTTCACTCTTTCACCGGAACTGTTGGCCTTAGGACCACCTCCACCACCACCTCCACCACCACCACCACTTGTTAATGTTCATCACCCCTAACTCACGCGGGCACACCCCTAACAGAATGAATTTTCTCAACGGAAGAAGCCAGAGTGGAGAGAGAGAGAGATGGAGAAGTTGAAGGCGGATCAGAGAAATAATTATGGTGTGTGTGTGTGTGTGTGTGTGTGTGTGTGGTGTGTTAGTTCTGGTTACTGTGTGTGGGGTGTGTGTGTGTGTGTGTGTGTGTATGTGTGTTGTTAGTCTGGTTACTCTGTGTGTGTGTGCTTGTGTGTGGTGTGTGTGTGTGTGTGTGAGAGAGAGAGAGAGAGAAAAGAGAGAGAGAGAGAGAGAGAGAGAGAGAGAAGAGAGAGAGTAAAACGATTCAAAGAATTTTAATAGAAGGCCACCCACCTTTTTACTAGGGAGAGGGGGGGGAGGGGCGGAGGGAAGAGAGACAGACAGACAGGGGGACAGGCACTCGCACGCGCGCGCGCACGCACACACACACACACACACACACACAGGGCAGGATGGAAAAAAAGTTGTGCAAACTTAATCTTTTACCCCTTTAAAAAAGATCATTTTGACTTGACTTGACTTGACTTGACTTTACACACACACACACCACACACACACACACACACACACACCAACACGAGGGCAGGGTGGAAAAAAAGTTGTGCAAACTTTAAAACTTTTACCCTTAATAAAGATCATTTTGACTTACTTGACTTGAATTTACAAAGCACACACACACACACACACACACACACACACACACACACACACACACACACACACAAAACACACACACAACACCAAAAGAGAGAGAGAGAGAGAGAGAGAGAGAGAGAGAGAGAGAGAGGATGGTGTCAGGAAGAGACTGGGATGGGGAGGAGGAGGGGGGGAGGGGGGAATGGAGAGAAGGGAGGTGGGTGGGGGTGGGGGGAGGACAGCAGATAGGAGGAGATAAAACCTGGCTGGAGCCTTGCACTTCTGGAGCATTGCCAGTGCATCAGCAGCTAGCTAGGCTTCCTACAGTACAGGCCTACGACTACTATTATACAGGCTAGGCCGAGGCCGACACTAGCCCAGTAAGCACAGGAAGTAGTCTGGTCTGGAATCGGTTGAACAGTAGGCTAGGTAGGTAGGCTACAGGACCGGTTATGGGTGAAAGAAAGCCCAGTTGTTTTTGGGGGAGACTTTGATGTATTCGTGATCTGCTGACCCGGGTTCGATTCTCGTTCGAGAGGAGGGAGGTCCCCGTGTGCGAACGCACGCAGAACATCTTGCGCACAAAAGTTAAAACCCGTTCCCCTTTTTCGGGAAAGGGGGGGCCATTGTGTAGTGGGAATGGGTGACAAAAATTTTTCTACAAATTTTGTCAGGGTAACCTCTTGTTGCCGGGGTTTTTTTTCATGCACAAAATGGAAACCCCAGGGCCTGGGTTTTTATCGTCTCATCTGAAAGTTTTCTTTTATTAGTTGATTAGTTTTCAACAAGCAATAACCACGCCTCGGATAAACCTGCTTGAGTAGAATTTAGAGTTTTGATCCGCTGCTAGAGCTCTGAGGCTCGCCAATGGACAGGACCTAAGGTGAAGAAGAATACCTGTGATGAAAGTTGCCCAGTTAAGAAATTTGTTCCTCAAAACAAAAAAAACTTGCTATTTCGTTCCCATTTTCAAACAAGCTGTCAAAGACTGTGAGATCAAATGTTGACAGCTGGACAGAATCAATACAGACTTTGCAGGGAAAAGATGTTCTGTCATTTTGTTATCATGCTTGAAAAATCTGCTGTTTCCCATACGCTGGCGGCGGTGACAAGGGATGACAGGCAGGACTTACTTAGTGTGAAGTCTGCTGTCTGACCACAGTATCAGGATCTGTCCAGCGGTGATGTTGATCATCCTCAGTCCTGTCACCTAAACCAGCGGTACAGAATAATATTAAGGAAATAATACAGAATATTCAGTAACATTAAGGAAATAATGCAGAATATTCAGTATTAAGGAAGTAATACAGAATATTCAGTAAGTATAAGTTTTATGTATTTTTTTCTTTTTTTATATCTTTTATATGTGAGGATAAGGAATAAGCACTTATGTGCTTTTTTACATCCATATCACGTTGTATGCGGTTTGTAAATTTTGTCATCTGTTCTCACCAAACACACAATGGCCTACTCATCTAGAAAAGCAGAAAAGGATTTAACATGTGCGAAATTGTTTGCATGCGTTTCGCACATGGTACTATCGGTTTATAGACTATCCGAAGGGCTTTTAGGGGAAAGTGGATTGGCACTGATGTTAACTCCCATGGGGGAAAATATCCCTTGAACGGAATCCAAACCCGGGTCTTCAGATTGCTGAGCGCAAGTTTCTGCCACTAGGTTATCCCTTTCCCCCTGTAGACTCTCCACAGGCATGTAGATAGTAGCAGGATGTTAATAACAGGAACAGATAACACAATGAGCATAGTAGAATTTCTTCAGTTTAACGTCCTTTTACACCTTAACTAGTGATATCAGACGGGAAAGTGGGTGTTGTGTTGTGTTTGTTGTTGTGTTTTTTGTGTTGGGGGTTGTCTGTGCTGTGTGTGGTGTGTGTGTGTGTGTGTGTGTGTGTGAGTGTTTGTTAGTAGAGAGAGGGGTATGCACAATAAATAAACAATAGCAATAAACAAATATTAGGGAAGAAAAAAAAAAAAAAGCATAAACAAGAATTCTGAACAGAAAAAAATGAACAGTTAAAATATTAACGTTGCAATTCATATAACTAGAAGCTATCCTCATATTAAAGGAGTCTAAACATAGGAGTATGACTTAATGACAAAACCCAATTTGTTTCATTAGAGGAATGTCTTGTACAATTTGCTGTAAGCTACGAACTGGGAAGGCAGGTTAAAACGTTTTTTCAGATCTCTGCATCGTAAAAGAATATGATCATTGGTAAGATTTTCGCCACAGATACATGTTGCTTTTTTGGAAAAAATTTAGTTTTAAAAGCATTGAGCTTAAACTGTAGATAATAGATACAACATTTCTATATTCATGTAAATTACGACATTGATCTTATCAAAAGATAATACATGGGCTACATCATCACTCACAGGAATAACTGGTACCTTGTAGCTTCTTTTTAAGTGTTTCCAACATGCATTTTGTAACATGTTATAGCCCTCGTGGATGGATAGAGGAACACTTATGCTGCAAGACCCATCCCTATGTTCAGCTCCACCTTTTGCTTTTCTGTCAACTTTTTCATTAAAGTAGATACCACAGTGCGAGGGTATCAGCAAAAGGTAAACCAGTGCCTCGTATCATCAGAAAATGAATTAGATGACTAATTTCGATTATGAGATCTTGTCTCACTTTTTGAACTGAAGTTTCTCAGAGCAATTTAAGACTGACCTGGAATCAACACAGAAAAGCGTTTTGAAATATGTCTTTAGGAAAATCTAGAAGATATATAAAGCCATCAAAATAGCAGATAATTCAGCTGTAAATACAGATCGATTTTTCCCAATAGAAAATGATCTCTCTACTTTCAAAGATGGAATTACAAAAGCTGCACCCGCCTCATTGTTGTTCAAAAGGGAACCGTCTGTGTATATTTTTTAAATGATTTGGATATGTAGTTTGTATATATTCTTTTACTGATGAGCTAAGGATATTTTCATTACCTTTTTTAGTTAAAGAGGAATAATTTACGTCAAAATTAGCTCTCTTAAGTTCCCATGGGGGACAAGGCGAGGAGTGAAACTTTGATTTAGCTATTTTTGTGGGAAGTATTTCTGCTTTATCAAATAATTGAGAAGTATAGGTTCTAGCTGTGGTGACTGAGCGAACAGAATGTGCTCTTTTTGGAAAGTTGACATCAGATCTTATACTAATTTCGTTGTCCACATTGGTTTCTTGTGTTGAACAACGTAAGAGATATTTAGCCACAGCCAGTTGTCGATATTTGTCTAATGGCAAAATTCCTATTTCCTTGTAGGTACCCACAGATGATGCATGAAAAGGTACCCCCAGAGCTAATCTGAAAGCCTTGCAGTCTAGTCTTGTCATTTTCTGTAATAAATACTTTGGAGCACGGGAAAAATGCTTCCTGGCCATAAATGAGTCTGGAAAGTACTAAGGATAATGCCAGGTGTTTTAAAACTGCTACATAAATGAGCCCACACTTGTTTACTAATAACTTTGAGGAGGTTTAAGACTTTTCCGAGCCTTAGTATTTAAATAGTCAATTTTGTTTAATTCCAACTTAGTGTAGACGTAAAATGTACCCCTAAAAACTTCACCAAAGGTTTTATATTCCAAAACTTTCCCATCTAATTGGAAAACAGGTAGAACTGGTGGGTTAGCTCATTATTGAAAATTTACAAGACTAGTCTTTTCAGGAGATAGGGAAAGACCATTTTTTAAAAATGTAGTCATTAAGTTTGTTTAGCTCAAGCTGATACATATTTTTTATGTAGTTTAGATGCCTCTTTTGTGTTTTCTTTTTCATTGTAACTTCATCCACATACAAATGTCATCAGCGTACTGTACATGGATGGCATTACTGGAAAGACACTTAGGAAGATCATAAAGAAGAATATTGAAAAGATGCGGAGCGATGACTGAACCCTGGGAATACCCATGTTGGAAAATCGTAAGTGAATAGGAATTTCCAACTTTGGCCTGCATGCATCTTTCTGAGAGAAATGCTTTAATATAATGATACAAATTACCAGATAAGCCAATAGTTTTTAATTTATTAGTAGTCGTTTATGCCAGACCTGATCATATGCTTTCTTTATATAAAAAAAGGGTTTGGCAAGCAAATTTTTCCTACAAGCAAATTGATGTTTAATCTGTGTGCTGAGTTTAATCAGATGATCTGCTGTGGATCTACCTTTTTGAAAACCTGCCTGACTAATAGGGATAATTTTGTTTTTACCGCAATAATGTATTAGTCGGTTTAAAATTACTTTTTCCATAAGTTTTCCTGTGTGAGAGGTTAACGCGATAGGTCTGTAACTGTTTTTATCATTTTTAGGTTTACCCTGCTTTGGGACTGGCACTAAAATGGAATGTTTCCGTATGCTTGGAATGACCCCCTGAGACCAGCAGCATTGGAATAATTCTAGCAATAACAGTATCAAATTTTCTGGCAGCTGTTTTAAACAATTCATTTAAAAATAGCTTTCAATACCAACGGTTTGTTCTTTTTGTTCCAAGAGATAGGAGAGCATCTTTAAGTTTCTTGCAGTGTTAGGGGAGCATTGACGTAATGTTTTATTATCCCCCACAGGGTCTTTATACATATCTTTTTGTGCCTCTTTATCTCTGTACACTTTGCATTTTTCTGAAAGACTTTTATCACTCATTGTGTCTGTAAACATTTCTATGAACATTTCAGCTTTCTCTGAATTAGTTGGAAGTTCCTTGTCTTTAATCTTAATTGGACAGTTAGGAAGCCTAACCCCACTTTTCATATCTTTAAATTTATTCCACACCTTTTTCAGATCGTTACAAGTGTTAACTTCTTGAAAGCAAAAGGAAGACCAAAATTGACGTTTGCTTTGTTCAATGGTTTTATCACAAAGTAATTTTGCCTTTCTCATAAGAAAATGATTTTCTGAAGTTTTATTTCTTAAATATACTTTATAGGCAGCTTTCTTGTCATTTACACTTTTTGACAGGCGGGAAATTCCACCATATATTTCCCGAATGCTTTTTCGACTTCATGGGTGAATACTTAGGGATAGAACTATCAGCTGCTTGCAGCACAAATTTTTTTAAATTGGCATAAAAAATATCAATATCATTACTTTTAATACTTTCACAATTAATCTGTGTCAAAATATCTTTAAACTTATTCCAGTCAGCATAACGATAATTATACTTTGGTATAACATCTTTTTCCACGTCATATTCTAAAGAATCATTAAGAGTGATAGCAATTGGAAAATGATCACTTCCTAAAGTATCACCTTCTATTTCCCAGTTACAGTTATGAGCAAGGGATGGAGAAATGAAAGATAGATCTAAAGCGCTAGGTCTTTGAGTCGAAATATCTGGGATTCTTGTAACACAATGAGCATGCGTGCATGTGTGTGCGCGTGCGTGCAGGCGTGCGTGTGTATAAAATAACATTGTGAAATGTGAACAACTACAATGTACTATAAATACTGAATTTTTTTATTAACCCTGAAAACAGTATCCAACAGTAGCAATGGTTAAGAAAAAAACTGGATCCTGTAATGAACCAGACACAGCAAGTACAAATTCATTTAAATGCCCACACTGAAAAAAAGAATATGACTATCCACCCGTTCACTCCATAATTCTCCTTGTACACTCTAACAGATGAAGATATCAAGACACAAATATGTTCTCACATTCAAGAGTTTGCTACATAATAATCCCTGTGTGCACTCTGACAGATGGAGATATCAAGACACAAAAATGTTCTCACATTCAAGAGTTCGCTACATAATAATCCCTGTGTGCACTCTGACAGATGGAGATATCAAGGTGCAACAGCTTTCTCACCTGTTCAGGTGGGGACAGTGACTTCTGACACAGGTGAAACAAGAGCACGTGAGGCTCCTGCAGCTCCACTGAAGGAATCTCCACCTTCCCTGTGTCATCTGAGGAGGCTGTCTTCAGCAGGTACCGATAGGGCCCCTGCACAGCACACAACAAGGGCAGATGTCAGTTACGATGATACCTTCATATTTAACATATACCTATATTTTAAGATATCAGGTCATACATATTAGCTGTTTTCTTATTTGAATTTTCTTCTGGCTTTGTTTAAACAATATTTTACTTAAAAAAAAAAAAAATTGATATATATATATATATATATATATATATATATATATATTTATATGCTTACAATATAGCAACAACAAGCTAAAAACTTACAATGTGCTCAACAGTGATGAACATTTCAGTCTTTACATTTGACATCAAGTTGTTCAAAATGTTAAAGTTGATTTTTTTTTGAGACACCAGCCACAAAAAATATTACTAGTTTAAACTACCCCCTTCAAAAGTCACTGCACTTAGATAATATACTGTAATGGAAAGGTAAGAACACATGTAGAAAAATATAATGAAATATATGAAAAAAGAAGACATTATGAAAGAACGAGAGTGCATAAGGGAATAAACGATGCCAAAATATAACAAAGAGGCAGAGGGAGAAAACACCCTCTAAATTTCATTTCTGTTCCAAAGCACCAAGTAGGTTACATGCAGACACAAGGCAGCAGTTCTTCTGGTAACGTTACTTTGCTTTCAACACTACAGGGATAAAAAGATAAGAGAGCAGAATTTTTTTTTCTCCAAAGTTTTTCTCTCTTTTAATTTCTTTTTTTATACCTCTTTATCAAATTAAGATACTGCTATATGTACCCGGTCAATGCACGTTTTTTTTTTTATAGCCGTCAGCGCCTGGGCTTTATCACAGTTCTTGATGAAACCATTGACGCTGGGGGCAACACCAAAGTGAGAGGCTGTATGACCAGTGGCTTTCCCACTCATGGAATTCCACTTTACAGCTTAGTCTTTAGTGATCGACTATGACTCTCTGACTAGGAGGCTTGACTTGCACAGTCCTCATGTGCTGCAGCCCTGGGGGCTAGTTGGCCTTTGGAGAATATCTCCAACGCTGACTGTCCTTATGCCCACTTGGCCGAGAGAGTGGGGATGTACTGTGGGCAAGGCATCTCCACTATAATCAAATTTCTGCCCAATTTCCGAAACAGCAGCTGCCTCCTCTGCTGTTTTGGAGGTCATCGTCGAAAACGACGGACTAACATACATATATATGTACATATTCATGTGCCAAAAAATCATGTTTCATCCTTTTATACATGGGTTGTTTTGTGTCAACACTATGCACTGATAGTGGGGTGAAGCAGGGCCCTTACCTCATTTTTCCTGATAATCTCAAACTGCTTCAGAGAGGGAAAATCAGGTTTTTGGAATATGTCATTCCACCAGAAGTAGGGGTTGCTGGTTTTCTCACTGATAGAATACACAGCCAGGGTCAGATCTGTGGTACAGACACATACACACATGCATACACACACACACGCATGCACACACACATACATAGATGATTTTTCTCCATAAACATTTACATGGTAGTAAATATGCATTAATGATACCACATATGTTGTTGGTTTCCTTTTTATTTTGTTTAACAGACAGTTTTACCTAGTAGGGCCTTACAAAAGAAAAAAAAAGATATGAAATCTTCACCCGCAGATGTCGATAATTGAACCTGTGAATGTCTCTTAAGCTGAAGCACATAACTAATATACTTTATGCTTTGATAAGGTAGAGGATAGAGAGGTGGGTTGGAACAATAATTCTTAAATTTCAAAAAGTTTTCTTCTTTACATTCACACTAGCAGCGGACAGAGTAGTAGTGAACTGATCTTCTGTCTGTGAAATGCTTTAAGAGTAAAGGGTGATCACAAACAGCAGGAATTGGGGCCTCCATAAAGAGAGCTTGGAAAATACAAACATCTCTCTAGAAAAGAAGGAAGAGTAGGCTATTGTGGGCTGGTGGGAACGGATGACAAAACTGACAAAACCTGATACATACGGGGACTGGATGTAAAAAAGCACTTGAGTGCTTATTCCATTATCCTCGAAATAAAAGAATAAAGAAAAGAATAAATAAGGCATATACATGCATATATCATGGAAGTAGACACAATGCCACCATACAAACAAAAATGATGCCTGACACAATCAACATGTGCACCTGTGATTAGCACAAGTAACTTCTGCAAGGGTAATGAACCAAGGACACTCCTTTACAGTTTCTTTACAATATTTCAATGAATTTTGTGTGTTCTGTCAGTTCTCTTCTTTACAGTCACCTTCACCGTCATCTTCACCTATCTCGAAGTCTTGTTGACGGTTGGGGCACCACTGAAGATTTTGCAGCCAGCTTTCTCCACTCCTTGTGGTTTTCAGCTTTTCATAGCAAATCATTCCACTCAAAGCAAAATCCACTCTCTGATGTTGTCTTCCCATCGTTTTCTCAGTCTGCCTCTTCATCTCCATCATGTACTGTTCCTTTAGGACAGTCTTGGCCAGTCCAGATGCTCATGTGACGTGCCCTTAGCACTTTAGTTAGTGTCTTTTCACTGAAGTCAGGAGCTCTTCATATACGTACACATATACATCCTTCGGAGGAGACTATACACCGAGGTCCCGTGTGCGAACGCATGCAGAGCATCTTGAGCACACGTTTAATCCTGTTCCACTTTTCGTAAGAGTAGGCCATTGTGTGCCGGTGGGAACAGATGACAAAATTTACAAAACCGTATACATATGGGGACTGGATGTAAAAAAAAGCACATGAGTGCTTATTCCATTATCCCTTGATATAAAAGAATAAATAAAAAATAAAAAACCAAACATATATACAAGCAGTCGCACTGGTAATGAAATACATGTTTCCTCTGACCCACCTGAAGCATTGATGGCAGGAATGGTCCACTGGAAGTCTACTTTCCCCCACCTGGTGGGTACAGAAGTGTCGGGGCTGGAGTACACCATAGCCGTCCACTGCATGCTGAGACAAGGAGTGGAGCGCTTTAGTGATTGTGAATAGAAGAGAGAGAGGGAAGGACAAGACAGAGGGGAAGAGAGCAAGAGTGAGAGTGATGTGAGAGAGAGGGAGGGAGAGAGAGAGAGAGAGGTAGGGGGAGTCGGGGAGGGAGAGAGAGAGTGAGAGAGAGGAGAGAGAGAAGAGAGAGAGAGAGAGACAGATAGACAGAACACACACAGAGAAATAGAAACTGCAACATTTTTTGGCTATATTACTAATTTTTATATGTCTCTCTCCTAGTCTCTATTTCTCTGTGTTAGTGTTTCTTTGATTTTACGTCTGTTCACTCAAAGTGGTATTAGACACACTCTGTGTGTGTGTGTACGTGCGTGCGCGCGCGCATGTTTGTGTGTATGTATGTGTGTGTGTGTGTGTGTGTGTGAGTTTCTCTTTTGCAGTGGATTAATGTTTAAATAAGAACAGCAGAATGTAAATTTCCATGGATGTTACTCACTCTGTGTGTGTGTATGCGTGCGTGTGCGCGCGTGTGTGCCTACAGGCGCGTGCGTGTGTGTGTATGTGCATGCACATGCGCACCCCCGCGCGCGCATATGTGTGTATGTATGTGCACGCGCGTGCACACTCGTGTATGTGTGTGAGTATTGTTTCTGTCTGTCTGTCTTCCTGCTTGACTGTCTGCTCGCGCGTTTGGGCAAATATGCATGCACACTGGAAGTGTACAAAACTGAAGTAGAAGGAAACAATAATATCGAGGCCCAACAATAACAGCAAGGACAACAAAAGCCAAGTGGTTTGAATACAATAATCATCCTATAACAAAACATGAAATTTAATCTCAGTGAGAACTGCTCAAGCGATAAGGCCCTTACGTTCTAGTGGACGTTTTATTTCCTTATGGTAGTTTTCCTGTGTTAGTGTGTGTGTGTGTGTGTGCGTGTGTGTGCATGAGAGAGAGACAGTGTGTGTGCTATTTGTGTGTGTGTGCATATGTGTGTGTGTATGTGCGTGCATGTATGTGTGTGCATATATGTGTGTGTATGTGTGTGTGCATATGTGTGTGCATGTATGAGTGCGTGCATATGTGTGTGTGTGCATGTGTGTGTGTGTGCATGTATGTGTGAGTGTATGCATACTTCTCTCTCTCTCTCTCTCCCTAATGACCACCAAAACTCACAGAGACAATATAACAACACAATGCTACTTGTTCACCTGTCAGAAGAGGTGTTGGAGGCAGGGGTATGGACAGTGGCCACACACCCAGCATAGCTGGTGTTGGACAGAGGCTTCATGGTCGTCTGGTCTGGTGCACAGAGGAATGCACGCTTCAGCTGTTATTTTTTCATCTTTCCCATTTTCCTCTATTTTCATTGTATTGAATTACTACATTTTGTTGTGTTTGCACTGACAGCAGGGCTTTAATAATCTGATCACACATGCAAGCATGTACGATTCACGCATGCATGCACACACACACACGCACAATCACACTGACTGTTTTGTTGGCAAAGTGAGAGAAACACAGAGAGATAGAGAAGAGACAGAGAGACAGACACAGACAGACAGAGAGACAGGAGTGGAGCCAATCACTGAAAAAAACAATCGCTCAAAGGACTAAAACGCAAGCCTCACCCAACAATGCTGAGAAGACCTGCTGATCTCCGAGCTTGGACAGCAGAACCATAGCAGTGTAGACAGGTTTGCGAATGAAGGTGACGTACTTTTCCCGGCCTGCAAACCAGCGGAGAGAAAGAAAACCATGGCTGCAGCAGCAGCAGCGGTAGTAGTAGCACAACAGTATTAGTTCTAGTCGCACTTGATGTTAATGATACATAGCTTACTATGTTGATAACAAGGTTAATGAGGAGATTTCCTGACAGGTGAGTGCACATTTGGACTTGATGGAACTATTAATTGTTACTGGTTGTATGACTGTGTAAGAGTTAGTTGAGCGCAAGCGCTTTGATTTGTCTCTGTAAGATATAGCGCTACATAAATTCCCTTTATTATTATTTCTGACACTGAAGATTTTTGTTTTTTTCTTTCAAGATAGTAGTGAAAGAATGCAGAGTTAATTTCATATTTATTTATTCTAACATATTAAAATACCTTTATCTACAAAAAATAATCCCTTTTCAATATGGCTGCCATAAAGTGACCACAGCAATAGACTGGTAGTTTATGTCAATATATACATTTCTCATGTCCATTTTCAAAATTCTTCATTTAGTTTTACCAAAAAATCCTTAAGTTTTAGTGCTTTCGATATCTTAGTTTCGATACCTGAGTCTGTTTTATCTTCATTTTTTTCTTTTGTTTTTCATGCAACTCAACCACATGGCTCAGTCTACTCAGAAAATTGAGTCAGGAATGAGTTAATCAAGTTAAAACAGCTGAAGACTATATTCTAATGTCAGACCTGTCCTGTTCCGAATCTGTGATGCCTCCTTCTCCACCTTGCTCCCATTGGAGCTTCCCAAGCTGGTATACCCCTTTGTCTGGTTCATCTGGAACCGAGCCAGGAGGGTTCGTTGTGTGAACTGATGGGGATAGAAGCTGAGGAATCCATTGTCGTTGCTCAGCAGGGTGTAGTTGATGGGAGGGCTGCTTGAGGCCAGCAGTATGTTCTGATGCTGGCAAATCACCTGGAAAAAATATATCAACATTCGATCACCTGAAAAAAAACAATGCTTTTTTCCCTGTGTACTGGTAGATTTACCTGGATAATCAACATTTTCCATAATGTTGGATAATCACTAGGTATAATCAGCTTTTTTCCTGATACTTGTAGATCTTCTGGGAAAGTTTAATTTCTTTGCGCTAGTAAATAATCAGGAAAATGAACACTTTTCCTGACATTGGAAAATCACCTAGAAAATGCATACATACAGAGAGCCACACATACAGAGACAGAAATGCAGAGAGAGCCATACAGAGAGTTACAGAGATATAGACAGAGAAAGAGAGAGACAGACAGACAGACAGACAAACAGACAGACAGACAGGGGACGGGATAGCCTAGTGGTTAGAACATTGCGCTCACAATCTGATGATCCAGGTTCGATTCCCGTTCAAGGGGGATATTTTCCCCTGGAGTTAACATCAGTGCAGACTCCACTCTCCCCAAAAGTCCTTCGGATGAGACTATAAACCGAGGCCCCATGTGCGAACGCACGCAGAACATCTTGAGCACATGTTAAATCCTGTTCCGCTTTTCATAAGAGTAGGCCATTGTGTGCCGGTGGGAACAGATGACAGAATGTACAAATGCTTATTCCACTATCCTCGATATAAAAGAATAAAATGAATAAATAAAAAATAAAAAAACAGACAGATAGAGGAAAACAGAGAAAGACAGAGACACAGAATGCAGCATACAATAACAATACTTATTCATCTAATCCTTTTCTTAGTACAAAAAGCAAAAGATGACGGGGACAGTTACAACTCCAGGCCAAGACGACAGACAAACCCTTACCTTCACAGCCATGGCAGCGTAAGAGGCTGTAGCTCGCCACTGCCTGTCCTTACTCCACCCAACAAGGGGGTCTGCCTCACTGCAATATTTACAGTCAAATGCAGCTGTCAGGTTTTTCACCACACTGCACCAGAACTAACACCTAGAGCGCAACTCCACAGTCTTCCGAGACTGACGGATGCCAACACACAGACACACACGCACACACATACGCACACTCACATCCGCATCCCCACCCCCACACACCACCCACACACACACAACACACCACCCACCCCCACGCACCCACCTACCCACACACACACCCATTCACACAAATTTACTTTCTTCCAAGTCTTGAGGACACTAAAACCCAGTTAAACCCGACCACCAAAATGCTCTCTGTCTGCAATATTCACTCATTATAAAATGCTCTCTGTCTGCAGTACTCACTCATTATAAAATGCTCTCTGTCTGCAGTACTCACTCATTATAAAATACTCTCTGTCTGCAGTACTCACTCATTATAAAATACTCTCTGTCTGCAGTGCTCACTCATTATAAAATGCTCCCTGTCTGCAGTGCTCACTCATTATAAAATGCTCTCTGTCTGCAGTACCCACTCATTATAAAATGCTCTCTGTCTGCAGTACTCACTCATTATAAAAATTAATGCTCTCTGTCTGCAGTACTCACTCATTATAAAATACTCTCTGTCTGCAGTGCTCACTCATTATAAAATGCTCCCTGTCTGCAGTGCTCACTCATTATAAAAATGCTCCCTGTCTGCCAGTGCTCACTCATTATAAAAATTAATGCTCTCCGTCTGCAGTGCTCACTCATTATAAAATACTCTCTGTCTGCGGTGCTCACTCATTATAAAATGCTCCCTGTCTGCAGTGCTCACTCATTATAAAATGTTCCCTGTCTGCAGTGCTCACTCATTATAAAATGCTCTCTGTCTGCAGTACTCACTCATTATAAAATGCTCCCTGTCTGCAGTACTCATTATAAAATGCTCTCTGTCTGCAGTACTCACTCATTATAAAATGCTCTCTGTCTGCAGTACTTGCTCATTATAAAATGCTCTCTGTCTGCAGTACTCACTCATTATAAAATGCTCCCTGTCTGCAGTACTCACTCATTATAAAATGCTCTCTGTCTGCAGTACTCACTCATTATAAAATGCTCTCTGTCTGCAGTACTCACTCATTATAAAATGCTCTCTGTCTGCAGTACTCACTCATTATAAAATGCTCCCTGTCTGCAGTACTCACTCATTATAAAATGCTCTCTGTCTGCAGTACTCACTCATTATAAAATGCTCTCTGTCTGCAGTACTCACTCATCATTATAAAATGCTCTCTGTCTGCAGTGCTCACTCATTATAAAATGCTCTGTCTGCAGTACTCACTCATTATAAAATGCTCTCTGTCTGCAGTACTCGCTCATCATTATAAAATGCTCTCTGTCTGCAGTACTCACTCATTATAAAATGCTCTCTGTCTGCAGTACTCACTCATTATAAAATGCTCTCTGTCTGCAGTACTGACTCATTATAAAATGCTCTCTGTCTGCAGTGCTCACTCATTATAAAATGCTCTCTGTCTGCAGTACCCACTCATTATAAAATGCTCTCTGTCTGCAGTACTCACTCATTATAAAATGCTCTCTGTCTGCAGTACCCACTCATTATAAAATGCTCTCTGTCTGCAGTACTCACTCATTATAAAATGCTCCCTGTCTGCAGTACTCATTATAAAATGCTCTCTGTCTGCAGTGCTCACTCATTATAAAATGCTCTGTCTGCAGTACTCACTCATTATAAAATGCCCTGTCTGCAGTACTCACTCATCATTATAAAATGCTCTCTGTCTGCAGTACCCACTCATTATAAAATGCTCTCTGTCTGCAGTACTCACTCATTATAAAATGCTCCCTGTCTGCAGTACTCATTATAAAATGCTCTCTGTCTGCAGTACTCGCTCATTATAAAATGCTCCCTGTCTGCAGTACTCACTCATTATAAAATGCTCTCTGTCTGCAGTACTCACTCATTATAAAATGCTCTATGTCTGCAGTACTCACTCATTATAAAATGCTCCCTGTCTGCAGTACTCACTCATTATAAAATGCTCCCTGTCTGCAGTACTCACTCATTATAAAATGCTCTCTGTCTGCAGTACTCACTCATTATAAAATGCCCTGTCTGCAGTACTCACTCATCATTATAAAATGCTCTCTGTCTGCAGTACTCACTCATTACAAAATGCTCTCTGTCTGCAGTACTCACTCACTATAAAATGCTCTCTGTCTGCAGTACTCACTCATTATAAAATGCTCCCTGTCTGCAGTACTCACACATTATAAAATGCTCTCTCTCTGCAGTACTCACTCATAATAAAATGCTCTCTGTCTGCAGTACTCACCCATCATTATAAAATGCTCTCTGTCTGCAGTACTCACTCAATATAAAATGCTCTCTGTCTGCAGTACTCACTCAATATAAAATGCACTCTGTCTGCAGTACTCACTCAATATAAAATGCACTCTGTCTGCAGTACTCATTATAAAATGCTCTCTGTCTGCAGTGCTCACTCATTATAAAATGCTCCCTGTCTGCAGTACTCACTCATCATTATAAAATGCTCCCTGTCTGCAGTACTCGCTCATTATAAAATGCTCTCTGTCTGCAGTACTCACTCATTATAAAATGCTCCCTGTCTGCAGTACTCACTCATTATAAAATGCTCCCTGTCTGCAGTACTCACTCATTATAAAATGCTCTCTGTCTGCAGTACTCACTCATTATAAAATGCTCTCTGTCTGCAGTACTCACTCATTATAAAATGCTCTCTGTCTGCAGTACCCACTCATTATAAAATGCTCCCTGTCTGCAGTACTCACTCATCATTATAAAATGCTCCCTGTCTGCAGTACTCACTCACTATAAAATGCTCTCTGTCTTCAGTACTTACTCATTATAAAATGGCTTGTTAGCAAGCTCGGGAAAATGCTGGTGAATTTCCAACATGGACTTCAATTCATCGTCGATGATGTTGGTGGCTTTTCCTCCTCCCTGTAAAGATAACACAGCAGATGATATAATGATCATGGTGATGATAACAATAGTAACAACAACAGCAGCAGCAATAAAAACCAAACCAACCAACCATCATCCACACCACCATCACTGGAACAATCCCCACCACTAATGATGATGATGATGATGATGATGTTGATGATAATATAATGATAACAACAAAAAACAACAACAATAAGAACAATGATGATGACAACAACAACAACAATGATGATGACGTGATGATGATAATAATAATAATAATGATGATGATGATAACAATGATGATGATGATGATGATGATGACGACGATGATAATAATACTGATACTACTACTACTACTACTACTACTATAATGATGATGGTGATGACAACAACAACAATGATAATGAAAATAACAACAATAACAATAATTCATACTTTGTACCAGTTTTTACTTTCTTTGCACAAGCTTACATTTCACCTCTTTTCTCAATATTCAAATAAAATCAAACGCATCTTGAAAAAAAACCCATTGCATACAACAACCAATACACAAATGAAAAAGAAAGAAAGAAAAACTAGGAGAAAATATTTCAATGTTCCCTTTTTACCTAGTCATGGGTCTTGCAGCAGACCCACACTATAAAAACTAAGATGCCAAGGCCCATCATGGATTGCACATGTCCATATTTTCCAATCATATTACTATCATGTACGATGTACACACAGATGGAACCAGCCTAGTCATAAAGTCATTATCAGTTCTGGTTTTGGTTTAAAAAATACAGATTTTATCAAGCATTTTTTGAGTTAAACTTCCAGCCCATGGCTCGTACAGACATAAAACAGAAAAATAAATAGCAAGGTACAATGCACTATCCCTACATTAAGGGAGAGAACCCCTCTTTCCCAGTACACATGGACAGTGCACATTTGTATGCTAGTGTAACCCAGCAGTGGGTGATACAAAGGGAAGGGTTAGTAGATGGTTGGTTACCCTATAGCGGGTTACCTGTGGGGAAAAGGTTAAAACAGCATGGTCAGTATTCATTTCCTCACCTTCCTGTGCAGAGATATGAAATCCAAGCGTACGCCTGTCTTGCCAGTGAAAAAGTTGGTTCCGTTGATCACATGGTGGAACAACGCCTCCTGATACACACTGCTGTGCCCCCCTCTGGATGATTCTCTCTGACCAACACACACACACACACACACACACACAAACACACACAGGCCATATATATTATATATATATATATATATTGTAAATTTTTTTTTTTTTTAATTAATTTTATTGTACAATCACAAAAGTAGCAGAAAAAAAATGCATGGTTTGATCACATGATTTATTAGAATAATGCAACATTGATCCTTTTTACTTACTTACACACACACATGCACACACACACACACACACACACGCACACACTCGCACAACACACACATACACACACACAGAGGCACACCCACACAAAACACAAATGAGCACATGATTATACATAAGATTCAAACACCACACAAATACGTTTATGTGCTTATCATGTAGCTATCTTTAATATCCTCTGAATTATAAGCAAATGAAAGTCATAAGCATGATTTTAGTGTCTTTCTCAAAATATTTCTTAGCACGGCACTTAGCAAAATATGATAGCAGCCAAAGAGGTTGAAGAATAAAAGAAAGCAGAAGCGTCAGCAGGTCTGAACTTAGCGAAAAGCTCGTTCCTCACCAGAGTCTGGTCACAGCCGTCTCCAGGCCCCCCAAACACCAGCAGTGGGCTGGCAGCCTTCAAACCATCAGAGCAGGCGTCGTAATAATTCAGAAACCCTGTAACAACACAAACCCACCTCTTTTTTGAAATTGAAACATTTTGATTCATGTAAATGAGTAGCAATTCGCTTGAAATTAAGGTTCCTATTCAGATTTAACCACATGTTTGTGGTGGTTCAGAAGATGATACATCTTCTAGAATGATGATGATGATGTCTGTGATATGTACACCATTCTAAGGCAAAATACCCCCCACCTCGCCTGCGTTTATTTAAAAGATCAAAAGGGGTGGTTTGAGTCTTTATAATATTATATGAAATGATAAACCTATGTCCCTTCTGAATCATGCATTTAGCATACAAGCAATGGATTGGACCATAGCATTTAGAGTCTACAATAAAGTCACTCTCAATGGGAGACAAATATCTATACAGAACTCCCCCCCCCCAAAAAAAAGGCCATGCTTGTACTATGGCGATACATTTTCTCCAAGGATAAAAGCATGAATTTTATGATTTTATGCAGAGAATTTAACCATGACTGTACACACTACATACCATAGTAAAAAACAAACAAAAACAATAACAAAAGTAATGCAACCCACCTTGTACAGTCATTTTCAGGTCGTCAAAGTCATGACAGTCAGGTTCGTTCCAGGTTTCAAAATTCCATTCCTTGACATAATCTAAACCGTAATGATCTGGAAAATAAAAAGCCATAAAAACCATGATTTGAAATTGGCATCTTTACTGACACTGTCAATCGAATAATGTTGCAGATGTTGCACCATACATATGGTAACTTGCCAATGATATATATCAGAATTGTGTCTCAAAATTGAATTGGTGAGTAATTTGCTGCCATTCAGCCAACACACTATTCTGAGGGTAGCAGAGCCCTTCAGACACTTTTCAATGAAAAATGGTGGACATATTTACCGTCTGTTTTTAAACACCAGCAGGCATATATATATGAACAAATGAACCGCTGGTATTCAATCAGAATTTGCTATAAAACACTCATCATAGCTAAAAATCACACCGTTTCAAGCTTGTAATGCACTAATATCACTGTTAAACCTTGGGGAATTAA
This sequence comes from Rapana venosa, assembly GCA_028751875.1. NCBI lineage: Eukaryota > Metazoa > Mollusca > Gastropoda > Neogastropoda > Muricidae > Rapana > Rapana venosa. The sequence goes on along the minus strand of CM054144.1, from coordinate 21,959,575 downwards.
TCACAATCTATACCAGCACAGTCACAGGCTATGAAAAAAAATACAGACCAACCTCAAAGGTAAAAAAACCAGATTCCTTAAAATCTATCGCATCTAAGCCATGCAAAAAGGTAAGGGAATGGAAGCGGGAATTGGCGGTTGGGAGGTTAATGCAACTTGACTTTTTATAGGTAGATGTCTCACATGTTTTAATCTAAGGTTACAGCTTTGAGATTTGACTTGACTTGGTTTTGCTTACTGATATATCTCTGGGCCACCTGCAAGGTGAGATCTCGCCACCAGTACACCTGGGTCTTGTTCTCCATGTCACTGAAGATGCCAGAAGGATTCCCCATCAGCTCAAAGCCTGGGCGCAGTCCGTTCAAGTGCAGCAGGTCTATCAGCCCATCCAGGAATGTGAAATTGTACACTGGCCACCCAGATGTAAACCTGCACAAATACATGAGTGAGTAGTGAGTGGTGAGAGATTGAGAGAGTGTGTAAGCTTGAAAGTTAGCATGTAATATACGCACATTATCTACACATGCACGTACACGTGCACACACACACACACGCACGCATGCGCGCACACACACACGCAAACATTAACATTTAAATAGTGAAAACAATAGTGAACAGACGTTAAATTAAAGAAAAAATACAAACATACATACACAGACACAGAGTAGATCTCTCTCTCTCTCTCATTCAGTCTCCTACTTTAGGGTCATCTGGTATCACTTAAAGTGGAAAGATGTTAAAATTGAAGACTTACACACACACTCACACACACACACACACTCACTCACACACGCACTCACTCACAACACACACACACACACACACATTCTGCATACACCCTCACACGATCTGATCCAACTGTTCTCTCCTACTAAACTTCACCTCTGCACTTTAACCAGGTCCAGCAGCCAGTGGATTCGAACCTGCTGGACGCCGCGGTGAGGCACAGCTCCAATGTACGCCAGGTTCTGCACCAGGTCAGCACTGAGGTCAAACTCTTCTGCTGACTGGTGAGGTAGTGGAGGGCTGTCAGATCACAAACCATCTTTTTAGTAACAAACCCCACCAACAAACCAACAATGTATCACACATCATACATGCATATAACAATATAATAATTAAATACACTCGCTCATATTCTGAATGTGTATGCATGCACATACACACACACAAACACACACATGAATGCATGCACAACCACATAAATCCTTTGGATGAAACCAAGGTCCTGAGTGTGAATGCACGCAGAACATCTTCCGTGCACATTAAAACCTGTTCTGCTTTTCAGACGAGTAGGACATTGTGTGCAGGTGGGAACAGATGACAAAATTGACAAAACTGCGTACACATGGGGAACAAGTGTAAAAAAGCACATGTGCTTATTCCATTATCCTCTAAATAAAAATAAAAATAAAATAAAACTAAAAATAAAACACATACACAAGATCTACACACACACACACACAAGATCTACACACACACATATACACACACTGTATTGAATACATATAAGTCAACTACTCACCAAAAGCCAGTACTCTGCCAAAAATGCCTGAGAGGGACATTCCCCATTCTGGCATCCACAACCAGCTTGAGATCCTGAGGCAGGGCATGACAGGCCAAAGCTGCAACTAGTGCAAGAATGAAGGCAGGTAACAGAAGGTGTATCAACACTGGGGCTGCTTTAACACTGCATTCATTGTGCTTTGCCATCCTTTTCCATTACCGCAGGGATTCTCCTGTCCTCTGGCAAGAATCTGTGTTTTTCTTCATGGCAGCGAGCTACTGTAACATAGACATCAAATTTAAAAACAGGAAAAAATCAGACACTAAACGTCAACATTTCTAGTTTTCTATCCTGAAGATGACCATTAATGATAGAAGTATACAGCACACTTAACAGATGTTCAGATTTTGAATGATAAAAGAAATGATAATGATGAGGAGGAGGTGGAGAAGGAGGAGGAGGATATGGATGAAAATAGCAACAACTGCAACAAAAAGAACAATAGAAATGTGTGGAAAGTATAAAGTAAATTTTACAACATATAACAACCGTAACTGAATACACATACACTGATACAGCAAAGATTTCAATCAGATTATTTTGGAAACTTCTGACATAGCCCTGTAATTATAGATGCACAGGAATTAAGTCTTACAGTTTTGGAAAATTATGGAATATACTACTACTAGGTCTAGATCATGCAATGGATAGGACTTAACGTGGGCAATGAATTGTACGTTGATACCAGCGTGCGCGCGCGCGAGCGCACACACACACACACACACACACACACACACACACACACACACACACACACACAGCCCTATAATCTAATATCACTTATTGGAGTGTACAAACGTAAAATCGAAGACAACACACACACACACACACACACACACACACACACAAACAAACAAACACACCGTTACTACTATGACAACACACACCATACTGAGGTTCCCATTGCCACAGCATAAGCAGCAGTCTTCAGTCATGAATGTAGACTGCTGATCATCAGAACTGAAAGTTGATCGATCGATCATTTCCCCCAGGACATAAACCGGAAATGCTGACTGGTCCATTCTGTTTTGAGTCTGAAGCAATATTCTCATTCCGGTCTGTCGTATACTGATTTAGTTGGACGCTAGTCCTATGTTGCAGCCCCATTTGTGGGCTGAACAATTTTTATTTTTTTAATTATTTATTTTTAAAAAATTCTTTTATATCGAGGATAATGGAAAAGCAATTAAGTGCTTTTTTACATCCAGTCTCCGTGTGTATGCGGATTTGTGAATTCTGTCATCTGTTCCCACAGGCACACAATGGCCTACTCTTACGAAAAGCGGAACAGGATTTAACGTGTGTGCAAGATGTTCTGCGTGCGTTCGCACACGGGACCTCGGTTTATTGTCTTATCCGAAGAATGAGCTGTTTAGCACACCGTGTGCGCGTTCTGCAGTATTTCGTAAACAGGGTGATGAAATAACGAATTTTGAGCACATGAAATAATGGAAAATGTGTAGAGTTGTTTGGCACAGTGTGTGCCCCACATCTTGTGTTCAGCAGCATATTTTATTTATCTTTGCATTCCGTGAATAAGCACTCATGTGCTTTTTTTCATCCAGTCCCCGTGTGTATGCAGTTTTGTAAAGTTTGTCATCCATTCCCACCGGCACACAATGGCCTACTCTTCCGAAAAGCGGAACGGGTTTTAACGTGTGCGCAAGATGTTCTGAGGTGGACTGAGGGTGCAGCATTTCTTGAAGAGGATAATGAAAAGAAAATTTATGAGCACATGCAATTAAGCCAAATGTGTACAGCTGTTTGGCACATTGTGTACACAACATCTCGTGCACAGTAGCATTTCGTGGACGAAACGATGTGTAGAGCTGTATAGCACCCAGGGTTCTCCTTATTAGGACAGCATGTGTGTGTGTATTGTGTGTGTTGTGGGTTTGTGTGTGTGTGTTGTTTGTTTGTGTGTGGTGTGTGTCAGTCAAGTCAAATATTTTTTTCCCAAATAATACATTGAAAAAGCAATGCATTTGCGTTTGGGTTTGGTTTTTTTTCATCATCAAGCCATCTATCTATCTAGGAGCAGAAACAAATAAACACAAAAAACCATTACCAGTGACATCTCACTACAATATTATTACGACAACAAATAAGAATAAAATAGACTCAATAAACCAAAAGTAATACACTGCATCCCCACCCCCACCCCTCACACACCCATTGCTTATTGTGTGTGTGTGCGCGCGCGGGCACGCGCTAATGTTAAGATTTGTGCCTGTGTATAATTATAATACACTTTCTGTTCAATAGTCTGAAATCTCTCTCTCTCTCTCTCTCTCTCTCTCTCTCTCTCTCTCTCTCTCTCTCTCTCTCTCTCTCTCTCTCTCATCATCCCCAATCCCCCCTCCCTTAAAATTGACTTTTCTTTCTTTGTTTTTTTTTTTTTCTTTTTCCTTCCTGTAATTTCTTTTGTCGTTGTTGGAGTTTTTTGTTGTTTTTCTTTTTTCTTCTGTCTATTTTGCTTCTTTTTTTTCTTTTCCCAAAACTATATCTCCCAGTTTTGTTTTTCTTTCGTTCTGTCCAGCTTTTCTTTCTTCTATCCTCTTTTCCATCCGTTTTTCTTTTTCATTAAGTTTTTCTTTCCTTTCTTTTTCTGCTTTTATTTTATTCAATCATGTCCTATTTCATTTCTTTTTCTCGTCGTTTTTTACCCTCTGTGTTTTATTCTCTTTCTTGCAAAAGTCCTTGGAGGGAACTATAAACCGAGGTCCTGTGAGTGAACGCACGCAGAACATCTTGCGCACGCATTAAAACCTGTTCCGCTTTTCGAAAGAGTAGGCCATTGTGTGCTATTGGGATCAGATGACAAAATTGAAAAAAAACACATGCACACGGAGGCTGGATACACTGAGGACAAGTTGAAAAAAAATAAGCCAGCCAAGTTTGCCGTGATTAAGAGAGAAAAAGAAAAAAAGTAACAAGAAAAAGAAAAAGTTATCACTGTTAACACTGATGCCCCGTGATGCACACGTGTGGAAATGAAATCTGCTCACCCACGGAGGGTGTTGAGCTGTTTTGCCAAGCCGACAATTTCATTTCTGATTTGGCGACGACCGACTCAAGATCGTGTTGTATAGGCATGCAGAAAATCCACACCATGCATCATCCTGGTGCAATTTTCTACCCAAGGCTACAGGTAACTGTTTTATTTTTGTGTAGTACACTGATTTGTTTGTTATTCATGATCAGAATTGAAATAATAATGTATGGCATGTATACAGCGCTAGATCTATATCTTGTAAAGGTAAATCAAAGCCTTGCATTCAACCTCTTTTTACATAAGCAACCAGTGGCAAGTAGTAACAAATTGAAATTTGCACAAGCCTGCACACACACACACACACACACACTCTCTCGATATGGTCTAATATCACCTTGAGTGAACAGACGTTAAATTAAAAAAATCAAACGCACACACTCGAAGGTTAAAATACTCTGGTGGGGTGATGGGGATTTCGGCTAGTTCCGCTAGGACTGTAATAGAACCAACCCAACCATCTCCTTTGGGCTACCAGTAAACAAGGACTGCTCCCTTTGAAAACTGGAAGTAAGCTAGGCCTCCCTTCCTTGCAATGCAAATGGCGGGTTGTTTACCAAGTGAAAACTAGTTTTCATTTTACTTCAAAGTTTTACCGTGTGTAGCTGTGTTTAGTGTCTTAGTGTCGTTCAATTTTGGCTTTGGTGAAAACTATGCCCATTGAAAAAACATATAGGCCTAAGCCCACATTTTGTGGAAATAGAGACGAAAAGACCAGACGAAAGAGAGTAGGCTAACAAAACTGAAGGTAGCCTACAGAAAGTTAAGTTTTGAAACAAGTGAAAAGCCACTCATTGGAACAAAAACTTAAGAACCGGGACTTGTACAAACTCATCTCAGATTCATATTGCATAAGCCGACACCTCTGTGGAAAAAATCGGACATTAAACAGTGAATCAGAATGACAATCTGTTTTAAGGTAGAACTGTTCCTCACCAGAAGAACTGTCCTCACTGTTATTTTTAAAGGTTGTAGAACTGACTCCAGCTGACCTCAGGCTGTTGTATCAGAAGTTGTCTTCTGCCAGTGTAATGTAGAAAAATGGCTTTAAAAAATCGATATGTTTTTTTTTTCTTGTTCCAGGGTTAGACTATCACCAATGGTGAGATTTTTGGTATATATGACCATTTTTGCCCACCATTATTGCATAGTCACATTCTGATATTGGGGATGTCTTACCACCTTGAATTTCTTAAGCTCCTTGAAAAGTCTTTTATGTGTGCACACTAAATGTGACTAATCGATGCCAATGGGGAAAAAGTCTTCAGGCGCATGTTCACAATCCCGATCATTTTGAAACTCTTCTCAGGATCACACAACAATGCTTCCAGCCCTTTTCCCCCATGACAATGTTTTTAGACAGTAAAAAAGGATTTAGATTGTTTTAATTTCTGGAGATAATTTGGCAGATTTTAAGAAAATGCTTCAGCTTCAGGGGGCTGTGCCCCAGACCCCCACTTTATAGGGAGGGAGGGGGGAAGGGGTCACACCTCCCTTAAAAACTCATCCATTGTATTTTTAAAAAAATATACCAAATTTTGAGTCTAAAAGGTTTTTCTTGGAGCCTTATTTATTATTCATGTTAGCTCTTTGCATGTTTAAGGTATTCACATATATTGATATAACTTAAGACATCTTTCTTGGCTATAAAGTGTGATTATATGGCTGTGATTAGGGTTTATGTTCAGGCTATGGTAAACAAACAAAATCGGCATTGGGAAAAATGTGTTAATCGCCCCTATGGTGAGATTTTGCATGTGCGACCGTTTTTGCCCACCATGAAAGGTAGCCACATTCCAATTTCAGGGATCTGGAAAATATTTAATATGGTGACAATAGGTTTTCAGGTATGCCTAAACATTCCTCGTGTTAGAGGATCCATTGTTGTGGTATAGTCTGCTTCAGCTGACCTCATGCTGCTGTATCTGAAATACAAAGTCTGTCAGCATCTTGTAGAAAAACAGCTTTTTTTTCTGTTGTGTTTTTTTTCTCGTTCCATGGCGAGAGCTAGAACTTTTGAGGTTTACCAATGGTGAAATTTCGTGTACTGTGCAACTGTTTTTGCCCACCATTAAGGCGTTATGCATTAACTTAAGGTAATTACACTTCAGGGATGATCTCTTAACTGAAATAATAGGATACCAGATACCTTCCCCACCAACTGCTAAGACTTCTGTTTTCATATAATTATATGTTGACTGTGGGTTTTTCAGACACCCATCCTTTCCATAGTAGCATTTTGTTACATAACCTGTCACCAGCTGTGGGTGCTTAAAACACCCTTTCTCTCTGTAAAGGACTTATTTGGTGAGTGGGTGGTGTAAACATCCTTACTGAAGTTACCCTCTGTAGGGTACTGTATGCCATTTATCCTCATTCAGTAACTGTAGATGGTGAAAACACCCATATATCATATGCCACTTATCCTCATTTGGTCACTGTGGGTGGTAAAAACACTCTTACACTGTACAGGAAATATGCTATAAATCCTTATACTATAGTGCCAGTGTGGGTAGTAGAAGCACTCTTTCTCTCTTAACAGAACTTGCTGTAATAATATTCCTGAACTTTAGAAGGTTGAACCATCCACATGTGGTAGAATACACAGTATCACTGATCTAGATTTATGTACTATTCAAAACTAACAAAAAGCTTTATGTTCCCAGGTACGCACAATAAAAGACAACAGGCACTACCTTCAGCCTCTCGACCCACATCTAGAATCCAGAAAGCAGAAAAGATCGGATTCACCTCGGTACTGCTACTACTGGCTTCTACCCCATGACCAACAAACCTGAGGCAGAAGTTATGAAAACTACTTGCAGTTCTCTGAAAATCACCTTGACCAGTGCCCTGTCTGGCATCTTGCAGGCCTTCCAATCTAACAGAAATACTGACCTGAGTGACTTTCAGTCCTGCAGTGGATCCCCTCCCATTGCAGTTTGCCATGCAATGAGACTGACTCCCTAGTGAAGGAAAGCATAAAGCAAGGCTGGTGATTAGGTCTACCAGTTAATTCTGAAGCCGAGACTGGTCACCTAGGCCAAACTGCAAAGCCAATGAATACAGTATCATCTACGCAATGACAGGTCAGATCCCAATTACCTGTTGACATGTACATGAAATTCCACAAAGGCCATAAAGAGCAGTTCCCTTGCAAGACTGGCAACAAGACCACAGAACAATGTATTGCAGCCCTGCCCACTACATGAAACATTCCAATGATCTGACAACAGAACATGTAATGCAGCCCTACCTGTTACATGAAACATTCCACAGATCTCCAGACCACAGAACATGTACTGCAGCCCTGCCTGCTACATGAAACATTCCAAAGATCTCTAGACATGTATTGCAGCCCTGCCTGTTACATGAAACATTCCAAAGATCTCTAGACATGTATTGCAGCCCTGCCTGTTACATGAAACATTCCAAAGATCTCCAGACAACAGAACATATTGCAGCCCTGCCTGCTACATGAAACATTCCAAAGATCTCCAGACAACAGAACATATTGCAGCCCTGCCTGCTACATGAAACATTCCAATGAAACATTCCAAAGATCTCCAGACCACAGAACATGTATTGCAGCCCTGCCTGTTACATGAAACATTCCAAAGATCTCCTGACAACAGAACATGTATTGCAGCCCTGTCCGCTATTCAAAACATTCTCAATGAGGATCTGGCCTGACCCCACCCCAGTGACCAAGCAGCTTCACGTCAACTTAGAGTCTAACCTGCAGTGCACCACTGCCTCCATCATCATAGACTGAGCTGTCCATCTGACAAACGCAGAAGAAAAACAGGAACATCGCACTGGCAAAAACTCCAGCCAAGTAACTTCTTGCAGCTGTAGGTGCCATTGGGGGCATGCAACTTCAACTATCACTAAACTGTGAGTATAAGATATATTTTTCTGTTATTTGGCATTATCATGATTACATGTCTGTATGTGTAGCAAGTAGGCACACTAACTGGCAGCAATAGTTGAGCACACACACTCGCACTGTATGCCTTCTGCAAACATGCGTTGATGAAGAAAAGGGGAGGGTGGGAGAGAAGTTGGTAGATCATGTAGTCAAGAAAAAAATAAGGCACACAATTTTTAACAAAATGTTATTTAAAAAAACCACACTAGCCAGTCTACGTCCATTTTTGTACAGATGCTGAATAACCTGCAACAATTGTGGAGGCATCATTCACAATATTTCAGTGTTATAACTTAAGATGCCTACAAGTACAACTGTGGCCTGGGCAAAACATTGATTGTTTGATATACTATTCAATTCAATTCAATTCAAAAGCTTTATTATCTCAAAGACAGAAATTCCGGTGGGTTACTCACCATACATAAAAACAATAAACATTTAAACATATTTAAAACACGCACACACTGTCCAAGCAAAGCGATGTTGTGGGTTTCCCCCCCTTGTTCCTCAGCTACAGCTCTAGGGTTCACCAAAGGCGAGATTTTGTGCATGCGACAATTTTTTCCCCATCATTAAGGTAGCCATATTCTTTTGGGATGATATCTTTAGAAACACAAGTGCACATGTGATTTAAACAAAAAAATTACCTTCTGTTTCTTCTGGCACAGAATGGTCTACTTTTCTGTAAGGTGAAACGGACTTTAATGCGTGTGCAAGATGTTCCGTGTGTGCACACTGGACCTTGGTTTGCAATCTCATCTGAAGGACTTTTGAGGGGCCACTCTCACAGATGCCTTGGCGGAGGCTTGATCCTGGGCCGTCAGGTCAGGAACGCAATGCTCTAACCACTGATCAGTTTTAGACACTTGAGCATCTCAACCTAAGTCAGTGTCATACAAGTTTTCGAGCATAGAGACATGCATCTGTGCATTAAAAGTAATCACTTAATGCTAACACATATATATATCTGCACATATATGTGGGCATACATGTACGTACACAGTCACACTCTCAGAGTAAGTTAATTGTATTGCTTTGTTCTTGTGGCAACACTGATTAGATGGGATAAATCAGGTGTGACTTGTAGTGGCACACAGTGACACACAGCATGAGCATCTCAACCCAAGTCAGTGTCATACAAGTTTACATCAGTCAGTGTCATACAAGCTCTCTCTCTCTTTCTCAAAGAAATTAGATTTGATTTGATCTATTACTCTCTCACACTATCCCCCTCTCTCTCTCTTTGTCACAAGACACACACACACTATTATTATAAATATATATTATTATTATATATAGATACATATACACACCCTTATCACACATTTTTTTCTTGATTTTCAGATAACTTTGCAGCAATCTTCAACCTTCTCATCACACCTGCCGTACATGATGATCTTGCCTTGTTAGGCCTGTCTTAGTGGAGGGCAGGGAATGGCTGACACAGGAAACCAGCAAAACCTGTCAGGGTTTTGTTTTCTTGGGGCCTGGGACACGGAAGGTCTTAAAGTCTTCAGAATGTTATTCTAGATCTGAATCCTTCAGTTTTCATGAATAGGCTTGCGCGCTTCCAGTTCCCAGAGGACCGAGTCTGAACATTGGGTCTTATTTTCCTCTCTGTCTCTTGTCTGTCTGTCTGTCTGTCTGTCTGTCTGTCTCTCTCTCTCTCTCTCGTCTCTCTCTCTCTCTCTTGTCTCTCTGTTCTCTCTCTTGTCTCTCTCTCTTGCTCTCTTTCTCTTTCTCTCTCTGTCCTCTCTCTCTCTTGTCTCTCTCTCTCTCTCTCTTGTCTCTCTCTCTCTCACACCACACACAATCACATTTTGCGCTCTTCCAGTTCCCAAAGGATGGAATCCGAACAAAGGGTCTTATTTTTGTGTGAATGATTCTCTCTCTCTCTGTCTCTCTCTGTGTCTCTCTCGTCTCTCTCTCTCTCTCTCTCACACATACATACACACATACACATCACATTTTGCACTCTTCCAGTTACCAAAGGGTCTTATTTTTGTGTGAATGGGTTGACGGGATTTAGCACTTGTGAAGCGGTTTACTATAGGTAGACTGGAAAAATGAGCAGTTGCAGCAGTTCCAATGTAGCAGCTTCCTTCAACAGGTTTACAGGTCTCTCGTGCACATTTCTGTCTGCTGCCTCAAGAGTTCTATCGCTGGTATTTGTTTGTCTTCGTTTGGTCTTTCTGTTAGTCTGTGAATGATCACTGGGCACCAACTTCCGATTGCTTCAGTATTGCTTGCTAAATTTTAGTTAAATGAAATAAAATAAATGTAAATAAAATAAATTATAATAAAAATATATGTGAATAAAATAAATCATGGTAATAAAATAGTGAGATAAAATTAAAAACCAAAAATAAAATCCAGCAAAATAAAATGAGAGAAAAATTGAGAAATAAAACCAAAAAGTTAGGAATAAAATCGAATAGAATACAGTGAGACAAAATAGAATGAACAATTGAAATAAAATAAAATAAAATAAACCAGCAATAAAATTAGCCACAAAAAGAATAAAACAGAATAAGGAAGCAAGAAATCTGACAGCAATCTGGGTGACAGTGATCTCGTGGTTGGAAAATAGTGGCTTCGAGACGGTAGTCCATCATGGGGTATTGCGACTCTTGTCATCCGGTTCCATTTCTGATAGGTTTCCTTATGTCGGGAATTACCATCACTGCTTTGAGACAGTCGTCAAGAGGTATTGCAATGTGGTTGTCCCTTTCTGTTGGGTTTCCTTTGGCTGTGAATCGCCATTGCCGCTTTGAGACAGTAGGCAGAGGTATTGCGACTTGGGTTGTCCCTTTCCATATCTGGATAGGTTTCCTTATGTCAGGAATTACACCACCTACAACAGCTTTGAGACAGTAGTCATGAGGTATTGCAACTTGGTCATCCCTGCATTTCCTTAGCCTTCCCACCCTTTATTAAACATGTGTCCTGACCTGGTGAGTCATCGTGTGGATCACCGGGGAGTCATCTTGTGGGGCCAAGTTCTGTGGATCATCTGAGAGTCTTCTCCATGAGTGGGGCTGTTATCTGCTCCATGAGTGGGGCTGTCATCTGCTCCATGAGTGGGGTTGTCATCTGCTCCATGCTGTCATCTGCTCCATGAGTGGGGCTGTCACCTGCTCCATGCCGTCATCTTCTCCATGAGTGGGGCTGTCATCTGCTCCATGAGTGGGGCTGTCATCTGCTCCATGAGTGGGGCTGTCATCTGCTCCATGCTGTCATCTGCTCCATGAGTGGGGCTGTCATCTGCTCCATGAGTGGGGCTGTCACCTGCTCCATGAGTGGGGCTGTCACCTGCTCCATGCTGTCATCTGCTCCATGAGTGGGGCTGTCATCTGCTCCATGGGTGGGGCTGTCACCTGCTCCATGCTGTCATCTGCTCCATGAGTGGGGCTGTCATCTGCTCCATGAGTGGGGCTGTCACCTGCTCCATGCTGTCATCTGCTCCATGAGTGGGGCTGTCATCTGCTCCATGGGTGGGGCTGTCATCTGCTCCATGAATGAGTGGGGCTGTCGTCTGCTCCATGAATGAGTGGGGCTGTCGTCTGCTCCATGAATGAGTGGGGCTGTCGTCTGCTCCATGAATGAGTGGGGCTGTCGTCTGCTCCATGAATGAGTGGGGCTGTCGTCTGCTCCATGAATGAGTGGGGCTGTCGTCTGCTCCATGAATGAGTGGGGCTGTCGTCTGCTCCATCAAGTTTCTTGTGGGTGAGTATACAGCTACAGCTGAGTGACTTTATGATACATGATTCAGGTATCAGATTTTTGTGTGTAGTTCTAGGTCATTTAGGAGAGAAAAAGTTCACATTCTCTTGAAACGAGTCACTTAGTTTTTTTACTGACAGAGAGCTTGTGGTGTTTGGTTGCTGCAGACATGGCAACTTCTATATCTGGAATGGGAGGGTGTCACGTGTTGACAGAAATGCCTCCTTGTTTGCAAAATTTTTTTTTATAAATTACTGGTAAGGTGTATTTAATTAGATGTTTGAATATTCAACTCTATAAGCTGATCGGAATGGAATTTGAATAAACTGAAGAAGTGAAGAATTTTTATATCTGAACCAATAAGGTATCGGTATTTTTTCTTTTTTTTTTTCTTTTTTTTACCTGATCCTGACCTTTTTTTTTTTGGGGGGGAGCATCTTTTTGTTTCTGCCTATTTTATCTTTTCATTTTTTCATAACTCGGCTAGAGCCCCGAGATTTACCAATGGTGAAATTTGTGTATATAATAGTATTTTGCCCATCATTAAGGTAGCTGTGTTCCAGCTTAGGGAAGATGTCTAAACACACTAGTAGTGTGCATGCAGTTAAACACAAGAAAACATCGTCCATTCTTACCGGAATGATAGGCCTGCTTTTCTGAAAGGCAGAACTGGTTTTAATGTGTGCACAAGATGTTCTGGGCATGTTCACACATGGGACCAGGATTTACAGTCTCACCTGAAGGACTGAGTCGGCACTGAGTACAGGGGAAAACCCCCATTGAAAGGGAGTCTTAGTGGTGGCTCAAACTGGAGCTCTATCCTGGGCCGTCGAATCACAAGTCCTATTTTTTTCATTTAAATTGAGATGTTTAGTACTTCTTCTTGCCCATCTTGTACTTTTACTTCTAGTATTTTCTTACTGACCTCTCTGCTGGTAAAATCTTTAATTAATTGTATTATGTGTTCATGGTCTCTATTATTGTTTCTTTGTTGTTGAATGTTTTAATTTTCCACCCGATTTTAACTTTCTGGTGTCAATGTTTTACCAGGTACCATATGAGATTGGAGAATGCCACTCGAGTCCAACACCACCAGGCACTTCTCATGACAGTGCCACTTGGTTCCAACACCACCAGGCACTTCTCAGGACAGTGCCACTCAAGTCCAACACCACCAAGCACTTCTCATGACAGTGCCGCTAGAGTCCAACACCACCAGGCACTTCTCATGACAGTGCCGCTAGAGTCCAACACCACCAGGCACTTCTCAGGACAGTGCCACTTGAGTCCAACACCACCAGGCACTTCTCAGGACAGTGCCACTTGAGTCCAACACCACCAGGCACTTCTCACGACAGTGCCACTCAAGTCCAACACCACCAGGCACTTCTCATGACAGTGCCACTTGAGTCCAACACCACCAGGCACTTCTCATGACAGTGCCACTCAAGTCCAACACCACCAGGCACTTCTCATGACAGTGCCGCTAAGAGTCCAACACCACCAGGCACTTCTCATGACAGGCAGCAAAAAGACATTATCAGGTACCTTTAATTTTGTCATCTTTTACGCTGTCTGGTTTAGTGTCTGTCTTTATCTTTGCGTGATGTTTGTTGCCATGTCTGTCCTCAGTTGTACCCATCTTTTTCTGTACTTGCTTGTGTTTGTATTTCTGTCGTTAAGTTTAAATCCTCCTGTCTTTTTGGGGGCTTGTATTTTGTTGTTTTTATTTCTGTCTTTCAGCTTTTCCTGTCTGCCTTTCTCAGGCATGAAAAAGTATGGAAAATTTGAAAGACATTGTAAGATCAGAACTCTAGGGGACACCAAATATGTTTTAAAGGCTGGTTCCTCCCCCCTCCCCCCCCCCTTTCCCCCCCCCCCTTCCCCCCCCCCCCCCCTTCCCCCCCCCTCCCCCCCTTCCCCCCCCCCCCTTCTCTCCCCCTTCCCCCCCCCCTCCCCCCTTCTCTCCCCCCCTCCCCCCCTTCCCCCCTTCTCTCCCCCTCTCCCCCCTTCCCTCCCCCCCTTCTCTCCCCCTTCCCCCCCCTCCCCCCCTTCCCCCCCCCCCCCCCCTTCCCCCACCACTGCCATTAAGGTAGCCACATTCTGACTTCAGGGATGGTCTCTAAACATGACACCTGTGTGCATGCTGGTTTTTCCGTATCATCTGTTCCTACCGGCACACAATGGCCTACTCTACTGAAAGGTGGAACGGGTTTTTAATGTGCACAAGATGCAGCAAAATTTTTCCATCGAACTGGGAAGAAAGGGTGAGACTGGGAATAGAAAGCAGAACCTCAATTAACTTGTTTGCAGGCGAATGTGATATTGTGTATATGGAAGTGATGGTATTGTATTAGAGCTTTGAGACTACTTGAAAGGGCTGCACTCTGCATTTCCTATCATATGCTCTGGTATCGGTCAGGCCTTAGAGATAACAAACACCTGCAGTGTTGGTGTGATTTAAACATTTCTACGTATTGTATCTGTAAAGTGGTTGATGCTCAACTTCATGGTCCCAGTCTTCCCATTCATCCTGTAGGTTTTGCTCTAGATAGTAGGCTGGAGTTTTTAAAAAATCAAAACAATAAACGTGTCAATTATGGAATGCAGTCATGAATTTCCAACTAGGAGTCAAATGTGTTTACTGCACCATGGGAGGCGCTGTATTTTGATCCTTTAAAATTTTTGTTTATTACGGATGTAATTTACCGCTAATGTTAGATTTTCCCCCCTCCATTTTAAAATTTGCGATTTTTTTCTTCTATTCAACCAGGTACCATGTCAGCCAGAACAGTTCCAGTGAAATTCAAAATCAAAGGGGACTGCTAAACCAGGCCATCAACTCGCCATCCAGCTTTGTCTGCCACAACTGCGGCAGAGACTGCCATGCACGATTGGACTTTTGAGGGGGAGAAGATGGGCGATGGCCTTATTTTTTTAATTTCAAGGATAATGGTCAATATGCTGGCCCCTGGAGAAGCTGAGGTCTCTGACATCTCACTCCCCTAAAAGTTTTTAAAAATTTGATAAATTTTTTTTTTAATGTCCTTTCATATTCCTGGGACAGAGTAGTTCATGAATATTTTGTATAAAATTTTTGTTTCCTGAAATGAATCAGATAATGATAGTTTGAGAAAATATTCTGTTCCTGACAGAGCCTCAATTGTATTTTTGGAAAAAAAAAAATTAAGTTTGATTTTTTAAAAGTACAAGTGATGTTTTTTCTTTTCCATTTTTTAAAATGATCCAATCTTGGCTTGAGAAGATACTCAGATCCTGACATAATTTTCTTTGAATTAAGGATTGGAAAAAAATCTGCTTTCATCATGGCTTTTTTCATCTTTAAAAGGACTCGGTGTCAATTATTTGATGCTGATTCATATGATTAGAGTGACTGAATCTGATTTAATGATGGTTCCCCAAAATACTGTTGCGATATGCCTTGTGGAACGGGCAACATCTCCCCCCCCCTCCCCCACTGGATCAAATCAAGTGAAAGTAAATACTTTGATAATCTGCCCCTTGATGCTTACATAATTTTCAGTTGAAAAATATCCTGGTCATGAGATGACTTCCTGACATAACTTCAATTGAGGAATTTTGAAAATAAAATCGTAACATTTGATTTTTTTAAGTGAGTGGTATTCTTCCCTCTTCCCACCACCCCACCCCCCTCTCTTTTTTTCTTTTAAATGATCCAATGTTGGGTTGAGAAGATACTCGGATCCTGACATAACTTTCATTGAAGTAAGGATTGGAAAGAATCTGTGCTTTCATCATGAAGGCTTTTTTGTGTTTTTCTTTTTTAAAGGATACATGTTGAATTTTAAAAATTTTTGTGATGCTGTTTCAATGATAAGAATGATTGAATCTGAGTTAACGATGGTTTCCAAAAATACTCTTGTTCTAATATACCTTGTGGAAGTGGCAATTCCCCCACCTCCCGCAAAGTGAATCGGGTTTTAAGTGAAAGAATACTTTTATGGTAATCTGCCCCTTGACACTTACATAATTAGCAGTTGGAAAATAACCCGGTCATAAGATGACTTAAGCAAGACTTTTTATTGGTTATGGCAAAATTATGCTCTGGCCACCACTGATAATTTTTATTATTCCAAGATCTGAGATCAGTTCATATTTCAATAAGTTTTTTTCATGTTAGCAGAATTGGTAACAAGTTTTACAGTATTGTGAACAAATCTGTGTGATGATTTGCCAGTCGTATACCATTTCTAATTGGTTTGTGGCATCAAGTCCATCAATGAAAGTTTTAGAATCAATTAAAAACCACCTGCCCCCACCTCCACCCCGTTCCTCAGCCAGAGCTCGGAGGTTCATCCACAGCATGATTGTTGTTGTGTAGTTGTTGACCGTTTTTGCCCCCCACCATTAAGGGGGTCGCATTCCAACTTTGGGAATGCATCTAAAATTTTATAATCAATTTTTATGCACCACAAAAGTATTAGTGTTGGTTTTTGGTTTTGTGGTGTGTGTGTGAGGGGGGAAGGGGGTGATATTGGAAAGGAGACAATGGCTCGGAAAGAGAAGCGAGGAAGGGAAAGGGGGCTGTAGGAGGGGTACAGATGCACATTTAGAGCAGTACAGGTAGAAAGGGCTGGCTGGTTTTTTCTTATACAGTTTGCTTTGGGCTTTTTTTGTCTTTAGTGTAAATGATTCTTTATACGGTTATTTTGGGTTTTTTTTATATGAAAACAACTTTTTCTTATATGGTTTTATTTCAGGGTCTTTTTTTAAAAGATGAAAGTTAAAAAAAAGTCTTAGACATGAAATCCCTTACGTACAAAACTCAAAATTTGTGGACACTGAAGTCCAATGCAAAGCCTTAGCTGTTAGGATTTGTGATTCGGAGAAGTTCCATACTATAGGGAGCTACATAATATGGTTGGTAGGCATATAAACATTAAATTAAATTGAATTAAATTAAATACCATTGTGTCTATAGCTACACACCATTTGTCTTTGTGCTATTGTGTCCACATGCATTCTAACATTCAGACCAACCAGCTGACAGACAACCCTTACCCGCTATTAACTGTTAACACTAACCCTAACGCTAACCTTTGCCCTAACCCTGGCCCCACATGTGGACACAAAAGGCAGGTGGACAACAGGTATATGCTGACACTATGGCTGAACATTTTCTTTTGTGTTGAATTGGATTAAATTGTTAGAGAATAAATAAAGCACAGGGCTTCTTTACACCTCACTCAACGCAAAATCATATGCGAACAGTGATGAACAATATTAAATGTTCCAAAATGATTAATGAATGGTCATCATAATCAAATGCCAATTGTAATAATTATTTCGTTAATCAGCTAGAGCTGTGATGTTCGCCAATGGTTAGATTTTGTGAACGCGACCGCTTTTGCCCACCATTAAGGTAGCAGCATTCCGACTTCAGGACTGTGGTAAGATGAAATGAAATACTACTGCTAGGGTTGGTAGGAGGAGGGGTGTTAGAATTTTAGAGGGTGTTGGAATGCTCTGGTGTATAGGAATGGGGAAAGAGGTGTAATGACTTAGGATGGGGATAATTTCTTGTTTTGGAGATAACAAAGCATTCATAGAAATATTTTTGAGATAATATACATAGTGGTTATGGGGCAGGGAGCATTTTAGAAAAAAAAGTATATTTAAAGCGAAAAGAAGAGGTTGTTTTAGATTGCATAATTAATTTGGAAGGGATGGTAAATAAAGAAAAAATTAGTAGGGGATACTGGTTTTAAAACGCATTATTGAGCAGTCATTGGGGGAAGGTACTGAGGGACAGTGAGGATGCATTGCAGAAAAAGGGTGTTATTAAGTAGGAGGGGTAGAATGTTCAGGTCAGTGGGAATGTGTGATGTGTGTGTGTGTGTGTGTGTTCCTTATTCATTTCCTTTTATTTTAAGGATAATGGAATAAGCACCCATGTGATTTTTTAAATTTTTACATCCACTCCATGTGTATGCAGTTTTCTAAATTTTGTTACCGTTACTACTGGCACATAATGGCCTACACTTTGTGTGTGTGTGTTCATTTATTTTCTTTTATTTCAAGGATAATGGATAAGCACTTGTAAGCCTTTTTAAATCCAGTCTCCGTCTCTTTTGCAAATTTTGTCATCCGTTCTCACTGATAAGTGTAGGAAAGATGGACTTGTGCTGCAGGTCAATCTATGGAATGGTATACCACAGGCATTTCTTCTCACCAGTGTAGGCTATGCTTTGCAACTAGCACAAAAGTTAGTTACCCTGTGTCTGTGTGTGTGGCTTTGGCAGGGGGGGGGAGTGGGAAGAGATGTGAAGTGCAAAATAGCACTTACTGAAACATGAATTTTTAGTTCTCTGTGTGTGTGTGTGTATGGTTTAAAGAAATGTTGAATTGCTGGCTTTGCAGCTGAACCAGTTTTGATTTTTTAAATTTTGCCGTTATTTTGGAAAGGATGGATGTGGAGGAAGTATTGGAATGTCACATAAAAATTGCAAAATTTGATTAAAAAACCCAAATTTATACTCATCATTTTTATAAAAAAAAAAAAACCAACAAATTTGCATTAGAAAAGGCTTTTTTTTCTTGAGTTATTTGACAAAATCTGGCATAGGAAAACCATTTTTGCCTTTCATTTTATGTGTACAAGATTGCAGGCATCCTGTTATTGTGTCCTGTTGCCTTCTTGCCTTTAGCTTTGCCATAAGTCAGACATGCCCTTCCTATTACCCAGGTCATAGCACTCCCAGCCCATTGATATTCTCCATCTGCATCTTTCCCAGCAGTCTTTGATTTCCATTGTCAGCACAAATGTATTGTCAAAGCCTGGGTTTTTTTGTTTTCTTTAATCTGAAAAGTGGTTTTAAAAAAAGTGGATGCCCTACAATGTAATTTAGAAGGAAAAAAAAGCCGAAAAGAAACGGAAAAAGACAATTTAAAAAAAAAATAAAGGAAAGAAAAAAGTCAGAATGGGTTAGAATCCCCTCCCCCAAATGATCTGGTTGTATTGATAAAACCGAGATCAGTGCTGATAGCTGCATGTTTTATTGTTTGCTTTCTTGCATTTGTCCAACCTTTTCACTATCTGTTATATCCATTTGTGCTTCTTTTCTATTAAATTCACTACAGATGTGTGTGTTCTGAAATTCCAGTATAGCAAATGTGACCTAATGTATCCTAGCAGATCACTGGGAGAACACAGTGTGGTACAAGGTTGTTGTTTTGTTCAGCCTTTCTTCTTGCTTTTGTGCTCTTGAAAACTGGGTTGTGAAAGAGAAAATGGTATAAAATGTAGGGGTTTTTTTGTTGGTTTTTTTGGTGGGTGTAAATTGTGAATGTTTACAAGCAGCTGTACATAACACTTGGCTGTATTAATGTTTTTTCAAGGGTTTTTTGGTGCTTTAGATCAATTTTTAAATAGAAGAAAAACAGCCACCTTTCCTGTCACTTTATTTTCTACTGAAATATTTGGCATATTTTTCTTGGACTTTATTACTAAAAGGCAATGTTATTCTTGCTTTTTTGATGTACTCCCATTTGAAGTACTGAGTGCGGAGTTTAGCAGTTTATCACCAATACCCTTGTTCTTTTTATGATTTTCTTTGAAATGTAGCATTGCCCTTTCTTGGATGAATTACATGATGCTTTTAAATTTACATGTTCATTGATGGATTTTTTTTTTGGGGGGGACATTTGATGTTTCAATATTTGTTTAAGAGGCTTGAAAATTCTCTGCTTTATCTGGGCAGTTGTGTGATTGGTTTACTTGCGTGTACCCATTTCAAGGAATGCCCATATTTTTCACTGTCAAACGAGGGATAATGTATTGGTGTAGCTTGTTGCCTGTATCGATTTTTATTTATAAACGTGAAGGGCATGTCTTAAATCATGTCTTCCAACATATCTTCTTTATGTGAAAGTTTTAGAAAGTGATTTTTGCATAGTAGACTTGAAAAGTTATACCTTTAATGCCCTCCACTTTGTTTGCTGTCCCCCTCCCCTCTTTATTTCCCATCCTGCCAGTGTCGATGTTAGCTTTATCATATACATTATTTTAAAATATATTGCAGTTGTAGCTGCTTTTCAATTGAATTTACTCCCATGAAATGAACTGGAAAACCTGTTTGCCAGTAGCATGTTAACTTTTTTTTTTTATTATGGATTGCAAGTATTATCAGTGGTTTCTTTGCTCTGTATATTTCATTAACAACCCCCCCCCCCCCCCACGCCCCCTTCCCAATTTTGTTATTGCCCCAACCCAGTTAAACTTGTTCTAGAATCTGAACTGGAAATGCACTTTATGACCCAATTTGATTACTGTTAAATGTAATGATCAAATCTAATCGCTCATCTGAGTTAGTGGATAAAGTGTTGCATGTTCCCTTAGAGGATCAACGTTTCCTGTAACCAGTATTGCTTCTATTTTTTTCTGTGCAAAACCGATATATTGATACATCGTTGATATATTGATACATCGTTGATATATTGATACATCGTTTTCTGTACATAACTGATATATTTATACATTGTTTTCTGGACATACCTGATATATTTATACATTGTTTTCTGTACATAACTGATATATTCATACATTGTTTTCTGTACATAACTGATATATTTATACATTGTTTTCTGTACATATCTGATATATTTATACATTGTTTTCTGTACATAACTGATATATTCATACATTGTTTTCTGTACATAACTGATATATTTATACATTGTTTTCTGGACATATCTGATATATTTATACATTGTTTTCTGTACATAACTGATATATTCATACATTGTTTTCTGTACATAACTGATATATTTATACATTGTTTTCTGTACATAACTGATATATTTATACATTTTCTGTACATAACTGATATATTTATACATTGTTTTCTGGACATATCTGATATATTTATACATTGTTTTCTGGACATACCTGATATATTTATACATTGTTTTCTGGACATAACTGATATATTTATACATTGTTTTCTGGACATACCTGATATATTTATACATTTTCTGGACATACCTGATATATTCATACATTGTTTTCTGGACATACCTGATATATTTATACATTGTTTTCTGGACATACCTGATATATTTATACATTTTCTGGACATACCTGATATATTTATACATTGTTTTCTGGACATACCTGATATATTTATACATTGTTTTCTGGACATACCTGATATATTTATACATTTTCTGTACATAACTGATATATTCATACATTGTTTTCTGGACATACCTGATATATTTATACATTGTTTTCTGGACATACCTGATATATTTATACATTTTCTGTACATAACTGATATATTTATACATTGTTTTCTGGACATACCTGATATATTCATACATTGTTTTCTGGACATACCTGATATATTCATACATTGTTTTCTGGACATAACTGATATATTTACACATTTTCTGTACTTAACTGATGTATTTGTACATGGTTTTATAAAGTGGTGAGCACACACCACTGGCACTTGACTTCCCAACTGACTTTTCCCGAGAAAAAGACGAGCTTTTCATGGTTGCTATAAACAACCTGAAATGAAATCAACGTAATGAAAGCTGAGCACAACTCCTTTAACACTAACAGATACCCAGTCCAGAGACAGAGCGCTGCAGAATGAAGAGGTGCTGCTACCACTCGAGCGGTCCTCGTCTTCGGCCACTGTACAACGGACATGCACAAATCCAGCCACCCAGCACAGCCAATGTAACCAGGATTAGACCTACAGACCAGACACCCATGCCTGACTGGTGTACAGGAGGGCAGACAAAGATACGGGATGAATCGTGCACGGGTGGCCCTGAAGACCAACACGCCATCTACAGGCTCACAGCAAATATGACAGATGGAAAGTGAAGGTGGAACATAAAAGAAGCAATAACAACAAAAGTCCAGAAGGGAATGAGGAAAAGACAGACTACCAAACGAGAGAGAGAAATGCATGCTCAATTCAAGTCCATCACAACAGCAATAGGAAAAAGCAAAAGATTCCCACTTTGGTACTCCTTAGCCTATGGATGTGATTTTATCACTTTGTAGTTGCACAGTGGGAAAACTGAAAATCTGACCTAAAAAAAGAAGCAGAAAAGAACACTTGCAAGCTGTTTTGCACATTTTTTTTTTAATAGGGTGTTGGTGCTTTCTGGCCGTAAAGATAACATGGCTGGAATTCAGCTGTTTGCCACTTTTGTGATTCAAAAGCATATTAGAATGAACATGTCATTGTGGCCTGAGATATTTCATAAAGGTGTGAACTTTCAAAAGCAAACAAGTCAGTTGGTGGGTCATTGTGTCACTGCTGGTCAGAGCATTGGGAAAAGCCTACCTCCCCCTTCAGCCCCAAAGAGGCTGGAGTTAGGGTTGGGTAGCCGGCTCGCAGCTGAAATAAAAATGGGTTTTTAGAATGATTTGAAATATTGCCAAAGCTTGATAGAAAGAAAAAATAAAAATAAAACGTGACCAAGGTCTTTGTTCATAGGTCTCATTTATCAATGACAGTGTTTGCAAATATAGAATGTAATCTCGGATGCATATACACCTTTTATCTGTACTTCTCTCTCTCCCACTCTCTTGTTTTCTCTCACACTTCCCCCTTCCTTACATTTAAAAGTATTCAATCGGTCCATCAAATATATAACAAAAACTGCTTCCTTCAGATGTATTGAAATGCACGTTGGAAATAAAACATAAGAGCACAAGATGGGTCCTTTTTAGAACATTGAAACACTCCTTACATAATGTAATAAATTCCCCCAAATGGATTAAAACCTATACAAAATGACACAAAATCACTTTAAAATGTCATCAGATTTTTAAAAAATCTTGGCATACAAACGTACAGATTAAGTGATATGAGATAGCATGTAGTATCTTGGACAGTCGTATGAGCCCAAGAACACTTAGGCTATTTTTCCCCTACACTTTACAATGTAGAACCTGCATGAAAGAAAAACATTTTTTTCAGTCGGCAGAAGTTTCAATATTGATCATTTGCATCAAATAGGTAATTTTTTTATACCTACGAAGTGATGTCGTAGGTAAAAATCTAGTATTAAAAAAAGAAAATGATGCTATGTGTGAAATCTATTTTCATTGAAATGTAAATTATTATTGTATACCACCTCCAGTCATGGTGGCTTGAAATTTCAAGCTGCTCTCCCCAGGGAGAATGTGTTGCCACAAGAGCAGCGCCAGCCCACCCCCTTTAATTTCCTCTATACAAATGTATCCGTTTCCTTGTGATGGTTGCTTTTTTGTTAAGAATTTTGCTGGGGACAACTCTTTTTATCATGGGTTCTTCTTTGTCGAACGTTGAGACAGCAACTATTGTGTCATATGAGCAAAAAAGCGTTGCGCTGCCGTTAAGCTAATAAGTCGAGCCCAGCATATCCAACTTCTGCGTGTGGGTTCTTATTGCACTAAATGTGTACTGCACATGGGGCGTCGGTTTACCATCATCATCCAAAAAACTAGCACGCAGACCCTAATCAAGGTCTTGTGGACGGGGGAAAGTTTGGGTTCAAAAGGATTGAACCTATGACTATTCGCTTTCTATGCTGGCCAGGTGCGGTACCTCTAGACTACAACTCCACCATCTTTTATAATCTGTCTATTGGTAGTCATGCATGCAATTTCTTTCAATTTTGTGCCTAAGAAAAATAGTTACCAAAATGTGTAAAATTGGCACTTTTTGGACAGTTATTTTTAAAAACAAATATTAAATTAAAAAAAGATATCTATACGTCTATCCACTGTCACAGTAGGTCGTATAATTTAACATGTTACAATATTCACTAACAACCAATTGCCGTTGTTGCCAAGTAGATGCAGAGAAGTCATAAAAAAACATATCTAAGTGCTTAGTGCGTTCACTTTCTTTGCACAACAAAGTGTAAAAGATGATCACCCAAGTTCAACACGATCATGTCATTCTCCAATGATCAAAATTCATTCATTTTCATTTGTTGTTGTCATATATATTGGTCTAAGGCATGACTTTTTATTAAAAAGTGATGTTTTTTAAATTTTAATTTTGCACAAGAAACAATTCGGAGAAACAAAGGTCAAAACAGAATGAACAGACACATGACATTTTATTTTGAATTCAATTTTCCAAGGGCACAGAGCTATCTATGAATATACATGTGATATGCATGACAAGTGATATATATAATGCGAGAAAGCAGGAAATAAGTTCCATAAGTTGACGACTGTTTCCATGAGTAAAACAAATAAAACTTATTACAGTGTGTGTGCATTTCTGAATAAATCTATCTTTTACATAAAAGCATAATGGCTTTAGTATGAGAACTAAACTGTACAATGTGTGTTAGTAAATTAAAACAAAAGTAAAATGAAACAGTAGAGCACTGCATTCAATATGCTGATAACACATTTGAATAAAGAACACTAACTTCTATAATGATGTAATGTAAGCGTGGTGGAAGCTGATCTAAGCACAACTGTATACTATTATAAGCAGAGTGGCTGGCTGGCACCCTCGGCACAGCCTGGTCTTACTGGCTTAAGGAATGAAATGATCAAGATATTGTCATATACTGTGATTTTTCCCCCCAGGTCAATGTGTGCCCCTGTGCCCTTATCTCGTGTACGGCAGCATATTGTGGACTGAACGGTGCAGCATTTCGTGAACGAGCATGCAATGTGTGCACATATGTGGTGTGTGTACAGGACACCTTTTACTTTTAACATGGTAGTGTTGTGCGCGCGCAAGCACAGGCGTGTGTGTGTGTGCGCGTGTGTGTGCGCGTGCGTGCGTGCGTGTGTGTGTGTGCGCGTGTGTGTGCGCGTGCGTGCGTGCGTGTGTGTGTGTGTGTGCGCGTGCGTTGTGTGTGTGCACTGGTGCCTCTGCACAAAAAGCGTTGAGGACTTGATTCAGGCTTGAACTGAAACACTGAAAGTCACACCTTTCCTTTTTCACATATACCTGCCTACCCATCAATATGCTTTTCAATTGTTTCCCACCTTAAAAGCACAACTTTCAGTGCTTTTGAATTTCTGTCAGTACTTTTCAACTCCCTTCATACAGATACTTTTGTTTAAGGCATGTTAAAGAACTGCAGCCCCCCCCCCCCCCCCCCCCCCCCAACCCCTCTTTTAAAAAAAAAAATCTAGAGCGCTTGCCAACACCCACGAATGCACACACAGAGCAACACACACACACACACACACACAACACACACAACACATACAACACACACAACATACACACACACACAACACACACAACACATACAACACACACAACATACACACACACACACATATAAACTTGAATTGTATTCATATTCATGCACAAACTTTTCTGTTGTACCCCTACTGTCAAACATGATACAGACTTACTGCAAAAGCTGTTATACTTACTGTGGCCTACTTCAGGTAGGTCTAAATGTTCAATAACAGTCTATACTGGTGGATCGGTGGTCTAGAGGTAACGCGCCTGTCTAGAAAGCGAAAAGTCCGGGTCTGAAGTGTGCGGCGGTTCGTACCCCGTTTGGGCCTGAAACTTCCCCCATCCATTAGACCATGAGTGGTGGTCTGGGCGCTAGTCTTTCGGATGAGACGATAAACCGAGGTCCCGTGTGTTGCACAAAATTATTCAGCGCACGTAAAAGAACCCACGGCAACAAGGGAGTTGTACCTGGCAAAATTCTTAGAAAAAAGTCACTCTGATAATGAAACAAATACAGATGCAGACCAAAAAAAAAAAAGGGTGGCGCTGCTCTTGTGGCGACGCGCTCTCCCTGGGGAGAGCAGCCCGAATTTCACACAGAGAAATCTCGTGACTAAAAGTGGTATAAATAAATAAATATACAATTACGCTCTATAGTCAGGTAGTAATTTTGCAGTATACATCTATTTATCAAATGGTGCCTGATTGTTAAACTGCAGATTCACTGTTGAATAATGATCAAGCTCAATAATGACTCCACAGCTTTACAGCCAGGCACCTGTTAAAAAACAGTAACAAAACTGTAACAACCTGATTGAACAGTTTAAGCACATGATTGTCAATGCTCTGAAAAAGCATCATAGTCATGGATCCCTGATAGCTTCGTCAATCTATAGCCGTACAGATCTGTTGGTCAACCGACTGGTGAATGGGCAGAGCCACTATTTTGTACACATCTGTACATTTACAACGTCTGTTCCTTTATTTTTCACTAACAGAGTGGCAATCATTTTAATGATTATTTTCCACCACTAGGCGGGGATAGGATAGCTCAGTGGTCAGAGCACTCGCTTTGCCCAAGCTAAGGTCAAGCGGCATCGAGCATGGTTACCAAGCACATGGGTGACGGTTTTCGTGCATTGGCTACATTATATACTACTTTACAAGGGGACGGGATAGCCTAGTGGTTAGAGCATTGCGCTCGCAATCTGACGACCCGGGTTCGATTCCCGTTCGAGGGGATATTTTCCCCTGGAGTTAACATCAGTGCAGACTCTACTCTCCCCAAAAGTCCTTCGGATGAGACTATAAACCGAGGTTCCGTGTGCGAACGCACGCAGAACATCTTGCGCGCAGTTAAATCCTGTTCCGCTTTTCGTAAGAGTAGGCCATTGTGTGCTGGTGGGAATAGATGACAGTATTTACAAAACCGCATACACACGGGGACTGAGTACATGAGTGCTTATTCCATTATCCTCGATATAAAAGAACAAAATAAATAAAATAGTCCCCCAGTTCACCCAGATGTAAATGGGTGCATGCCCCCTTTAGGGACAGGGAAGGTAAAGCAGCGAGGGAAAGCATTGATTTGTTGCTTTACAGGATTCAGCCCTATGTAAATGCCACACATTATTATCACTACCATTATCATACAAATCAAGCGGAAACCCCAAATTCTCCTCACCCTGACGAAACCCAAAGTACTAAGGAGTAGACCATCGTGCGCTGGTGAGAACGGACAACAAAATTTACGTTCATTAGCCTCAAACTAAAAGGCAGCTGAGGAAGGTAGACATTCCAAGCATAGGACACCTGCCCCACCGTAGCCCCGCCAGCAATAGTCCACAGGTGTGCAAACGATTGTGTAAATAACGGAGTAATACCCAAGGCTCTCTGAGTGCCCTGTGTACCATTAAAATGATGACGTCAAAGGGTCCAGCAAACTTTGGCTCCATTTGGGAAATGAGGTCACACTGGAAGTGAACATGAAGTGTGCAGATGAGGCTGCACAGTGGTATTGAAAATTCACTCTTTTCCTTCTGTTTTTCTATGTGACTCTTATATTCATACCGCACGTACTAAGGCATCCACAGAAATAAAAACCACTTTTTGTGAAAGACTAGCCTCTGACTCAAAACTCATGTGATTTTGAACAAATTTGGTAGGGTTGAAATCTTAAAAAATTTTCAGCAAACACTGTACCCCCTCAGTCCTTTTTAGTCTGCTAACTTCCTTACCGCAATATGCATGCGCTGTAGGAATACGGGCAATCCTCATTTGATGGTAATTTCCAACTTTCTCGTGACTACCTGGTATTGCTCTATGTCCTCAATCCCCAAAACAAGTGCACAGTCCATTTTTTCATGCTTAAAAAAATCTGTGAAAATCACCAACATTTTTTCCCCACTCGCACTCTATACAAGATACTACATAAGCTCTAAATTAATAACATTGTGTAACCTGAACCTAGCACCATTTAGCTGACGAAAAATGGCCGCACTCCACCATTAATTTTTGCTGTTGTTGCATTTTTTTCTCATAATTATAAACTCAAACACACATACTTCACTTACCAGTGCATCCCCAAAATAAAAAGCAGTTTTGAAAGGACCGGCGTCTGACTCATACCTTATGTTATTCTGCGCGAATGTGGTAGATTTGAACCCCCTTCCCCTCCCTTCTCTCATGCAAACACTACCTCCTCACTTCTTTGTGATCTGCTAGCCTCCCAACCACAGCATACATGAGGCACAGGGTCACTGGCGTAGGAAGACAATGTGATGATGTTGAGATAGTCCTTTGCAACTTTCTCATGACTACCTGGCATCAATCTTTTTCTTCAACTCTCAAAACAATTACAGAATACATTTTTTTCATGCCTTAAATAATGTTGTACAACATGCAATGACTTTTCTTTTTTAATTTCCTGACTGGCACTCTATAGGGATAGCACAGTGGTCAGAGCACTCGCTTTCCCTCAGCCAAAGTTAAGCAGTGTCGAGCGTGGTTACCATTTGGATGGGTGACCGTTTGCGCACCTTGGCATCAGTACAGTCCCCCAATGGGTACCTGCCTCTCTAGGGTCAGGGAAGTTGAAGCAGCGAGGGAGAGGAGATGGGCGCCGCCCTCAATATGCTGGCCCTGGAGAAGCTGAGGTCTCTGACGCCTCGCTCCCCTACAACCTTATAGGTTATGGGACACCTTTTCCTTTGTACTCTATACAACCTCATATGGAAACTATAAGGCAGCAAACAACTGGATCCTCTGAGGTCCAGATGAATGTACGGTACACACACACACACCCCCTCTCTCTCTCTCTCTCTCTCTCTCTCTGTATTGTGGCCTAAGGCCGATATGCAATTAAATCATTCTCTCTCTCTCTCTCTCTCGGTCTCTCTCGGTGATCTCCCTTGGATATAGGCAGGGCGAAATTTTGCTGTGTAAATTTTGTGTTTAAATTGCCAAATAAACCAGCACCATGCCAGTTGTCGGGTTACCAACAACGCTGGAAGTGACGCTAGGTGCCCTGCTGCAACAACACTGCATCACCTCATGGAAGGTCTGTGGAGAAGGCGAGCAAACGACTGTTGTGCTTCGACTGAAGGCTGGCTCAAGTGAAGGAAACATGGCGGGTCAACAAACACCCCTTTACTTCCGCAGAAAGACCCCAGTCAGACCAACAGGGACCGACGAAGGACAGAGGAGAGGAGACAGGCAGAGGAGAGGAGGAGGCGGGCAGAGGAGAGGAGGCGGGCAGAGGAGAGGAGACAGACAGAGGAAAGGCAAGAAGACAAGGCAAGTGCATTGTTCCCATTTGAAACTTCGCCAAGTTTGTTTATGCCAACACCCCCCATCACCCAGTCTGTCTCACACACCAACACCCCAGCCTCTCCAAACCACATGCCTTCGCAATCGCTGCTTCCCACACATGATTATCGCCGTGCGTCAGGTGCTGTCACAGTGTTGGAAGCTGACACAGTGGCTGAACAACAAGGTGGAATTGACCTGGTTGAGGTGCCTGTACCTGACATTACGATGGAGGGGGAGGACTGTGACGAATATCTAGATCAGATTCGGGATGCAGGCTACAGTGGAGATACTATAAAGAACTATGTGGGTGGGCTGAGAAACAGATCCCTGCAGAGAAATCTCAGGGACGTTTCTAGAAACAAGGACTTTCTTAATGTGTATACCTCTGATGAAATACCTGATACTATCATTTGTGAAAGTGAAGATATGATTTTTCAGTTTATCTGGACAGATGACACTCACAACCCTGCTGATTACTTTTGGTTTGCAAAAAAGAACACCAGGCAACTGACTCAGGAGGAAAAAGACATTTATTCCAAGCTGCAGCTGTGGACACCTGCTGATCGTGACAGAATCAAAGACAGAATTAGTGCTGGACTGGATGTTTTACATGTTATGATGGATGCTATCAGATTTTTTCTGGGTTAGAAGTGACTGTGGTTGCCTGTATATGTGCGTGTGTGAGTGTGTGTGTGTGTGTGTGCATGCGCACCCTCTTGTGCGTGCGTGCGCGCGTGTGTGTATGTGTGTGTTGTGTATGTTCGTGCGTGTGTGTGTGTGCGTGCGTGTGTTCGTGCGTGTGTGTGTTCGTGCGTGTGTGTGTGCGTGTGTGCATGCATATGTGTGTGCATATGTGTGTGTGTGTGAGAGAGAGAGAGAGAGAGAGAGAGAGAGAGAGAGAGAGAGAGAGAGAGAGAGAGAGAGCAAAACAGGAGGTTAGGCATATTGTGAGTTAGGTTTTTCACGTGTTGGAAAGAGCATGAGTTACCGGATCAGACGGAATGTAGGGACAGGAAGCCCTGTCACAGACTCGGTGTTTAAGTGTTTGTGGTTGATGTTACCCTCCCCCCTCCCTTTCCCCATTAGCAATGGGCGAAAGTGTTAGGCACCAATTCATCTGAATCGTAATGTAAAACACTTCACCATGTTGTGGAATCCATGCCATGTCGACCATTTGGGCTGTAGAAATGATACATCTGTATTTCTGAAAATACGTGTTTTGTGCCCAGTCCCCTTCCCACTGTCCCCTTGTAAATGGGCTTTAACAGCTTATTACAATAAAATATTGTCATTGTCATTGTCATTGTCATTGTCATTGTCTCTCTCTCTCTCTCTCTCTCTCTCTCTCTCTCTCCTAGACTATAAACCGAGGCCCCGTGTGCGAACGCACGCAGAATATCTTGCGCCCACGTTAAAACCTGTTCTACCATTCGGAAGTGTAGGTCATTGTGTGCCGGAGGGAACGGATGACACAACTGACAAAAACTGCATACACACGGGGACTAGATGTAAAACAACACATGGGTGCTTATTCCATTATCATCGAAATAACATTTTAAATAAAGTCAGGGGCCCCAAGAACCAGGAGCATAGCTCAATATCTATCTATGGCACAGACCAGATCAACAGACAAGCAGACAGGTCCATGACTTCTTCAGGGCAGCATGGTGTGGGTTTTTAAAACTTTTTAAATTTTATTCTTTTATATCGAGGATAATGGAATAAGCACTTATGTGCTCTTTTTTTTACATTCAGTCCCTGTGTGCATGCGGGTTTGTAAATTTTGTCATCCGTTTCCACCGGCACACAATGGCCTACTCTTACGAAAAGCGGAACAGGATTTAACGTGTGCGCAAGATGTTCTGCGTGCGTTCGCACACAGGGCCTCGGTTTATAGTCTCATCCGAAGGGTGAGGGAATGAACAAGGTGGGATACTGTACTGGCCCATCACAGGCTAACAAGCTTTTTCAGTTATTGATGTAGGCAAAGTGCAAAGGCCTACATACAACATGTTGTTATGCTTTGAAGTGTTATGAAGGAACTGTCGTCATCAATATAAAGTTTAGCATAACATTAAAAGGAGAGAGGGGGAAAAAAGGTCCGTTGATGTCAGAGTATGACTGGGTACGTGGCGAGGAATTGGAAAACGGTCATGTTACAAACAAGCTTATTCTTCAGTGTGTAGCCTACATTTACAGAGATTCCCGGGTGTGATGATTTAGATAGAATGCATATTCTGGGTGACCCGTAGGGTGAATCAATTTTGGACATTGAGTGTCCGCTTATGAAGACAAACTCTAATAAGGGTGGTAAAAAGCAAACAATCAGATAGCCCCTAAAAACAACAACAACAACGACAACAAAATAACAACCCCCATTCCACACAATACAAATAACAAAACAAAACGAACAAAAAAAACCCAAAGCAAACAAACAGCACATATAAACCCCCCCCCCCCCCCCCACACACACAAACACACACACACGTGAACACAGATACACCAATAATCTCTTGCAAGGGTATAAACCTGACACAACACTTTCCAGATTTAAGAAAATGAGCCTAATTTTGGCACCATTAGAATGGGAGTGGTACTTGTTGTCGAGGTATCAATAATAAAATTGACGTCCTTACATGCCCACAACCCAAAGTTTGGTGGTCAAGGACTAAATGTGCAATAGTGTCTAAACACCAAGAAAAAGGAAAGAAAAAGACCAATACAAAGTTTGACAAATGTTTCGACCCCTCTGCACGTGGACAATAAAATCAATACCCTTAATCAAGTACTCCAACTATTCAGACTGCATGATATGGGCATACATACAGGTATGGACAATGAGTGTGTGTGTGTGGGGGGTGGGGGGGGGGAAGGGTAGTGTTTGAACATTGTAGGTTACTGAGCCTGGACACAGTCAGTAAGTAAACAGTTTGCTGGGCTCCAAGAAGATTCAGCGCTTTGTAAGAGTGATTCCTTGCTTTCTTTTCTTTCTTTAAAAAAAAATTATTGTGTGATTTACATCTGAACGAAGTGATCCATCTTACATCTTTAAGCTGAACACCAGTCTTTAGTAGACCAAAGCGATGCTTTTCTCCATCTCTTTGTCTGAGGTCAAGGCTAAAAATCTGAACAGCAAAACCTCAAATCATGAGTTTCGAAAAAAAATGTTCCAAAGGCTAAACGCATGAAATGCTGAAAGGGAAGGGCACTGGCACCAACTAAATGCACTCACCCGGAACTTTAACGCACATAGCGTTCGCGTATGGCATGAATATAGTATCGTGACATTAAGCCGATCACCGAACCATGCAGCAGTGTTGAACCCTGTCGACCTACCCTGCACTGATTGGCTCAAAATTGTCAACACAACCTGCACGGTCCAATCAAAAGAGATCTGACATTTCTTACAGTTTCGTTGCTCGCTGCATCTTGGGAATCGTGTTGTCGTCTGGTTCCAGCCCTTTGAGAACTATAATGAGGATTTAATTTCTTGTTGGTGGAAAGTTGCACGCGACCTTCGCGGTTGACTGATTTTCAAAGTTTACCCGCTCTGATGTCATGCTCCGATTGGTCATCTGATGGCTGAAATGGCAGTGGTATAACTTGTCTTATTTGACCTGGGTTTTATACAGTTGAGAAGGACTGGACTGTTTTCTGTAAAGTTCTTCATGGTTTATTGAGTGATTGTTTTGTTTTTCAAAGTGAAGGATTATGACGAGGTAAGTGCATGTGTTTATTTGTTTTCTCTCTCTCTCTCTCTCTCTCTCTCTTCTCTCTCTCTCTCTCTCTCTCTCTCTCTCTCTCTCTCTCTCTCTCTCTCTGCGCGCGTGTGTGTATGTGTGTGTGTGTGTGTGTGTGTGTGTGAGAGAGAGAGAGAGAGAGAGAGAGAGAGAGAGAGAGAGTGTTGTGTGTTGTGTGTGAGTGTGTGTGTGTGTGTGTGTGTGTGTGTGAGAGAGATACAATAATAATGACTAACGCTTAACGCATTGTTTCCAGTTAACAATTTCATGGCATTGATGGAGTGGTCTGATGAAAAGGGGAGTTATCCAGTTTTCTTTTGTGAATACTACGAGGATTATGAATAGTAAAAAAGCACACGATGCAGTAACATTTATGAACAAGAAAGAGCCATGTATTAATTTTTGGTTATCAATGAGTAATCTTGGCGTCTAATTAGAAGTTAAAGACAACAACCCATCAACAACAACCAAGCAGCGACAACAACAACAAGCAACAACAACCTCAAACAACCCCCCAAAACCCCAAAACAAAACAACCCCCCCCCCCAACAAAACCCACAACCCCACCCCTCCCCCCACAAAAATCAGCCCCAAACACCCTCACCCCACCCCAACCAACCAAAAACAAAGCAAGCAACCAACCAACCAAACGAACATTCGAACAAACAAAACACAACAAAAAATTGCCACAGCCCAGCAATTAGACCTGATGGTTTCTTAACCTCTCTGGATTCTTTTGGTTTTGTTTCGGTAAATACAGTAGTCCACATGTAGTTAGCGATGTTAAGCCATCATGAAATATCCACACAACACACACAACACACAACACACACAACACACACACACACACACACACACCCACAACACACACACACACACACACACACACACACACACACACACACACACACACAACACACACACAACACACACACACACTCTCTCACTCTCTCCTCTCTCTCCTCACACACACACACACACACACACACCACACACACACAACACACACACAACACACACACTCACACACACACTCATACCTCTCTCTCACATACACCACACCACACAACTACACACACAACACACACACTACACACACATACACACACTCACTCACACAACTCTCCTCACA